>VMOF01000013.1:18904243-19170199 GCA_011764245.1 Trialeurodes vaporariorum | reverse complement strand
TACTTATTAATCTTTGGAGAAAAGTTAAAAAGTGAAATTTAAAGATACAGAATAGTAGAGTTTGTTTCAGAAGTGTAGACGCAACTCATCAATAATCTTTGTTGAGTTTTCAATTTTCATTCCTTCAAATCAAAACAAAACTTGCCTACGTCTAGGAACTTTTGATTTAAAAGCGTTCCTCAACGAAAATCCAACACTTAACCCTTTCGGGCCTAGCATCCACAAGTAGGGGCGATTCTAAAACTACCTAGCATTTATCAGGTTTAAATGGACGGTATTAACCTCTGTCACCATGCCCACACTTGTAGACAATGTATTTTTCATGCCTGTAAAATGCTGCCACCCTATGCGGCGAATGATGCTCTTGCAAACTTTTGCTGAGAGCAAATGATTTTTCCAATCAGATGCAAAAATAAGCAAAAATCACACTAAAAAAGTCTAAAATTCAGTAATAAACTCACAAAACTGCTACAATGGCAGTTCAATGCAGGTAGCAAGGGAGATTCCTGTCTAATTTGTCACTTTCTCTGTGAAAACACAGAGATATGTGTCAATTTAGATAGGAATCTCCCATGATACCTGCGTTGAACCGCCATTAAGCTCGATACTGTGAGTGAATTTTGTGATTTTTTAGCGAACTCATCGTAATTTTTACAGGTTCTTATGCAAGAATCCACTCTTCAATCCCCTGTAGCAAAAGTTTACAAGAGCCCCATTGGAGAATCAAAAAATGCAGAGAATTAAGTTTTGTTCACATGCCAATAATTTTTAGATAAGCCATTCATAATGATTCCCCGAAAGAATGGAGTTTGTTTCTATTCATTTTTACTGCGTGACATGAAAAATAACGTTGGAAAGTTCTACAGATTATTGGTCTGGGTGCGCCTATACTTCTGAAACAATCTCTAATGGTGGAAGGTCAAATTTGAAACTACGTCTGAATCAAATCCAACCTATCACACTACCATCCGGAGTAGGTTGTCTATCTGCTCATCTAAAGGAGCGGCAACTTCGTATCGGCTGTCCATCCGCGCTCATTTGAAGCGTCACACAGTGAAGTGAGTCAATATGAGAGGACCGACAGAGCGTCGCGACTTCAAATGCGTAGGTATATCTTTGTTAGTAAGCAATGTAGAAGTTTGAAAGTTATTTCACTAATTTTACAGTAAAATTTCCTACAAGAATCACTTCACATAGTTTGATTTTTGACTATAAAAACATAAAAATTTGCATTTTAAGTTTGCATATATTTTTGTTGGTAAGCAACGTAGAAGTTTGAAAGATAATACACTAATTTTATTGTAAAATTTCCTACAAGAATCACTTCTCATAGTTTGATTTTTGACTACAAAAACATGAAAATTTGCATTTTAGGTTTGCGTATATCTTTGTTGGTATTGTTCTCCTATCCTTCATAGTAAAAATCTCAGTCAAAAAACACTTTCCCGAAGCTGTAATGGTTCACCACAAGGGTGGGATCTGTGTAAGTGTGTGTGTGTGTATGTGGGTGAAAGTATAGGTATCTAAGTGTGTATGTATGTAAACAATGTGAGTACAATATTTCTTGGTAAATGCTACAAATTAATTGATGAAAAGATATAAAGCTAATTACAATAGTCAATTGATACTTATTCTGGTACGCTGGTACCAGCTTCTGGTTCTGCTAGCTATCTTTAACCCAATGCTAGATGCTATGGTCACTTAGAAAAGAGTTCCTAAAGGTTAAAGACACTGAAAGTACACATCAGAAAATCGAGGTTGAATACAGTGGTGTCGTGCGCAATTTGGCAATACTGCATTTCGTCGAATTGAATGCATGAAAAAGATGGGACTATTAGAGACTCCCTCAAATTGAAATTTTGCATGGGTTTAAAAACACAAAATGCAGTGTTGCCAGAATGCATGCAATGCCACTGGTCAAATGAAAAGTATGAATTTTCAAAACTAAAAATAAATAACAAGACTGTTTTTCTCCATTACACCCAACAGCTTAAATTCGAAAACTAATTTATTATTTTTGATCCATGAAGAGTTTAAGATTTTATGATAAGCAGAAATAAAAAGAAGCTGGAGTTATTGAAAATTTGAGAACCATAATCCAGTAAATCTCTCAAAAAACAGAACAAAAAAAAAACATCCCAATTTGAGTATCATTTTTATTCATTGTTTCTTTTTTTTGAAAATGGTGCACCAAAAACATCTGGATTTCAGTTTCTCAAATAGGATTGGCTTTGTTCTCGTCTTAGCTCTGTTTTTCCAACAGTTGTTTTTTGGTTGTTTATTATCTATAATCTTATTTCAAAGATTAAAGCTGATGTTTGATACGTAAAGTTTTCTTTAAGTTCAAAGGGGGAGATGAGAGAGATAGAGGAGATCCTGGTTACGCTACGGAAATTCTCCATCTCTCTCTACCTTCTCCATTGAAACACGTGCATTAGACAAATATGGACAAGGGAATAAAACCCCCATTTCCCATCTTTTTTCTACTTATCCATTCAAAGGGAAGATAAAGGAGAGATAGAAGATATTCTGGTTGCGTTACTGGATGAATCAATGGATCAAAGTTGAGGACTGGAATCTTATAAACTTTTTTTGCTGCAAATCTTTCGATACTTGCCCTTACTAAAGCCAAATTTAAAAAATTAACTGTACAGCATCTAGGTATCTACAATAATTTATTCAATAAGTGAAATTAATAACTCAACATAACCACAGATGGCAGCGGTGAAAAACCAATAATCTTCAGGCTGTGAGGTTGTCATTATTTTTAAATTTAAAAAAATATAAAATAAAATAAAATTTTAAAAAAAGGGGAAAAAGTGAAGTAAAAATGAAAAAAAAAAAAAAAAAAAAAATTACAACGAAGACTGAGATATTTATAATATTACAAGAAACTAAAACTTTGGAAACTGATTCAAATTCACAATCCTTCCGAATCTAGCTGGAACGGTCAGTTTGAAAAGGGGCAATCCAGGCTATATTCTATATTCCATGACAATTAGAGACAGTAAGTCTGCTATGACTTTTGCTACAGCAATAATAAAGGTTGATGAGAAATCACTTGAAAATAACTTTTAGATCATCAAAAAGTTCCAAAATTTACTCACAACTCAATTAGAATCGACCATCTTTATTACTTCAGCATAAGTTTGAGCCAGACGCATTATATTTAACAAGATATTGTCAAATTATACTTCCAAAGTACAGCAAGAAGTAACTTTTAAAAAGCAATGAAAAGTCAAACATTGGACAGAGTTCCTCGAAAAAGAATTTTAAGTGAAGAGCCAAAACGGACTGTCCAAGGAAATGTTCATACAAATGGTTAGGTTAGGCTAAGTCTTTGGTTTTTTTTTTTTTTGTGAACGCAAAATTTTTAGATCACTAGGTATGAGCACATAGAGCAATTTTATTTGAAAACATATTTTTTTTTAACTCTTCAAATCCCAGAAACCTACGGATGACCCATGATCAAAGAGACCGATTCGCATGGATCATTAAACTTTGATTTCCGAGCTAAACATTTACAATATTTTCGATTCTGGCTACATTTTTTGAGAAGACAATGATTACATACTGCATTGACTTCGCAAATTTATCAATTTTCTTATCAATAAAATTGAATAAACTAACACTTTCAAGTTTGTATAACAAGTTGTACATAATTCAGTGGGGAAGGTGAGATTATTAGAAATTATGGCGAAAACAACATGATAAATCTCATTCAAATTTTTAGATACAGACAAAAGCGATGATAACTGATAAGAAAAGAAGGGAAAGTAGGTTAGGTTAGTCCAACAGTTCACATTGCCCAAATATAAAACTGATACATCAAATGCTTGCATATCAGAGAGCCGCTAAACACAATAGTAGTGTTTTAGTGAAGCATGATACCTACAATGATGCACAGCAGACTTAAATTATGCTTTGAAGCATCTCTCTTTCAAAGGGGCAAAGATTTGATAAAACTTGGATTCAACTTGCAAGATAATAGTTGTCTTTGTTCATTAAGTGATGTCACAATGACTGTTTAGATAGAGTTTGATGAAAGCTAAGACGGAGGAGGAATCTATCTGTTATCTTTGGAACGTTTCAAACATTACTTCTCTTTGAGCACCATGAAATTAAACAAAGTACGGACTGAAAATATTTATTTTGTACTCAGGAATGCTTTGAAATGAAACTGGTTTTTCTAGACATGGTTCATGGCAGATTTTTAAAAGAAAAATCGAGGATTTGCAAGGACTTTTCGCAGGGTTTTAAGGACTTCTGTAAAGTAAAAACAAAGTATTTTTTATACCAATTTTCCAGAGGCAGAAAAAACTCAAGTCGATTCTTACATACGGGTGCACTAATCAGAGGAAAACAGTACGCAAAAAAGTAGAAGAGAGAAAAAAGTTCTTGCTAAGTCCTGCATTCTTTCTCACGACTTTGCAACCAAAGCAACACAACATTCCTCACGCACACAAACAAAATTATCAACAAAATGGCGAGCTGACAAGCTGAAACCGGCCATTTTCAAGGCTTTTCAAGTACATTTGACAAATTCATCAAAATTCAAGAATATTCAAGCATATGAAGAACGAGAAAAAATCAAGGATATTATCAAGGCGCCACAAACCATGCTAGAGTGTTTTTTTTTTTTTTTTTTTTTTTTTTTTTTTTTTTCAAAGAAATTGAATCCCATTCACATTAGATTACAAGTAGAATCCTCCATACATTGATTAACTTTATTTCTTTTGAAGATGACAGTTTTTACAAAATTTACACGGAATATTATGACTAGAAAGTTTTAAACAGATGAGTCTTTTAATAAAACTTTATATTCAGAGCGCATATCAACCTCAAGTCACAAGACCTTAATTGATTGGGATAACTTTTTTTTTTCAGTTTTAAACTTAGCTAAAGAGAAAATTAATAGAAAGGAAAGCACCAGATAGGATACAAAAAAAAAAAAAAAAAAAAAAAAAAAAAAAAAAACAATACAACTGTGTTGAAAGAGTAAATCAATAATACGGCAACTCTAGGAGTGAAATGGAGTTATTTTGAGAGTCCTAACTTTACATTATTTGATTCAAAAAAGAAATCCCAAACAAATAAAAAAGAAAAAAAATGGATGTAGAGTTGCCAAAAGAAAGCGGTGATGTCACAAACCCTTGGTTGTCTTTAGTTGCCTTCCATTTCATACCACGAAAGGATAGAACTGTGAAGTTTCAATGACAAATTGGAGGGACACCTTCCAACAGAGAAAGGGGTCCACTTTTGAAAAATGTTAAACATTTTTTAAGTGAAGTCAAAGGCCATCACTATACTGCGAAAGGATAGAACTGTGAAGTTTCAATGACAAATTAAAGGGACACCTTCCAACAGAGAAAGGGGTCCACTTTTGAAAAATGTTAAACATTTTTTAAGTGAAGTCAAAGGCCATCACTATACTGCCGTGCTAAGGAAGAAAGCCGCAAGCAACGTGAGTTACTTATGCTTTTTTTGAAATGTAGCTCGAGGTTTCTATTCTTCAGTTTACCTTCAATCTTAACTCTTCAATGCTTTGAATAGTTTGACCTTCCAAGGATTCCAGCATTGAACAATAGACGGTTGGCCTTTCCTAAATGCTTGGACGGGCAGAGAGCCTTTGTTAGAGAGAATTGAGTGACCATGTAGGTGCAACAGTAATAAACTCCCATGATACCTGCATTGAGCCGTCATTACAATCTTCCCACCATAGCAGTTATGTGAGTTTATTACTGAATTTTTTTACATTTCTATAAGGTGACTTTCGCTGGTTTTTACATCGGTATAAGAATAGAGGCCCGAGCTATATTGCAAATAAAGTCTAAGTAACGCATGGCGCTTATGGCGATTTTCCTAAGCACAGCAGTATAGATCTGTAGCAGCGCGAAAAGAAATTTAAAAATTCTGATTTAACGTGATTCCATTATGAATCACAATATGAAATTAACAATTTACTTCATTAGAAAGAAAAAACTAGCACTTCAAAAACAAACGAAAAAGAAAAGGAATTTAGACACTGTGTTAAACAATAAGTGAGATTGCAATTTTTTACAGAACAAAAACGTGACAAGGAAAAGTACAAATTTTTTTTTTCAAGATGAGTCAGTGGAAAAGATCGGAATTTTTAACGATGAGCAGTCAAAGCGAATAACATTTCTTAAGAAACATGTTGAGAGCGGTCATAACTTAAAAAAAAAAATTTGAACTGAGATTTTGCAATTTTGGAGATTTAATATATATTTTACAATAACGCAGCAGTAGCATTGCGAGCATATCCCACAGGATTTCCAAGATGTAAGTAATTGAAAGGAGCATTTTAGAATAGATATGTTGCAAAATTCTGTTACAGCTACGGAGAGGATCCATTCCAACGTAAAGTCATTTAATAGGTAATGATGGGAGTATCCAAAAGTTCTAAAAATGACTCACAAACCTAATAAGTGCCTTTAAACAAAATTTCAAGATGACTCTCATTGAGCGAGTCACAATGGGAGAGTCCTGTCTCAACATAACTTTCTGTGCAGAGAAAAGTGATTCAGCATAGATAAAGCTGTAATTAGATAGGACTCAACCATTGTGACCTGCTCATTTGACCGCCACATTGGCTCAACATAACTTTCTGTGCAGAGAAAAGTGATTCAGCATAGAGGAAGCTGTAATTAGATAGGACTCAACCATTGTGACCTGCTCATTTGACCGCCACATTGGCTCAACATAACTTTCTGTGCAGAGAAAAGTGATTCAGCATAGAGGAAGCTGTAATTAGATAGGACTCAACCATTGTGACCTGCTCATTTGACCGCCATATTGGATATTTTACATAAAAACCAACCCTTCCTTAAGCTGCAGCAAAAGGTTGCAACAGACCCTTTCTAAACCGCTACCACAATACATAGAAAAAGTTTTGCTAAAATCAAAGCGATGTTCACAATGCAAATCAACAAAACTGTACTGCTCTTTGCTGATTCTATTCTGATCTGATCCTCTGACCCTATCAACCAAGTTGGTTACTCAAAATATATATTTGAGCTTTTTTAAATGAAATTTTTGAAACTTCCGAATAACATAAATAAAATTTAGGAGAATCAAAGATAAAAAAATGATTGTAACAAAAAGAAAAAAAAAATTAATAAATAAATAAATAAATGAATGAATAGATAAACATATGAATATAAAATAAATGAGAAATAACCAAGAACAAAATAAAATTTACGAGATTTATGGGAATTTTTAAGATATCCTTTTGCGTCGAGTCATGCAATTGAATACAAATCAGAAAGTCTAGCATCAAAACAAACCAACTTCATTCTAATGCTTCAAAATTTTGAAAACTCTTTCTCTGAGACAAATAGAGACCCAGCACAACGTATGCTTCCCGTGTTAGAAAAATGAAGCACATTTAGTGCGCAGTTTTGTTCCGGAGTCACCGGCTGCAACAATAAACAGTCGCCAACTAATGAATGGTGAGCTCAACGATGTGATTGGTCTGCGGTCTTGGAAATGGAAACAAGTTTTGCTTGGCAAGAGCAAACCACATGCTCATCAATCAATGGTAGGCTAGTGTTAGCTGTCGTTTCCATGAGTTTCTATCAAAATCAGTGGCGTCGCGTGCCATCTGGCAACATTGCAACTGCTCCATTTAAACTCATTAAATATATCGAATTTTCCTTGTGCACTGTGCACCCCCTGAATTCGATCTTTTTCATGAGTTTAAATGGATAGAATACATTGTTGCCAAATTGCACGCGACACCATTGATCAAAATTGAACTGGATGCCACAAGATTTGTGATGGGTCTCTATTTGTCTTCGCTCTTTCTTTTAAAATGCAGAAGGTAAGCACGAATAAATTTTTACTTTTAAGATGAATTTTGAAAATTTTCAAATAAATATGTTAAGACTGAGTAATTACACCACAATAGAACTGCCGCAAAGGGCAAAACCAACACAAGAGATAGTCTCTCAAGAGATACAGCGTTTCCACTCTATACAGCAGACATGTAGGTAGGTAAGTAGAGAGAGGGACTATTTGTAGATAAGTTTCACTAGAGGCCTTCAGAAGGCAAAAAAATCTTGATTTTTTAATTGATCATGAATTAACAGCTTCTATGGACAGTTATCGTAATGAATAATGAATGAGTAATGAATAAATCATATAAGATATCTCTTTAGCTTTTAGAAGATGGTTCGGATGAACCATTTTCTAATAAAAGGACGTGAGTTAAATGGATTTCTGCTAAAAAGATATCGGTTTATTTGAATAAAAGTTTTGAAATGGACGCTCCCTAAAATACAGTATGTCCAAGAAATTCTTACCATTAAAAATATTATCTGGCCAGAGGCACTCACTTACAAGAGAGAAACAACAAATTGGGGGGGGGGGGGGAGACAACAAAATTTAACAGAACTGAATTTTCAATGTCATGAAGAGAGGGTGTAAAAAAGGAAGTTAACGCACAAAGAGGCTCGCAACGGTCATTTCAGATAATTTTGCGTCCGACAGTTTGAGACATTAAAGTAGCGTAAACAGGCCTGCAAGCAACAATCTACTCGTTTTCCAGCCCTAAAGGCCTTCGAACACGCTCGAAGTAGGATCGTCAAATTGGCATCGGTGAGCTGAAATCCACGGCAAACAATTAAATTGCCAACCTGACATTTCTAAAATTCAAACATAACCTTGACCAAAACAACTCCAAACGGATTTACTTGCTTTGTTGACAGTAGATTGATGAACAGATGACACAACATCCATCGTCAAATAACTCTGCAGTTTGACGGGCTGTCAAACTGCACAGTTGTTTGACAACGTTTAAACCGACAGAACATGCAACGGTTGGCTCACCTGCCGTTTTGTGGTGACATACGGCTCACGGATGCCAATTTGAAGATTCTACTTTGAGCATGTACGAAGGCCTAAACAAGCAACTACAGCTGTTAACTCGTTCCAAAATTTCTGTAAAGAGGAGTGTTCAATGTCTTGACCGATTGGTAATGTTTTTGTGCCAATCATAGAGCACCTGTCGGATGCAAGTTCATCCGAGATGACCTCTCTACAAAATTTTACGCCGAAGAAAATAGTTTTCTGGAAGTGACCAAGAATTAATTGTTTTCTGGAAGTGACCAAGAAGTTTCTTGTTCTCTGGATTACAAACCTCCCCTGTTCAGTGAACTTACTATACAGACTTAAGGACTAAAACCGGTGATATTGCACAAAACAGATTCTTTAAAAATGTGGAAGCTAGGCCATAAAGTATTCACATAGTGCTAACGCTTCAGAAGATTTTAACAAAAATATTACTGTAGCTACAGCTGATCTTCATTCCGACATCAGTGATGCTTACATTTACACCACTCTTTTGCTTTGATATCAATTAAATGCCGTTAATTTGGAGCAAGGCTTAATTACTTCCGGTCTTGCAATTCATCATAATAATTTTTTCAACAACATGACAAGAATTTTTAATGGGTCTGTTGCAAACTTTTGCTGGAGCATTAAAAGGAGCAATTTCTTCATAAAATCCACTAAAAATAATCTTGAGAGCATCATAAAGCTTGAAAATCCACTCACAAAATTGTGTAATGCAATTAATAAAATTACAATATGGCCGTCAAACAAGCGAGTGACAATGAAGGAGTCCTACCTAATTGCAGCTTTCTATGCTGGGAAAAGTGATTCATCGTGGAGAAAACTGAGATTAAAAGGGACACTCCTCCATTGTCATTCGCTCATGTGACCGCCATCTCTGAAATTTGTTAAGGTGATTCTTCAGCGTTTAGAGCCGATTTCTGCCGCCAAAGCGCTACCGTTCAATTAATGCCAAATTACAGACCGAAAGTACTTTATATTTAAGGAAACAGAGTGTTAGTTACTAGATAATCATCTGAAGAACATCTCTGCAAAATATCTCGTCAATAACTTCAAAAATAAGGCTGAAAGTACCAAAAAATGCAGTATTGCAAATAGATTCTTTTAGCAAAATGCGATATTTCATATTTTGGTACTTTCAGCCTTATTTTTGAAGTGATTAACGAGATATTGGACCGACGTTCTTCAGATAATTATCAAGTAACTGACACTCCGTTTTCTTCAATATAAATTACTTTCGGTCTGTAATTTGACATTAATCGAAAGGTAGCACTCTGGTGGCAGAAATCGGCACTTAACACTGAAGAATCACCTTAACGTTATTTTCAAGTAATTTTACGTAGTAATCGACCTCGCAATACACAGTTGCAAAAGTTAGCAAGAGCCCCATTATTATTCAAAAAAAATACAATACTCTCTCTATCCTATAGGGAGCGAGAAAGTAAAAATAGTCAAAACTGATGTACAGATAAGAGACAGCTAGAATCATAATCATTTCTCCATATTAAGTCAGAATAGATGAAGTCAAATAAATAATGATATAAAATAATGCTTTAAATCATATAACAAATTAACAAAATGAGAAAACAAGGAGTGACAAAAAAAAGATAATGATGATTGATGAAAACTCTGCCGACATCAAAACTAGACGTAATGAAGGCAGTCATGAAAGCACGAGTGCTTTGTGAGTTTACACGAGGACTGTACAGCGACTAAACACACTGTCACTACCCCAATAGCGCATCTTATCGGAGTAAAATTTTACCATCGAGCAAGCAAGATTCAAAATGGTTTCAACACAGAATACTACAATCAGAACAGAAACTCCCATTAGAGTCAATAAGCAAATTTTATTTAATAACCGGGTTCGGTCACTTAATTGTTACTGTACAATCAAATGGGTGTGTCCACTATCTTTGGTTTTGAATTTCGTGACCAGGTTGCGTTTTCGAAACCTACCTAGCAAGGTAGGTTACAAATTTGTGACCACGTCACAAAAATCTAGGACAGGAATAATTATAATATGTGTAATATTAAGTTTATCTACGATCAACATGGTACGAAATTATGTTAAATAACATTAAAATTGCCTACAAAACTTAACTGACGAATATCATACAAATTATCAAGCAAATTATACAGTTACCAATGTACCAAACCGTGACCAAACCCAGTTACTAACTAAAATTTGCTAGAGGAGACAAGATTTAGAATTTACCAGCCCAGACTGGCATTCATTGCCTGCTAACTTCTCAAGATGGCGGAAGTGCTTTTTGAGATTATATTTACAATTAGCGTTCACGCACAACCAATCACAACTCAGCCAGTTGCTGAAGATTGCAGGGAATGCTCACTTTCTAACATGGTGGACCCGAAGTAAAGAATGTTTAAAAATTTGTTTAAGTTTCCATTCTGACTAGACTGTTTCACAAAAATTAAGAGCCTGAACTTAACGAGCAAGACGCAGGCACTCAGCAACAGCCTTCCTGTCAAATCTACAGGCCCGTAACGTTGACATTTTGTTTTCTTTTAATACACGTTTCTCGGCACTTAAAGAATTAGAAATTAATTTAAATTCTTACATAAGATGTAATAAACTGAGTTTCAATGAATCAACTTCCAACCTCCCATGAATACGTTTTGAAAACATACTGGTTACAGTTTGCTTGGAGGTTCCAGCTCCATTTTGAAACCATCTACAAGATGGATATTCAAGGAAGGAGATGAATACAGAAACACTCTTTAATCAGTTGAAAACAAGCTGCGTTCCAAAACCAGCTGCGTTGTTAGCTGCGTGCTAGATTTTCCAAAAAAAAAGTCGAAACACTTCAAATTTAAATCAATGCAGAGCATACAAACTTTTTTGTCATATCTGGCAACACTGGGAAGAAATATCTTAAATTCATCTTGAATAAAGCTTCCGTACACAAGCAAATAGTTTGATCACACCATATAGTTTAACAGCCCGTCAAACAAATCCTTCAAATAACTTCATCAATCAATGATCCGAAAATAACAACTTTGGTGAAGTTTACGCTTCATTCTGAAGACAGTTTACGCTTCATTCTGAAAGTGTCCTATGTTACCTTTCTTGCCTGTATGATCAAACTATTTGAGTATGTTCAGAGGCCAAAACACCTTCAAAACTGACAAAGATTGAGGCAAACTTTGAATTCTACTTTAAATTCAGATTGAAGTAAGTCCGATATCAATATTCACCTTCACAACCACTACAGACTGCAGCAAACTTTGAATTCTATGTTGAATTCAGATTGAAATAAGTCCGGTTTTACTCTATTACACAACTAGATCAGCGCTATTGAGGTCCTAGCCCTCATGCAAGACAATAAGTAAGCAGCAAATTTATTAACAAAATATTGGATGGCGAAAGAAATGAAATATCAATGGGATTTCTTACAATGAGAGGAAAATTCTAAAATTCTAAAGTTTACGAGGCCATCGCGGCCATCCTGAGCCTCTTTGTGAGGTGACCTTGAGTATGCTTTTGTAAGTGATCCCGACGATAGAATGCTTTTCCGCACTCGGTGCAGATCTGACCTTTCTCTCCGGAGTGGATGATGTAATGACGCGCGAGATGCTCGTTGCGTTTGAACGTTTTTGGGCAGGCCGCACAAGTGTAAGGTCTCTCCGTGGAATGAGACAATTGGTGTCTGTCTAGGTGTTCCTTGCGTTTAAGGCCGGCACCGCAAATCGTGCAGATAAATCTTCGCTCCACTTTATGCGATGATAGATGTTGTTCGAGAAGCGTTTTGTCCGGATATGCCATGTGACATTCTGAGCAACAATATAGTCTTGAGCCGTCTGGAGCAGTTACGATTCGAACGTCTCCCAGTCCTTGTCTCTTTCTCCCCTCGTTTGGAACTGATAACTGAAACGACCGAACAAACAAAAAATTAAAATTAAAAACTAAATATTCATACACATAGTTCATCAGGCTATAACAAAAGAGAGGGTTTATGGGACGTAATTTTGAAACTTCAAGGAGGTGGCCACGATGGAAATTTCTTATGGATATTTTACACAGGCTGGGTTTGTTCGCCTCATTTTTTTTAACCTTAAAAAAGTGACAAATCCACTCAAAATTGGTTTCAAACGAAAGTGCAAGTGTTTGAGAGTGGCTATCTGGACACTGAAATCGATAAAACTGTTTCTTCTGGAATGAAAAAAAAATGCAAAAACCTTAAAAAAAAATCATCATCATCGCCGAAATATTTTTCCTCTCCTGCGTTTCTTGCGAATGTTATATGCTTCGAGCTCGAGCATGAGAATAACAGCTGATCGTCTGACCAATTTTTTCCCATTTCTGATAAGAAAACTTAAGCCAGAAAACTTATCTTTATTTCATATTTCACTCCTTTCCGTGGCTGAAAGGTTGGAAATGATTAAAGCCACTAGAGAACTTGGCTTGTTTTTCACATTTATGTTTTTGCTGCAATAATTAGGACAAAAAAGCACTTTGCAGGTAGTGGGACTAAAACTCATAAGACAAAAAAGGTTTCATGGACCATATGTCTTATCGAACATTCAGGAAGAGGACTATTCAAGTCTAACTGGACTAAAACCAATAAGAACAAAAGTCGAGGACAAACTGTCACAGAACCAAAAATGAAAGTCCCAAAAAAATTGGACAGGAGGTCTTTCAACTGCATTCGTGCGAGCAGTCCTGGTGGTTGCCCACACCAAATCAGAAAAAGCAAAGTTGAGGGCAACCGTAAAAACTTATGAAGGCGATTCTTCAGCATTTAGTGCTGATTTCTGCCACCAGAGCGCTACCTTTAAATTAATGTCGAATTACAGGCTGAAAGTAATTTATATTTAAAAAAATGGAGTGTCAGTTACTAAATAATCATCTGAAGAACAACTCTGCAAAATATCTCGACAACAACTTCAAAAATAAGGCTGAAAGTACCAAAAAATAGAATATCGCACATCGATTCTGATATCAAAATGCGATAATTCATTTTTTGGTACTTCCAGCCTTATTTTTTAAGTTATTGACAAGATATTTTACAGAGACGTTCTTGAGATGATTATCTAGTAACTGACACTCCGTTTTCTTACATATAAATTACTTTCGGCCTGTAATTTGACATTCATCGAAAGGTAGCGTTCTAGTGGCAGAAATCAGCACTAAACGCTGAAGAATAACATTAAAATACATCATGGGTTTGTACATTAAACTTGATCTAGTCTGATGTTCTAATTGATTTATCAAATTTCTGAACGTTGATAGACACGATTGTTGTCTAATTGTACGTAAACAATGAAAGTCATTTTGTTTGTAATTTGATTTTGTTTCATCATTGAACTATGCCTGTCGAAATTAATGAATGGATGAAAGTGCAAACAAATATATTAATGAATGAGCAAAAGTGTTATCTACATTTGAAACAGCCCCAGATAAAATTGATACATACAAGCAGATAGCAAACTCTCAACCGATGTCTTGCAATGTGTCTCACAAGCCATACTTAATTCTTTTCTTGCAATATCACTGATGTCAACATTAATAATTTTTCTGTGATAGGCAAGAATTTCCAAAATTTTTGGTCCAATAACAGAAATGTTTAATATGAAAACAAGTCCAGTAAAAATAATTTGTCCAACAGCCTCAAATGTCCATTTTAACTTACATATAAGACCAAAAAAGCAATAACTTTCTCTTCCATTTGCATCAACTCGCGGTTGTTATGATTACAAAATGGGGAATGAAAATCTCTGCATTATTCTCATTGCTTCAAAATTTTGATGACGCCAAATGTACGGAAGTATAATTAATTATAACTTTTTAAGAAATCCTCATTTGAGACATTGCTGATTAATATGAATTTCACTTCAACTCCAGCTTTGGAAATTTATATTTACATGAACATTTGAGGCTGTTAGACATAATATTTTTACTGGACGTGTTGTTTTATTGGAAATTTTGTTACTTTGGACACTTCTGTGATTGAACCAAAAATTTTGGACATTCTTACCTATCACCAATTTTTCTTTGACTGAACACCAAATAAACTGTGGGGAATACCCCACGAACACTTTCTCACCTCAAACTTGATTGGGGACAGCCCTCGGACCCCCCTTGATTACTCTGGGGAAGACCCCTAGACCCCCCTTTAATACTGTAGAGGAGAACCCCAAACACCCCCTTAAATATTCTGGGAGAGACCCCCAGACCCCCCTTACGGAGTTAATTTTACAGTAGACTAATTGCAGAATGTTTAGCAAATTTTCATCAAAATTCGAACGGCTATATTTGAAATATTCAAATTCTTCCCTAAGTTTGCCAATTTTCTCATTGATTTGAATGGAAACCCTTAATCATTCATAACTTCTTACAATTTAAAAAGTCCCTCGAGGGAATGTTAAAAGCAGCTTCTTTAAAAATGTGGATACAAACAGACCATTGGTTCAATAGTTATGCTGGGATACAATAAGACGGACATCTGCGCCATCGCAATACTTTCTCAACTTCTAACTTCGTTAGCGTGAGAAAGTAAAAACAACTGAAAGAATGCTTGAGCCTGAGAAACCGCAGAAGCTAAAGCACAGATCAAAACAGGAAACTCGAACGTAAACGTTCTTCCAATCAAAATAATGACAAGTGGTCTTAGGATATTCTAATCGAGAATGTTCCAGTCAAACCATTTTAGGCAGATAAAAATTGCCTCGAGTAGGAAAGATATCATCTAGTATGATAGAAGCTAATTTTTTTTAATCAGAACACAATGAAACACTCCAGTTCATTTACTTGGGTTAGCTGACGCAGTTTGAATATTCCATTGAATCAGAGCGGGACCCCCTAGCCACTCCAATGAGTCTGTCCACTGATCGCAGTTACTTACGTTCACTGAGATGTATCTTTAAACTCGTCTATTCCACTCAAATCTCAAGTTTCTTGACTTGTTGACTTGTTAACAGCATAGATTTCAGTCCAGAAAACAAAATTGAAAGTGCCTCACCACAATTAAAGACATAGAAATATGGTGAAAGAGGTAAACAAAACCAGAATCGGAAAGTTTGAATAAAACCGATTTTTTAATGAGATCAGCACACTAAACAAACTACACTCAACCTACAGTATCCCGTTCTGCCGTATTCCATTGTGTTCCACGCATCAAAATAATAGCCTTTTGATAATGTAGAGGTCGTTTCACGAAAGTTGGCCGGTGACAAATGGGTTCGTTAACTGCATGGAGACAAGTTTACGTTCGTGCGCAAGTCAAGAACGCAAACACATCTTTGAGCAGAGACCCGCATGATCTGTCATCGGCTTTCTTTCGTCAAACGAGCTCCAGCTGATTGAGTCCAAAGTTGAGTTTTGGGAATCGACAAGTTACGCTAGGTAGCCAGCTTAAACTTCAAGACACCTTGTTGCTTGAGGTGGATAAGAACTTTTACAAGTTGTTTACAATACAGTCTATGATGCATCTTAATGGGTCTTCAGACATGGCTAAAGCATGATTAGATCTTCAAACTCAACTTGAAAATGTTAAAACCTTAGGACATGAATTTAAGATTATTAGAGTGATGATAAAAAGCTTAAGTACCTTGAGAAATTGACGGAGACTTGTCAAATACTCGGCAACTTTGTTCCCTGACTGAGCTGCGGCAAACCCTTCCCACTGACCAAGTCTTTCTTGTTCTTCTGGAGTGAGAGGATCCGTCATCGTGGCGGCATCAACCATTTTCCGACTGTTTAAAGCAACTGCCGTCGACGAAGCGACCACAGACAGCTGCGGCGCTTTGAAATTCTGATTGAAAACTTTGCTAGGTACTTTAATCTCACCATTGCTGTTTGGTGCCTGAATGAAATGCCTACTTAAATCATTCAACGGTTGTAGATTCGACGAGGAAGGCTTAAAGCAATTACTCAAGTTAACATTATCTTGTTTCGCTTCCGAACTGGAGGCGTGGTGTCTATTGTCAGCGTGAAAGATTTGTTGCAAATCGATACTGTTCGCATTGTGGTACCTTAGTTGTTCATTACTGACTGAGGTAGGCAGGACTAAACCTGCATTAGTAACATTGGGATGAGCGAATCTTGGCACGAAATTTTGGAGGGTGGCCGTTGGGCATAATGTCTGATGTATTTGCGGGGGAGCCGAATTTCGGTACTGCAAATGATTCATCATGATTACAGCTTAGAGTTGAGGTAGTTAGCGACGAAAGGTTCAGTGGTCTAACTGAACCTGATAATGGTTTCCAAACAACGGCAAATAAACCTTGAACTTAACCGCTAAACCGATAAAGCCTTACTCCTCCGGCCATCTCATTCGCAACGCACATTTCGACAAGGACGTTCATGATTATTCTTCAATCAAACGGAGAAGAAAAAAAAGTAAAAAAGAAGAAAAAAACTGAACACAGTTATCAGAACATAAACAAAAGGTGAGGTTAGAAACCAATTGTACCACGATGACAGCTACGGCAAAGACATTCGCGAGTATTAAAGAATTTTGAATGAAATTAGAGACGAAATTGAGTCGGGTAAATAATCAGGAAACCTTAGATGCGGCCAGGTTGTAAATATCACGGAAAAGAATGCACTGGCAGGCATAAGTGAAGAAAATTGTCGGGAGGCACTGACTGGGTAGGGCGGCAGGGAAATGGAGGAGGAATGAGAGGAATGGGGAATGGGAGGGTCAGAGGATTGGATTGGGAAGGATAGAGTCCCTATATACTATGAGGGAAGGAAACCAAAACAGCGGGCTTTTGTGGACATGGGCAATGGGCAAAGCGACGCTAGGGGACCGGCGGGGGACAAGGAACGGACGGGAAGAGGGGACGACGGGAAAGACCAGGGAACAACTGAACTTCGGGATAGACGTGGACGAGAGACGAGAACCACAGTGTTGCTAAATGTACGACTTTCGGCCATATATTTTCCATATGACTCATTGTAAAATGTATGGATTTTAACTTAAAATCTGACAACACTGGAGTACCATGCCGAGTGACGACAAGAGACGCGCTCCATGAATACGCGTTTCGGGCAAATTTTTGAAATTTTTCGCAAACGTCCTACTAATAACAAAATACAAAGCATACAGACAGACCTACTAGTATTCCCACGTTATACCATTCAATTTCGACTTTTTAACTCCCCTAAAAATTATCTGATCGATAAAATTGCTAGATATTTTCAGGAACAAGACTTAACGGAGAGAAGGAAAGTTCCTGGAAGTTTCAAGAAATTCTTTGCACTAGGTCTAATTTTATAATAATATTTAAGTAAAGCGAAAATTGCAACGTCTAACGTCGAGTGGGTCCCTCCAGTACAAATGAGTCCAATTAACCCTTTCGCTCACAAATTTCTAAAAGACTGTCACTGTAATCTTTTTGATACCTAAATCATTAAAGCAAAAAACTTTCCTCATAATAATTATAATTTCAGGTGCGAGTCAACTTTGAACTTTTTCACTCCTTATATAGGATAGAGTAGAGTCCCTATGTATGAAAGAGTCTCGCCATGCGGGGTATAGATTCTGATTGGCAACTGGATTTTAGGCTGTCACAGAGCTCAAGAAGGCGTTCTGAGCTATTCTCCATAAGCTGACCGTTGGAACACCCCCTACGATGAGACGTCCACGCCTGTTCAGTGAACCCAACCAATCAGAGTGGACGCCTCCTTCGCTTTCTTCTTCACGTGTCGAGACTCTTTAATCCACAGGGACTCTAGGATAGAGAAAGTATTGTGAGTCATCATGAAAAATTTGAAAATTCAGTTAGCTTCATTCCTTGACATTTCGCATCCCCAGGTATCCAAAAAACAACATCTCAAAAAGTTTTATTCTGGCACAGATGATATTTCTTCAATAATTGAAGACCTAGCTGATACAGGCTTGGAAGAAAATGTACACTTACTTTTAGAAAAAAACGCACTGAAAAGTTTCAAAATAGTTTTTCGATACTTTAAAGTAAAAAGTAAGTAGAACCAAGATTTGGTTAGGATGCACGCTTTTCTCAAAGATATAAATTTTCTTATATACCCTGCTATCGGTAAGGTCTTTAATTTGTCTCTTTGCATTCAAATTTGACAAAAAGAAACTTACCACGAGGAGATTTTTTGGATGTTGTTCTCGTAGAAAATTAAGGGGGTTAACGCCTCGAAAAATAAGCCAAAAATGATTAAAAATTGGAACTTCAGAAAAAGAAAAAAAAAAAATCTGTTCTTAAGCTGAAAATAAACAAGGACAATTTGAGAGCAATGCTTTCTTTAGAAAGGAAAAGACAAGTTTTGTAGAAAATTTATAAATTTAATGTTTATTGCTAAAATAAAAGTTCCATTTATAATATTAAATTAACTGTACATTAGATACAATTAACAGAAGTAAGAGATTGTTTAATATTATTTAAAAATATTTATAAATGTTTTAAACACAGCTTGGAGTAACTTACTTACTTAGGTTATAATATATTATCACTTCAACTGAAAAAAAATAAATAAATAAATAAATAAATAAAAAAATAAATAAAAAAATAAATAAAATAAATAAAAAATAAAATAGAGAACAGGAAACAAGGAAGCTTTTAAAAAGTACATCGTAAACTATTGAAATTATTAAATAGATAGATTAAGAAATAAATAAATAGATAAATAGATAAATAAATAAACAAAAAATTATTATCTTTTACTCTGACCTCCAAAATCTAAAACAAATTCTAAATTTACTTTCGTGGGGAAAGAAATACAAGAAAAAAATGCATTTTTAATAAAAAATAGGTGTTTCAAATTGCTGATTATAAAACAATTTTCAGCAATACTATTTTCTTTCTCTTATAGGGAACAAAATTTGTTTGGAGGGGAAGGGGGAAAGAAAAAAAAAAGAGTATAAAATTTTATCGTGTCAAGGCTCGGTTTTCATTAATAAAAGCATGAATTCATAATTCGTTACTTTCATCTGATCGGTTGGAGGAAACGTTTTATGTGAGGAGAAAAGCGCAGTTTAACCCTTTCAGACCTGGTATACATTTCAACGTACGTCTGAATAACATTGAATCTTATGGGAAACATAAAAACGCAATATGCGCATCAATTTAGATTAGGAAACTGCGCTAAGATTACCCATGTTGGTCAAAAATCCGTTTCTGACCAAAAATGATTTCAGGTTTGAAAGAGTTAATATTCCGATCTCGAAAGGAGGAGAAATATGTACAGGGTAACGAAGGTCATTTAGTAGGTGCTAAATAGTATCTGAGATATTATTAATCATAAATAATCGTTGATTGCTTTCGTAAAGTTTTAAAAAGTACTTTGGAGGCCATTTCTGGAAAAAAGGCCCATAAATTGACAGGTGCGCTCTTGCTGAAAAATCAGCATTATGATTGATTAGAGACTACCATCCTAAGAGGGCACTTGTTTTTTTTTTAAAAGCCCTTTTTCCACAAAAGTTCTGAATTACAATAACGGTGGTGAATGAGTCAATAGAATTTTCCGATGACAAGAGTAGTTCAATATTGCTGTAATCTTAGGCCCCTTTCTAGATTTCAACAATAACATGGTTGCATTAAAACAGGGGGGGGGGGGGGGGGAGAGAGATGGAAATCACAGTCTGCTGAAAGCAAAGTAAGCCGGCAGATTGTACCCTTTAAACAGCCGTTTTTTTTTCACGTTCCCCGTCGTTCACATGGAATTGTTTGGAGCTTTGCCACTGTAAGCGATTGTGAACATTAGAAAAAATTACTGTCATAAAAGCTTAATTTCTCCGGTATAATTTGCCGTAAACCATGGACTTTGCACTCCTACGTACAAAGTGTAATAAATAAATAAAAAAAATAAATCAATAGATAGCAAAAATCCTGCATATCGGAAATAATGAAAATCCAAAAAGAGACAAAGATTACAGGTCAAACTAACTACAGCCTTCAAATCTTAAAAATCTCCGGCATATTTCTTTCCTCCTCAAATTCAGCCAATTTTAGACCAATTTAAAACTACTCTTACAGATATGCAACTTTCAAAATAGTCAACAAATTTAGACAAAAAAAAAGAAAAACAAATTTAAAGCATTAACAAGACGATGGTCTATCGAACCAACTAGTGATGAATGATTCATTCAATGAAACGGTGATCTAAGTCTGAGAGTATTGTACATCTTAAAACCTTACTTTTGATGCTTCAGTTAAATAAATTTTGTTGCGAGAAAAATGCCAAAAAAAAGTTCTACGTTATATTTAACCGAGACAATGTTATTTCAAACTATGACCAGATGTCAGCAGGATGAAAATCAGCCAAATCAGAGAAATATACCGGTTCCACTAATGTTTTGAAATTCCTGGAAATCACTGATTTTAAGTATACAGTAAAAAACTGAACATGAGACCAGATGCTAATTTTTTAATTCATGAACACTGATGGAATGGGCTACGAAGGTAGCGTTTTAGAATTCATCCCTTTACTGTCTCAATGCAGAAAAGATTATGAATAGTAGCACTCTTCAATATACAAAGATATACTAGATCACAGGATAATGTAATCTTTTTAGCACGGTTGCAGTAAATGGTTAAATTCTAGAACGCTCCCTTATGTTTGGTCAAACGCTCTCTGTTGGTCACACGTGACTGTGATCAGTGGACCGACTATTTACAATGCTTGGATTGTTTTGGTCCATTTTGATGGAACACTCTAACTGTTACCACAAATTAGAATAAAAAATGTAACATTCTTTGGCGCTCAGGTTGAAAAAAATTAGCCTTATTAGTCACCAAATGCGCTCTTGAAGAGAATTTGCTACCAGGATGGAATCGGGCAGTAGCAAGGAGCTGAAATTGTGCGTTTTTTGAGAGGAGAAAGAAAGTACTTGATGACCTGAGAAATAAAATGCCTTCAGTGTTTTTTCTTCCAAAGAAACACTCGTGTTAAGTTGCAAAAAATTGTAAGAGTAAAGACATCACTATGCGGAATTCCCATTTAAAACAATGTATTTAGAGCCAAAATTACATCTCCGTATCTAAAAAATCTAGTTCGAAACCAAACGCATCCTTTTTAGCTCAACAGTTACTTTCATTTAATTAAAAAAAACACCAAAATTCAGACCCTTGCAACTGTCCTGTTGGGAGCGATAGTAGAGATCACACCAGAGATCTTGAGGCTATGATTTCAGACACCGTTTCAAATTATCATCAAACTCGTAAAAACAAAACCTGAGATAAAACTTAGAAAAAATGTACTTTACTTAGATTTAAGGTCACTCAGTGATTATTTCATCAAATGGTTAGATTGATACTACTTTTATTCTGTGATTGTTCAGGGATAAAAACTCATCTGACTAAAATAAAATCAAAGAGCTCCCGATTTTTTGTTCCTTAATCCTTGTGAGTTCAAGAGGGGCAGGGGAAGTTTGAAACATCCCTGAGCCGGTTTTAATTTTTTTTAGTGTAAAACTCTCATTTTTATTGATTAAAAGGACTTCGTGACATTCAAGGCACTATGAATTTTCAAAGAAAGTACCCTGATCGAAATTTTTACTCCTTCAAATTTCAGTAAGCTTTGAGCAATTTTAAAACTTCCAAGTGTTCAAGGACTAAGCAGACTGCTCACTTAATCGTACGTCTTGAAAAACTATAAATTCTATTAAGAGCAACGGAAAAATTTAACATTGAGAATTTTGACCAGGATACTTTATTTCGAAAGTGATAGTACTTAAATATCCGATATCCATGGAAATTTCCACGTTTTATGGACAACAATAATTACAGCTATTATATGGCTTTTTGAGCCTTTATTTTTTTAAAAATATTGAAAATATGCACAAGAATCTTAAAGGTTCTTGAGAATCCGATTGATCATCATTAATTTTTGAATTTCCAAAAACGCGTCTGGATCACAAACAGAATGAATGGGCTACCTACGAATGATGAAACGCAATGTTAACGCATACACTTACTTTGACGTGATATCATGCCACATATGCATTGAACGAGGTCCAGTTTGATGTGATATCATGTCGAATCAAAAGCCTAAATTTTCTTTACTTTATCGACCAATAATCACGTTTTTAAGGTTTTCAGGTTTTTTAGAGTCTCACACTATTACTGCTTGTGAAATTATGCCTCAACAAATTTAATGCAATGAAAAATAAAAGAAAAATTCATCAGAAACAATTTCAATGAGAGGACTTTTTTTGGAAAGTCACATTTAGCACAAGGGTGGGGCCGGAAAAAGGGGTAAATAGAAAATTTTTAAAATGAATAACAGTTGAATTCATGCCTGATCTTTTATACATTATCAGAAGTACAAAAATAAATAGGAAAAAAAAATTCTAGAATGAATAGAAAAGTTTTCAGTTACAGAATTTTATATTTACTACATGTATAAAATATAAAAATAATATTTATTTAATCTTTTATTTATTTATACTGTACAAGTGAAAACAATGAAACAAGTAATTCATTTAAAAATCTTACGTTTAGAAATAATTAAGGACAAAATACTATTTACATTCACAAAAATAGCGCTCAAAATTGTGAAATTTCTGACACGTTCAACAACGTTTGGAGGAAAATATAATTTAATGTTTACAAATTAACAAAGTCATTAACGGTCCTTTCTGACACATTAACGTTTGGAGGAAAATATAATTTAATGTTTACAAATTAACAAAGTCATTAACGATCCCCATGAATCAGAATTTACTACAGTGTCCTCATAAAAAAAATCATAATTTTTTTAGAGATTAACAGCTAAGAATGGATGGATTGATATGAATTGAAAAACGAAATTGAACAAAACTGAGTTTTTTTTTTTTTTTTTCATTGACGTCAAAAGTAAGCAACTTAGAGTGCAAGATACGTCATAATTTTTTCAAGATTAAGGTAATTCTTCAGTGTTTAGTGCCAATTTTTGCCACGAGAGCACTACTGTTCAATTAATGTCAAATAACAGGCCGAAAGTCATTTATATGTATTCAAGAAAACGGAGTGTCAGTTACTAGATAATCATCTGAGGAACGTCTCTGCAACATATTTCATAAATTACTTCAAAAATAAGGCTAGAAGTACCAAAAAATGAAATATCGCAAATCGATTCTTGTATCGAAATTCAATAATTCATTTTTTGATAATTTCAGCCTTGTTCTTGAAGTTATTTACGAACTATTTTGCAGAGACATTCTTCAGATGATTATCTAGTAATTGACACTCTGTTTTCTTAAATATTAATTACTTTCGGCCTGTAATTTGACATTAAGCGAACGGTAACTCTCTGGAAGCAGAAATTGGCACTAAACGCTGAAGAATCACCTTAAAGCGAAAGTTAGCAAGAGACCCGTTGTAAGACAATGATTACACTTGCTTTAACATGATTATAGATATTGCTAAATAAATAAAGGGCACAAGTACATTTCAACCAAAGCCCTACAATATATTAAAAAAAAAAATATCCATTGCAGATCTCCCGTTAAAACGGGCTTGAGCTCTTATCGCAGTCAACTCAGCTTTGTCAATTTACCTTAATAAGATCCTAAAGTACCAATAAATGCACTAAAACCATACTTAGGAGAGAATTAAATCATTAGGGCGGTGATGGTAGGATTTACACTGAGAGAGAGAGAGACAAAAAAAAGTAAACAAAACCAACAACATGCCTTTGATAGCCAATTAAAGCATGCAGTGGGTAGGGGAGAATGTAAATCAGGAAAAAAACCCCAAAAACCAAAAGGGAAGATTTTTAGCAGCACATCACCTGATGTTACTATGACCTTCAAAAGAAAATATTCGGATCAAAATGTTCACTTTCTTAAATTTCAGCAACCTTAAAACAATTTTGCGGCTCTCCAGCGTCTAAGGACTGACAAGGGGAGGTCACAGCTGGGCCACCTCCGTAATCGTTCAAATTTCGCATGAGGGTAGTCCTAAGGGTCCTTATCAACAAACGAACAAAATTATGACCTTGATTTTGGCCTGTGTTTGCGATTCAAACAACGACCAATCGAAATTCCTCAAAAATTCAAGCGTTTGTGAAGTTTCGATTCGTCGAAAGTCGTTGATGTCCATAGTCATTGATGAATAATTCGTTAGCTTGTTTGGATATTTATTTGTTTTGACTATTTGATTGTATGTATGTTCAGGAATGTGTTTTATTCTGTATTCATTTGAAGCACTAACAATGAGAAAAAGAAAAAAAACCAACAGTATAAATTGAAATAATGAAAATGAATGATGTAAAAATAAATGGTCAAATCGACTGGAGAACAACTTCAAAAAATAACCTGCTTGTGGTGCGATTCAAACTCGGGTCGCTGGAGTAGTGACACACACATTAGCGCACTGCGCCACCAGTTCACTTGAGCGTTGACTCGACATTTACGGTACATAAACACTGTTAATTTTTAAACCCATTTTTCAGGCTTTTAAGGGCCTATTCGCAAAAAGTGACCCTGAGGCGTTGATAAGGACCCTTAGGACTACCTTCATGCGAAATTTGAACGATGACGGAAGTGGCCCAGCTGTGACCTCCCCTTGTGAGCAGAATGATACAATAAAGTACTGTCATGAAAAATCGAAAGTTCAAAAAATTGATTGATAATAATTTAGATCAGGGGACTTTCATTTGAAAATCATTGTACAGTCCACAAATCAAAGAATGTCAGTTGATGCCTTGGATTTTAGCTTAGGTAGGCCACCTGCAATACTAATCACACTGAATTCAAGCATTGCAGATTGCCTACCTGAGCCAAAATCTAAAACATTGACCGACATTCTTTGATTCGCTAACTGTACATACAGTAAAAAAACTAGACAAATGTCATTCAATTTAGAATATAGATTGGGTAGGCAACGTTGCCAGGGTTTTGAGCCCCAAGTCCATCCTTGTTTAACATACATGTTCCAATAAGGAATAGAGAGAGATAGAGAATTTTTTCGTTGCGATACTGCGTAAGGAGTCGACTAACATTATTTAAATTCCTTGAATGTCACTCAAAACTAAGTTGATTGGACGGCTACAAGCAGAAAGGACCCGACTACTATTAGGCCTATATTTAGTTGCCTCCTTTCTGCAAAAAACCATCTGATTGAAAAAATTGCCAGGTAATTTTAATCTGGTTTTTACAGCGTAAGGAGTCGACCGACATTATTTAATTCATTGACTGTAACTCTAAACCGAGACGATTGGATAGCTATATGCAGAAAGGACCTGACTACTATTAGGCCTGTATGTAGTTGTCTCCTTTCTGCAAAAAACCATCCAATTGAAAAACTCCCCTCATAATTTTAATCTGGTTTTTTATTGCGTAAGGAGTCGACTGACATAATTTAATTTATTGACTGTAACTCAAAACGGAGTCGATTGGATAGCTATATGCAGAAAGGACCCGACTACTATTAGGCCTGTATGTAGTTGTCTCCTTTCTGCAAAAAACCATCTAATTGAAAAAATCCCCTGGTAATTTTAATCTGGGTTTTTACAGCGTAAGGAGGGGACTGACATTATTTAATTCATCGACTGTAACTCTAAACCGAGTCGAACAGCTATATGCAGAAAGGACCCGACCACTATTAAGGCCTGTATGTAGTTGTCTCCTTTCTGCAAAAAACCATTTAATTGAAAGAATCTCCTGGTAATTTTAATCTGAGTTTTTTTTTGGGGATAAAAACAATAATTACATTTTATTGACCTCTGTCATCATTCTGACAAATTAGCAAAGAAAAACAAAATCTAGCAAAACTAGTTAACAGACTCTGTCATTTACAGAGAGCTCAATGGATTAAATTAGTAAAAAATTAACATCAAAACGTTTATAAAGTACCTCCAAAACCTGTAGTATACTTAAAGAGCTATGCTGCCAAATTTTCCAATAAATTACAAACATTTACATTATCAAACGGGAACAATCGGATAATTCTCTGGAAAATGTCAACACTGTAAAGAAGGGAAGAGTCAAAAGCAAAAATCAGAAGCGGAACTGAGGGCCTGTCTCTACGGTACTATAACCTGCAAAAAAAAGTATCCTATTGAAAGTTTTTATTCTTCATTTTCTCTCCAAATTTTAAAGAATGTTGAGGTTTTGAAGTGTTTCAGAGCTTAACAGAATTGCCACGTGAAAGTGTGATTTGAAAAATCTAAAACTCTTTAAAAAATAAAAGAAAATTTATCAAGAACAATTTCGATTAGAGGACTTTCTCTGAAAGTCGTAGTGCCTCTCTATTCATTTCAACGCATGTGCGCAATAGCAAATTCATCAAACTAAAACCCAACAGAACAAAATAAAACGCTGCATTTTTTTACAGCAGCAAGCGAGTGCAGCTCCAGTATTTCATTGGAATGGAGCAAGCCAACTACTTTAAATAGTCGGTCCATTGATCACAGTTTCTGTACACCAACCAACAGTAACCCGTTCTATCTTGCTCTGTCACATTCTGGTGCGTTTTTTATTCACCAGAATCCGCACCGGTGCAATAACCCGGAGCTTTCGGAGCTCCAGCTCCAGTGCATCGGTCTTCCACTCCGATGCACTGGAGCTTGCACCAGAGTAGCACCAGGTCCATTGAACCGTTATAAAAAAAACTCTCCAGTGCGATTTGGTGCTGGGGCACCAGAATAAAAAACCATTACAGTGCATTGGAGCTGCACCGATGCGCACACCGGTGAATTAAAATACGCACCATTCCACAGTTAAAAAAAATTCTCCTCGCGTGTTGAAAAGCTTCTACCAGGCACAACATCGTAAGCGCTGTTTTCTTGATTTTATTAGGTGACATGAATCAATACTGTGTCTACTCATACCAAGTTGCTTTTTTGAGGTTAGAGTCGTCTCGGTATACGTAGGATTATGGAAAATGAAATATTGGTGAAATGCAAAATCGTGATTTATCCTCTCTAAATACGTTTCCAACTCTTTTGCTACTTTAAGGAAGCAACTAAGCCCAAAACTTTCAATACTGACGTACTTTTCCAATTTTGGTTGAACTTCAAAGAGCCAACCAAATACTCGATAACACCATGAGCATTCCATAAGCTTGCATGTACCAAGACGAATCCTAACCCCACTTTTTCGAAAGAAGCAGTCAAGTATGAGTAGAGGCAGTATTGCATGAATGTGTCAAAAACAGTGCGCAGGCCCTTTCCTATTCCGTACAACCACCTATCTGAAATTGGCTTTTGTTTAAATGGGGCTCTTGCAAACTTTAGCTACGAGCAAAAAAATAGTCCAATCTAAAGTAAAGATCACGAAAATCACACTGAGGAAGTCTAAAATTCAGTAGTAAACTCACATAACTGCTATAACAGCAAGATCGTAATGGCAGTTCAACGCAGGTATCATAGGAGATTCCTGTCTATTGTGTCACTTCCTCTACGGAAACACAGAGATACGTCTCAATGGACCAAATTCACATGATTTTTTTTTGTCTTATCGTAAAGTACTACATGAGCTGAGTGAGAGGTATTTTTTACAAATTTTTTCGGGTACTGGATCATGGAGGCAAACAGGTTTCAGTTGTGAAAACTAGGTGTCTCATGACGTCATCCGATGGGTATCCCCATTAGAACACATGTGTTCTCGTCGATTTGAATAAAGCGCCATTTCTCAGGAACCGCTTGTCCAAAAAGAAAACCAAAAATATCCTTGTTAACAGTTCACCGGGTACTTTCATTTTTCCAACTAAATCAATCGATTTTCAGACACATGCAATTGGTCCATTTAGATAGGAATCTCCCATGATACCTGAGTCTCTCCTCCACTAAGCCCAATTCTGAGAGTGAATTTTGTGATTTTTTAGTGTACGCATCGTCATTTACACAGGTTTTTATGCTAGAATCAACACTTAAACCCCCTATAGCAAAAGTTTACAAGAGTCCCATTTGAGCCACTAATGTAACACATGCGTACCGATGTATGTGCATACGTCAAATAACTAATTTTCTCGCCATTTGTCTCTTACGATGTTATTCCTGGTAGAGTATGATTGAACTGTGTAAGTCCAATTTTTGAAAAACTGAAAGCAGGACAGTGATGGACAATGCAAGAAGCAAAAGTGCATATGCAGTAGGACTAAAAAATTATCAATAACAACTTGAACATAGCCATTCCCAGGATCTTGTTAAACTCTCTATTAGTCCCTTTGAATGCATGTGTTGAAAAAGGACAGAAACGGGGGCTGAAGTGACAACACTTATCACTTATCTTAGACATCCCTTATCTCCATCCTTCTCTAACTCATGCGTTTAAGGTGATTCTTTAGCATTTAGTGCTGATTTCTACCACCAGAGCGCTACCGTTCGATTAAGGTCAAATTACAGGCCGAAAGTAATTTATATTCAAGAAAACGGAGTGTCAGTTACTGGGTAATCATCCGAAGAACATCTCTGCAAAATATCTGGTCAATAATAACTTCAATAATAAGGCTTGAAAGTACCATAAAATGGAATATTGCAAATAGATTCTTGTATCGAAATGCGATATTCCATTTTGTAGTACTTTCAGCTTTATTTTGGAAGTTGTTGACGAGATATTTTAAAGAGATGTTCTTCAGATGACTATCTAGTAACTGATGCTCCGTTTTCTTAAATATAAATTATAATCAGTTTGTAATTTGACATTAATCAGACGATAGCGCTCTGGTGGCAGAAATTGGCACTAAACATTTAAGAATCACCTTAAGAATTTGCAGGTTAGGTGTAGGAAGTAATTCTGTCCATTTATTTCCATGTTCATAATGAAGTCGCACACTGGATCATGACATGTTCCAATCTCTGTTCGTAGCAACAAAATACATGTGAATAAATGAACAAAATTACACCTTATGCAAGTTAAGTAAGCATCAAAAACAACATAATGTGTCCGCGACATTCACCATCCATCAGTGTTAATTTTACCAATTTTTAGGGTTAATTTTTTTTTTTTTTTTTTTTATAATTCTAAGCCTACAATTTCACTTCATCATTTCCATCTCATATATTTTGAGACGCTAATTTCAAAAATGCTATCAGTTTTCATTACACTGGTCTAGAGTTTACGTTAATTCAAAATTACGCCTTCTTAGCAAAAAATTCGAAATTCTGGAAAAAGTATGAGTTTTGAGAAAAAGCTAAAGCCAAATTTGAAAGCAGCGGATCAAAGTACGTGGAACGATATGCAAGAGGGGTGAGAAAGAGGTATCTTATGATGAGAAAACCTGGTTTTACGTTCATAACAGCCGGACACACTATGTTGTAAAGGCGTAAAAATCATGCAAGTTACCCATTAAACTGTGATTCTAGATAAATGTATAGCTTAATGCCACAATCAAAAAAGAAGGGGAGGGGAGTTAAGATATCCTAGGTCTGGCATATAGATTAGCAGAAAATTGCAAACGTAAAAGTTCAGAGTTTTAACATTCAACTCAATGTTCCTTTCTCCGTTACGCTCCATCCTTTTCTTACATTTATTCTAAGTTTTTAGAACTTATCAGAAATGCAGGATCTTCACGTTTTTGAGAGAGAAAAAACTAGAGAAATCAGAGTGATTCCTTTTCTCTGAGTGGACAGGTTGAGCAACAACAATTTGGGTACCCAAGGAGTAAAAATGCAACAAAAAAAAAAGGAAAAAAAAAAAAAAAACAAGAAAAGATGCCTTTCCTGCAAATAAGGGAAGGGATCCTGACACCTTATACTCTAGAGCACCTAACAGAAAGGGGGCGGACATAAAATTCACTTTAGAGCCTCCATTTTTTAACAGGCAGGAAAGATTCGCCATTTAAAATTCTTGATAGTCAAGAATCAAAGTTCCATTGAAAGAGGAACGAAATTAACATAGATGATCATCTTTCTTTGAGAAAAAGAAGAAAAAAAAGGAGAGAGAAAGAAATAGGACCATAAACATGAACTGGATTGAAACGAAAAGCGGAAAACTAGACGTTTTCCATAATTTGCAAAACAGGGCCAGAATCATCCGAATTCTGTAATTCACTAGAAGTCAACTGATTTTCAGCGTCAATTTTTAAACATTTACGAACAACCGCATGCGCCTGCCCGTCGGACAAAGCATTGATAACGTCACTCGAGTTGGCATTTTGTTGATTTACGATACTAATAGTTTGATGTTGATCTTGCTGCTGTTGCACTTGCTGATGTTGCTGCTGTTGTTGCTGCTGTACTTGTTGTTGTTGTTGTTGTTGCTGCTGTTGCTGTTGCTGCTGCTGTTGTTGTTGTTGCTGCTGCTGCTGTTGCTGCTGCTGTTGTTGCTGCTGCTGCTGTTGTTGCTGCTGCTGCTGTTGTTGCTGCACTTGCTGCTGTTGTTGCTGAGGCAGTTGAAGCTGTTGCTGCTGATGCTGCACTTGCTGTTCTTGCTGTTGTTGTTGCTGCTGCTGAACTTGCTGGGTTTGTTGCTGTTGGTGTTGATGTTGCACTTGCTGTTGAGTTTGTTGCTGTTGATGTTGCTGAACTTGCTGCTGCTGTGTTTGTTGTTGTTGGTGTTGCTGCTGCACTTGCACTTGGACCACTTGCTGTTGTTGTGTTTGTTGCTGTTGGTGTTGTTGCTGAACCTAAACAAAAAAAAATCCATCAAGAAGTGAATAAGGTAGCGTTCTAGAATTCATCCCTTTATTGTCTCGTTGGAGAAAAGATTATAAATAGCAGTGCTTTTCAATATACATAGATATATTACAGCACAGGATAATGTAATCTTTTTTGCACAGATGCAGAAAATGGATGATACGTATTAGGGCACAAGGCACAAATGGGAATTGCAGGGAATGTCAGTACTCAGAAAAGCCATTAATTTCAAAACGTATGCAATAACAAGCAAATAAAAACATTAATCAGAATTTGAAGAAAGAAAAAAAATTGAAAGCAGACTTCAATCCCCACTCAAGAGAGTAAATTCCCTTAAGGAAATGTTCCGGAGAACGAATTCCTGGGAATTTATAATCACTACCTCTCTTTTTCAATGTCCTTCAGATTAACAAACTAAGTGCTACAGTCCTCAAACCGGGTTTGATATTGAAGGAAAATGTGACAAATTCACCATAACCTGAACAGATATTGCAATCAAGATTTCAGGTATAACATAAATTCAGGGGTGCAAAATATGATATTCATTTAAAAAACATTTAATACAGAGGATGTTATTTTACTTAGTGGGTATGAAAAATTTTGATCAATTTAGTTTAACTATTTTACCATCATTGCGTTTATCTTCGCTTTTTTCTTCACGGTCAACTCCAAAAAAAAAAATAGAACTTCGTCAGCATTTTTCAGTTTAAAGTTGCGTTTGCGTTTTGAGTGTACTCTATGACATTTACGGCATTACTGTTTAATTTTGCTGCAGCGTCTCTTTTCTCGAACAATTTTCTATTTCTACACTGCCTGGCTGTGCACAATACTTCAATACTTCTTATTTCATCATTCTTTCTCACTGACCATTTTGGCAATCGATTTGGTGACAACATTCTTTTCAGATTCCCTTGAGTAAAAAGCATAAACTTTCGCCTGATTTCCCAGGATTTTTTCAATTAATTAGATTTTCCCTTTCCTGTTTAGGTGCAACTTGTCCCCACCAAAATCTTGTAAAATACCGTATATTCCCGCAGATAAGCCGCACCTAAAAACCACTTTTCGACCTCTCAAAATCGGGGTGCGGCTTATGCGCGGGACATCCCATATCCAAGACCATTAATCGCTGATTTTGACGCGTTTTACGCAGGTGAACGTATATGACCGCTTCTAACAAGCATGCGAGGCGGAAAGAACCAATATTACTGTCATTTAACTTCGTTTTTCGCGAAGTAGTTTACGAATCTACGAGTCGTAAAATTCCAGAGACGAAAGGTGCATGATCGGTATCTGTAAACAATAACATAACCTAGAAACCTGGGCCTGGGATGGCACGCGTCTTTTTGGCGCCACGCGTGAGCCGGCACGCGCCGTAGACTGGAGGGAGAGAGCGCCACCTCAGACCGATCACTTGTTTGATCATATTGCGTAATACTTTCTGCGCGCAACGTCTTACCGACGTCACTAATTATTTACTTATCATTTAAGAAACTCTTATTTTCTACTTGTTTCTTTTCTTTCTTCCTTACTTTCACCTGTTTCTTTCGTGAAAAAATGCGGCTTATACGCGAGTTTTTTTTTTTTTTTTTTTTGCCCCCTCAAAATATGGGGTGCGGCTTATACACGTGTGCGGCTTATCTGCGGGAATATACGGTAATTGTAAAAAATTAAAGGATTGCCTGAAACTTCCAACGTTTTGGAACATTTTTCACCCTTGCATAAAATTATTGCAAGATTTCAGGTATAAATAAATTTAATTTCAAGATTTCAGGTGTAAATAAAGTTACCTATTTCAATATTTCAGGTATAAATCAAGTTATTTCAAGGTTTCAGGTATAAATAAAATTAATTTCAAAATTTCAGGTGTAAATAAAGTTATTTTAAGGTTTCGGGTATAAAGGAAGTTATTTCAAGATTTCAGGTACAAATAAAGTTATTTCAAGGTTTCGGGTATAAATTAAGTTATTTCAAGATTTCAGGTGAACCTAAATAAAGTTATTTCAATATTTCAGGTATAAATAAAGTTATTCTCAGGTATACTTAAATAAAGTTATTTCAAGAATCGATTTCAATTACCTGATGTTGCTGTTGCTGAATGATCGCCACAAGCGCCTCTTTCGAATCCATATCTTGAGCCTGTTGGTTTATTGCGTTGATCGTTGTCGTGGACTCTGCCGAATGGTGCACGGCGATGCTGTGTTCGTCTCCTCCTGTGATGGCCTGCTGCTGCAAATGAAGCTGATGCTGCTGCACTTCCATCGATAGCTGCGCTTCCTGCTGAGCTCGTTGTTGCGCTAATTGTTGTTGATTGTACTCATCTTTGATCCGTTTCGTGAGGTGACTCCTCGCGTGTTTGCGCAAGTGGTCACGCCGATAGAACCCTTTACCGCATTCCGGACAAACTTCCGTTTTCTCTCCAGAGTGAATCACAAAATGCAAATTCAGATGTTCTTTACGCTTGAAACCTGGAAATAGTAGGTGAAAGATAGTTAAGTATTTTAACAAAATATAATGCAAATTTTCCCTGCAAAATTCCCTGAGGTTTTCAATTTTTTCTGGTTGTTACATAATTTCTTTTGTTTTTTCATACTTTCGCTTCGCTTTGTCATTATTATTCCAACTACTGTCCTGTTCTGGTTCGTAATTTAATTAATTTTAGTTATTCCAATTTATTTTTAGTACATCTTCATTTACTTCCAATTTTTGTGAATTATTCTTGTTCCTAGTTTTGTTTACTTTGTTGTTTGCAACTATTTAACATTTGTTGTATTATTGTACATTCAGGCATATAATGCCTGTAACTATAAATAAATAATAATAATAATAATAATAAATCTTTCATTGCTACAAAAAGGTTTTTTCTTTGAGTTATTTTCAAGAAGTTATTTTCAAGAATTTTTTTTCTTCCCAAGTTATTTTCAAGAGTTTCTTTCTTTTCAAGTTATTTTACCTGGTAGATAGATCATGGCTCATGGCAGATTTTTTAGAGGAAAATCAAGGATTCTCAAGGACTTTTCAAGGACTTTCAAGGACTTTTCAAGGACTTTCAAGGACTTTTCAAGGACTTTTCACAGGATTTCAAGGATTTTCGAGAAGCAAAAATGTACTTAGTATTTTTTACACCAATTTTCTAGAGGCAGAAAAAACACACGGTGATTCTCACATAAGGGTGCACTAACTATAGTCCGTTTCATTTAAATAGAAGCTTGAGCTCGACTCTATCCCCTCCGAGTTTTACCCTCTCTCTCGTACCTGTGATGACTCAAGACCTGCCCCATCGGTAGGAGATTCCGTCCGTCACAATAGGCAGTCAGCTATCCAAAGGACAGTCTATTGTGATGGACGGAATCCCCGACCGATGGGACGGGTCTCGAGTCATCGCAGGTACGAGAGAGAGGGTAAAACTCGGAGGGGAAAGAGTCGTGCTCAAGCTTCTATTAAATGAAACGGACTATAGCGGAGAACAGTGCACAAAGAAATAACAGAAAGAAAAAAGTTCATGCTAACTCCTGCAGTCTTTCTCACAGCTTTGCAACCAAAACGACACTACATTCCTCAGGCACACAAACAAAATTATCAACAAATTGCGAGGTATAATGAGCTGAAGCCAATTATTTTCAAGGATTTTCAAGTATATTTGACGAGTCTATCAAAATTCAATGATTTTCAAGCAAGTGAAACAAAAAAAAAAAAAAAAAAAAATCAGATGAATAGATAGATATGCTTACTGGCCTAGTAGCTTAAGTAACTCTTATACATTAATGTTTCACCACAAATAACAGACTTCATCGTTCTTTTCATTGTAATATCCAAGAATTTCTTTGTTTTCAAATTAGTAATTACTAGAGTATCTTGAAGAGAGTTTTTATAAAGTAATTATAAAGAATACCTTTCTTATAAAGTTATTTTCAAGAACTTTTTCTCTTGAACTCATTTTCAATAATTTTTTCAACCTGAGTTACTTTCAAGAGTTTCTTTTTTCTTTTCAAGTAAATTTCCAGTTATTCTTCATCAATCATTTGCAAGAGCTTCTTTTTATTTAAGTAATTTTCAAGAGATTCTTTATTTTAATGTCATTTTGAAGAGTTTCTTTCTTTTAAAGTTATTTTCAAGAACTTCTTTATTTTGAAGATACTTTCAAGAATTTCTATCTATTCCAGTTATTTGCAAGTGCTTCTTTACATCAAAATTATTTTCAAGAGTTTCTTTGTTTCAAAAATGCTTTGTCCCATTTTAATTCAGACACAGTTTCATTGAATTCAGATAACTCAATTTCTGCAATGTCAATATCAGGCTCACAAAAGTTTTCGCAACCAACAAAACAGACCATGAAAATTAAATTTAATTAATTGTTAAATTTTTATTAATTAATTTTTTTTTTTATTTTCTTACCTTTACAACATATTGAGCATACATATGGACGCTCTGGATTATGTCCTAACCTATGTCTTTCCAGATGTTCCCTTCGTTTTAAACCGGCCCCACAGATATCACAAATAAATCTGAAAAGGAAAGAAAACATTGGAACAGAGCAAATGATAAGTTTGAATTTCATTGGTTAATTTTCTACATATTTGTGTCCAAGAATTCTCCTCCAGATATTTTGTAAAGTAAACAGCTATATACATAAGTAAATAAATACAGTAACATTGTGTTGCTTCGCGGTAAAATTGATAATACATCCTCGGGAGTTTAATTAGTTAAGCGGCGAAACCTCTTTTTCCACATCCCGGATTTTTTGGGGAAAAATCCGACTCCGACATAATTTTCATGAGTCGGACTTTCATTAAGTCGGATAAAAGCCGCGATCCGAAGACGATCCGACACATCAAGCTTTTACTGTAGATAAATTCTGTGGTTTGATTAGACTTGGCAGCCACGTGACTTGTCTCCACCAATCACAGTTTTCCATTTTTATCCAGTCCACCCAAAAGTCGTGAATTTCAAGGATCGGCCAGCTGGTAAGCACAAGAGTAAAAAATGCAAATTATTTTAAGAGTTACAAACCTGCGTTCAATTTTGTGGGCAACAAGATGTTGTTCTAACATATCTTTATCAGAATAGGCCATATTACACTCAGGACAGCAAAACAGAGTGGTACCATCTAAAGCTGTTGCGATATGCACTTGTCCTGGTCGCGGTTTCTTTGGTTTAGGCGGCTTCTTCTTATATTTTTTCCTTTTCTTTTTCAACTAAAACAATCACAGATACATTTAGAAACTTTTTTTTTTTTTTTTTTTTTTTATATAAATGTAATTATTACCATCTTCCACTCTTTGGAGAAATTTGAGTATACATTCTAAATTCAAATAAATATACAGGGTGTTTCACAACAGGATAGTGACAATGGGTCTGTTGCAAACTTCAGCAACAACAATTCAAAGTGTTACATCTATTGTAAAATCGCCTGAAAACTCCATTGGTGGCATCAGAAAGTCATACAATGCAAAATAAACTCACTAGAGGCATTCAATGAAATCCAAGATGGCGGAGAAATATCGAGCAATTTGTATGCATGCACCACGAACATCCAAGGTTGGCCAACTTTGACAACCTCACTAGAGGTAGAGGTTATGTGTTTGTTTACGTTGTGATTGGTTGTGATTGATATTGTGAGGTTGGCCATCCTTGGATGTTCAAGGTGCATGCATACAAATTGCTCGATATTTCTCCGCCATCTTGGATTTCATTAAACGCCTTTTGTGAGTTTATTATTGCATTTTATAACTTTCTGATGCCACCAATGGACTTTTCAGGCGATTTTACATGAGATTAAACACTCTTAATTGTTGTAGCAAAAGTTTGCAACAGACCCAACCATCTTCCACTCTTTGGAGAAATTTGAGTATACATTCTAAATTAAAATAAATATACAGGGTGTTTCACAACAGGATAGTGACACTTGTTCTTTAACTACTTCGTGCCTAAGACATGATAGGACGTTTAAAGCTTGGTGACCGAAAGGGTTGTAAGATTCCTTCGCTTCCTTCGATTAAGTCTTTGCGTCACTCCGGCATTGTCTACAAATATGAGTGCGTCCTCATTTGGATGGACATGAAGACGCTCCTCAAAATTGCAGGCAATTTTCCTAATATAATCTGAGACGATTTCAATGCCGAGGTCCCGGTGAATGTCCAAGTTTCTCTTGTACCGCCTGGCTCCACAAATTTTTCTAAGAATTTTGTTTTGCTGCGTTTGCAGAATTTTTAAATTTTACATTTGAATTTTTAGCACAGCCCCAAATTTGGCAGCCATAAGCTCCACGTTGGTCTTAAAATTTGTTTATAAATCAAAATTCAATTGTCTAGGCAGAGGGTAGATGTTTTTCCAAGCAACCAATTCATACCATTTGTCTTAAGGGCGAAATTTATAAACGTAAGAAAATTTTGTAGCATTAAATTAACTCCAATTTCACTTAATAAACAATTAAGATTAAAATCACAAAAGTGATTTTACCCTTTTAAACACGAATTATGAAAAAGTTGTCAGGGTAATCTTAAACCTGAACCATTAAATTAAGTGACCTTCCCTCATACGATTTCAAGTGAGAGTTTTTTTTTTTTTTTTTTTTTTTTTAAAATCCTACAAAACTAATCAAAACTCTGAATATATTCGAAAGACTATCATAGTGCCAAGAACTGCTGACAGCCAATCAATGAATTCCGAATCTCTTTCATCAATCTTCATTTTTCATTTGATTATAATGGAGCAGTTGCAAGGGTCTGAAATGTGTTTTTTATACAGAAAATGATAGTACTTGATAAGGTGAGAACAATGGTGCCTTTGGTTTTTTCCTAAGTGTCTTGGTTTTGGAGATGCACACGTGTAAAATTACACAAATTTGTATGTGTAGTGACATCACTACGCGGAATTCCCATTTAAAACAATGTATTTTGGGCCAAAATCTCATCTCCGGAAAAATGGGACTTAATTAGAAACCAAAGGCATCTTTGTTCTCAGCTCATCAAGTACTTCCATTTTCTTCATAAAAAACACAAAATTTCGGACCCTTGCAACTGCCCCATTCAATCAATTTGAAATCCCTTATTTCCAAGAATCTGGACCTCGAGGCCCCCCAACCGCTGTTGAAGACTCCAGGTTTACGGGGAGCTCTGCACTCGTCCGTAAGTGTTCTCTTTTCTATTCTAGCTGTGCGGACTTTTCGAACAGTTTCTTCAGCCGAATCAGATGATTAATGCAAATGAAAATACCTGATTATTCTCCGGGATCCCACTGTTGTTACCAACGATGAATTCACTAATTTGACTTTCTTCGTCAGGCGGATTAGATAGAGGTGATGATTCTATTAATGCTTCTCGCTTGATTGTATCTGCAGAGAATTTTAGGAAGTGTTGCAAAGACATCGGAAGGGAAGTCGTACCGACTCGTGATAAATACTCAGCTATCTGTGATCCAGCGGGTACATTCTGCCACTGCTGCGTACTATAGTCATCTGAAAAAGATTGGCAAATTATTAAACATTTCGACTCCAAGAAGTTTCATCAGTTTCATGCAATCCAGAATTTTTTCCTCAAAGAATTTTTGGAATATTTCCTCACAAAAATTTGAAAAATGATGACCATTTTTTTTGGGGCTCGTCATAACATTTTAACGCCACATGTACGCAAAATGGCTGATATTTGCAAAATTTTAAGGCTATTTTCCCAGGAAAATTTTAACCATGAAATGAGCTGATGCGTGTATAATAAGTGTTTACGGTTGCCCTCCAGGTTGCGTTTTCTGACTGGGCCTGGGCAGCTACCGCCACTTATGATCACCTATATAAAAATAAGAATAAAAAAAATGATTGAACTTTCCTCAAAATCAAACTTCCTCATTTTCACATGATCCGTGGATTGCTAGATCAGGCATATTTTGCACCCCTGACCCGCTCATTCGACCACCATCTTTGAATGGGGCTCTTGCAAACTTTTGCTACAGGGGACTGAAGAGTTGATTCTTGCATAAAAACATGTATAAATGACAATGCGTAAACGAAAAATCACAAGATTCACTCTCAGAATCGGGCTTCATGGCGGAGAGACGCAGGTATCGTGTGAGATTCCTATCCAAGTTGAGACAAATCTCTGAGTTTCTTTAGAGAAAGTGACTAACTAGACAAGAATATCCAATGATACCTGCATAGAACCGCCATTACGATCTTGCCATTACACCAGTTTTGTAAGTTTATCATTGCATTTTTTGCTTTTTTCATGTGATTTTCGTGATTTTCGCTGGTCTTCACATTAGATTGGACTATTTATTTGCTTGGAAAAGTTTGCAAGGGCCCCATTTTGTTAGACGTATTCATTGAGTTTGTGAGTGGATTTTGAGACTACTGGGTGCTTTCAATGTGATTTCCACTCAATTTTACATGGTGACAGGCCGTCCATGACGCTGAGGCAAGAGTTCATAATTTACAGCGTTTCAATTTTTTTTAAAAACAATTCGATTATTCCCATTTGATGTAGTATAAAAGTTAGTCGTTTATGGGAAAATCTGGCAACACTGGTAACAGACCCACCAACCCTTTAACTGCTAAGGATGAGTATACTCGCGGTGGAGAAATCTCTTCTCTGAGAGCAACGGACGAGTATACTCGCAATCGTGACTGGATTCCTCAAAACTCTTAAGGGGTCGGATGTGAAAATTAGGCGACTTTGACGAATGTTTGTTTTTCAAGAATTATTTTTCTTTATAGTTTCAGCTCTTCATTTTGAGACTAAGTTTTTTAAATTTTGATGATTAGCCCCAATGTTATGCCCATTTCAGTATTCATAACGTTTTTTGCAATTACACGCGTTTTAATGGAATATTCATCCCGTACCTTTTTTATAAGCCTTTTTTTACAAGAATTAGGGTTCTGTCATTTTTTCACACTTGTGTACCTTTTCCTCAGAATCTACCGGACCGATTTTCAAAAACTTGGGCTTGTCAGAATCGTCTTGTTTTCTTACACGAATAGATGGGAGGGTTTCTTAATTTTTCTTTAATTTTTCCTACGGTGTCCTCTTGAAGTCAAATTTTTTGTAATTTTTTGGTAAAAAAATTCATAACATTTTCTGAACTTGGATTTTTGAAATTTTCAAAAACACTCTCGTCTATTTTTATAGGAAGATGAGACCTTTCAAATGATCCAAAGTTTTTGAAAATCGATTGAGTAGATCCTGAAAAAAAGGTACATGAACATGACCATGTTCTACATTGTTTAGATAGGCACATCCGACTCCCCATAAAAAAAATAAATAAAAAAACATGTAAAAATTCGTAAATTTGCACGATTTCCCATTCACACCCTAGCTGTACCTGCCTGCATCCCTAACCTAGCAGTCAAAGGGTTAAAATCAATGGAGGCTTACCTCCACTCCTTTGGTCCTTTTCTTTGGTTTTCTCTGCGTCTAAGTCAGCTTGTGTCCTAATAATAATTTCGGGAGGAACTACAACGGCAACCGGATAAGCGCCTGCTCCGTGCGGATCCGTCAAAATAGGTTTCACATCAGGTAGAAGCTAAAAAAAAAAAAAAAAAAAAAAAAAAAAAAAAGTCAGTTTAGAAATCCAACAAAGTTTTAATTTTTTAATTAAAATGCAATTCAATAAGTTGAAATATCGACACAACAAACCAGCAACAAAAAAAAATAATCTGTAGGGAACATCCCACAAACACTTTCTCACATTAAACTTAATCTGGGGGGACCCCCAGACCTCCTTTTATTTCCTAAAGAAAATCCCTAGATCCTCCTTTATTACTCTAGTAGAGATCGTCAGACCCCCCTTTATGATCCTGGGGGAAAACCTCAAACCCCCTTTAATTACTCTGAGGGAGACCCCTTTTGATATTCAGGGGGAAACCCCCAGACCCCCCCTATAATGTTCCGGGGAAGACCCCAAGAGCCCCCTTAAAAGGTTAATTTTACAGCAGGCTGGTTGCAGAATGTTTTTGCTATTTGTCGAAATTCAAATAGCTATATTTGAAATTTGAAATATTTCGGTTTTCCCCATGTTTAACCATTTTCTCATTGATTTTAATGGAATCCTTTTATCGTCCATTGCTTGCTAACAATTAAAAATTTTGAAGAAACAAGAAAATCCCTCTGGGGATTGATAAAAGCAACACTTTTCTGTAAAATTTGAACGTATATGAGCCATTGGTTTCAAAAGCTATGCCGGGATACAGATATCTGCGCCGACGCAATAATTACTAAATTTCTACTTTCGTTAAAGCGAGAAAGTAAAAATTGAAAAATTGCCGAAGATTATTGGTCTAGGTATGCCTGCTTTTTTGAAACGAACTATAACAATTGATAGAGTTGATGTTTGATGTTGATCGTTACCTCGTCAGTTTGTATACTAGCAGCGTTAGTAGTATTTAACGCCGACGATGATGATGAGGAGGAATTATTGTTGTTACTGTTTTTGTTATTGTTATTATGGTTGCTATGCTGCTGCACGTGATGCTCATGGTTTTCTTCTAATTCCGGCTGATGAAGCTGAAAAAGGAATTCAACACATAATTAGACAAGATAAGAGGAGCACAGGATAAAATAGGGTAATTTTGTCTATGGCAGTTTTACGTAATCATTTTACGGCAAAATAATGAAAAAATATAAAAATTGTGTCAGTTGAATTCTTTAACTACCAAGTTATGAAGGGTTGATTCTGATGTAAAATCGCGTGAAAATCTCACTGAGAGCACCAAATAGTCTCAAAACCAACTCATAGGGTCCCCACAAAAAGGCGTTTTAAATAAAGCCTAAGATGGTAGTCGAACGGGCAAATCAATCATGCATGCATGCACCATAAGCACAAAAAAATAGCTGAGACAGCAATTATTTATATTGTTGGTTAGAATGTAAACAAATGTCTCACTTCCTCATAGTATCAAAATTTTGTTAATTCAGAGTGTTTTTTCCCCGGTTAATTTTACTTTCTCAGTGACATTGGTGATTACTAAGGTGAAATTTTCATGTTTCGTGTCGATTTGCTTAAATTCTGAAACGGTAATGCTGAGCAATTAAATGCCGTCGGCGGCCATCTTTGCTGCTCATGGTGCATGCATGCAGGGTTGTTTTGCCCGTTCGACCGCCATCTTAGGCTTTCATTTAAGTGCTTTATGTGGGTTTACGAATGGGTTTTGAGACTATCCAATGCTCTAAAAGTGATTTTCACGCAATTTTACACCAGAATCTACCTCAATAACGCTGTAGAAAAAGTATACAACGGACCCAATACAATGGGGCTCTTTCTAACTTTTGCTTTAAGCAATGGAGCTCTTGCAAGGTTTTGCTACAGGAAAATGGACTACCAATTCTAGTGTAAAATGCTGTGAAAATAACGAAGATACCATTTAAAATCTAAAACTCACTCCTCACAGAGAACACTTAACTTGAAGTTTCGGGTGGCCACCCTTGCATTTATGCACCTAGCTTGGGTCCGCACCCCAAACAAATAGCCGCCGTCTTGCTTGTTAACAAACATGAATCTTCTGAAAAGAGAACCAAACGTTGACAGGCAAGATGGCGGCTGGAAATTTTTTCTTTTCCTTTTTAGAATCGGTGAACATAATAAATCTCATACATTTCCTTAATGAATACAGAAAAGTTCCATTTTCATGGTTTCTCGTTTTCGGTCTCTTTCCCTGTGTCTACTCATATTATTATTCCTTTGTTAAAAATTCACCTCGGTTAAATATTTATAATTCTCAAAAAAATAAATAAATATCACGACCTCAAATTTTTACTACGTAGAGTAAAAATAAAAAAACCACTTGAATCCCATTATTGATTCAACTTTACGAAAGATTGACTTATACTGCTCTTTCACAAAATTGCTCCTCAATTCAACTTTCGTTTGATCTTAGATCTCGCTGATAATCTCCCCTAGTAAAAGTTTTTCATTGGCGGCCAATGCCATGTGGTCCAATTATCCATGCATTCATTGGCGCCCAGTGAAATCACTGGTCGCCAATGCATATTTCATTGGTTGCCAATGAAAATTCCATTGGCCGCCAATGCAAATTCATGGGCGAGCAGTGACATTTTCATTGGCAACCAATGAATTATGCATTGGTGACCAGTGATTTCAATGGGCGCCAATGAATGCATGGATAATTGGACCACATGGCATTGGCCGCCAATGAAAAACTTTTACTAGGGTCCTTGAGGCTCTCGAAAATAAAAGAAATGAAAGTTTGTTTGACTCACTTGCAGCTGGATCGCTTCACCGCCATCTGGATTACTGTACGCAACAGTTAGAACTGTCGCTGTGCCTTGCTGGAAGTGTTGCAACGAGACAGGAACTGCGTGGAGTTTATTATCACCGCCCAAATTACTTGGGTTGACAACCTGGATTTGGAGGGTTTGTTGCTGAGGTAAGTCGCCAGGTTTTGCACCAGGTACTTGTATTGGCAGTGTAATAATCTGCATGAACAAGAGAGAGAGAAAAAAAAACACCATAAGCATTTTACCATATTTTGTACCTCCGACAAATTCTAAAAAAACTTACAGTTTGATCAGTAAGGTAGATGCCCCAATTACCGCCACCTATCCCAATTACCGCCACTCTAACCATTTATTCTTTGAAATAAGCCTACTTTAGCAGACTAATTTTTGAGTATATGGGATAAGTGTTTTTCATAGGTTGGCTGAACTGGTGAAAAAAGTTTGAAGTTGATATTTAGCAGCGTTGTGCCCTTAAAAAATCACAAAAGTGGACACCTGCCCAGCACCACATGTTTGTGTCGATTTCTTTCAGTAGTTACTGATTAAAAATCTGTTCTCTTTACTTTCTGCTTTTTAAATTAGAATAATTTCATTATTTCCTGATGATAAACATGATGATTTGAATGAAAAGCTAGTGAAAATATGTATGGCGATAATTAGAACAACTGATATGACATGATTGGGACGAAGCCACTTATGGCATGACGGTAATTTGGACATGGGCCATTTTTTTGAGTTTTATTAATAGTTTTTTTTCCTGATTGATTACTCCAATTTATTATTTTATTAATAAAACTGGAATAAATTTGAAGGGTCCTAGTGCAAACTGATCCTAGAATAAATAAAAATGGACACTTTTACAGGTATTTTACTGAAATTTTTTCTTAAGGGTGGCGGTAATTGGGACATCTACCTTAAAACCCAAAGTCAAAAGTGGGCCCTAAGAAATCTGGTCAAAGTCAAATCAAGAGATGTGGCCAGATAGTGCTTTCTATTAGGATGATGAGCTCCTGCCTCAATCACCTCAATCTGTAACTTTCTCTAAATAGGACAGACGTCACTTTAGAATTTTACTTGTAAACTGTCAAATTGAGTTATTGACGAGTACAAAGTTTTAATAGGACATTCATTTTATTGGTTTTTTTTTTTTTTTTTTTTTCTTTTAAATTTGACCCAGTTAATCTGTGGACATTTTCTCCTAGATCCTTGTTCACTGCTTTTTTGATTGCAAACTTTTTTTTTTTCAAAATCTTCTGCATTCATCTTCTCTTGTTTGAACTAAAGGAGAATATACTGACTCTAGCGAGAAATAAAATTTACCTGATTATGTTGTTGACTGTTTCCAACCTGTTGCTGTTGCGCCAGATTCACAGTAAAACCGCCGTTGGCATCGACCGGCCTTAGGTACGTCACACCACCATCATCGGAGCTGAGGACTCCGAGTACTTGGCCGGTCGCTGCTGTTGCTACATTGTGGGTTGAAAATTTGGTGCCAGCAGTCGTCAACTGATGGACAGATGCGTTCGTGTTGGTCTGTAATGAATTTGTGGAAAATGCCGTTCCGAATGGGGTAAAATTCATTTTTTACAAGTTCCTTTGTACAAAATGATCCAAAAATTAACAACGATGAGGAAGAAAAAATAAATTGTTTCATACAAAATTAAACTAAACTTTACAAGCAGTTTATTCCATTTTGGTTCCAACTGAAACAGAAAAAAAGTAAACAATTTTATATTAAAATCTAAGTCACAAGTTTCAGCTGAACAATTATTCAAAACATGTAAGCCCAAAGTTATTTGAAATTTTAGGTGTTTTTTCTCAAAAAAACAAAATCTGAGAACGAAAGACACGAAAATATGAAAAAACCAGAAAAAAATTCCAGCAAAATGATGCGTTTTAAAAACTCCCAAAATTAGTTTTTGAGTAATTATGATCCCAATGGAGCTGTTGCAAACTTTTGCTACAGGCTTATTAATGGTTGATTAAGGGGTAATGACCAGTAAAAATAACGATTAGCGCACTAAAAAATCACGAAATCCACTCCTAAACTCACAAAATGCTTTAAAACGCGAGACCGTAATGGAGGCCAGGGCCGCGGTTTTCATCGGGGCTCCCTATCTTCAATCAGCGCCATCTACACGAGGTGTTCTCGCAACACCACACAAGAAGAAGAAGAAGCATACAATTGCCATAAGAAAACCAGGGCCTCGGCCGCCATTACGGTCTCGCATTTAAAAGCATTTTGTGAGTTTAGGAGTGGATTTCGAGATTTTTTAGTGTGTTAATCGTTATTTTTACAGGGTATTATCCTGTAGTCAACTATTAATAAGCCTGTGGCAAAAGTTTGCAACAGCTCCATTGACTGAAATTTGGATCAAAAATAACACAACAAGTGGGTCATTAACAGTCCACTGGGCTTAAAAGGGTTAAGATGGTTTTAGGGTTGATTAGTTCAAACCATGGACACCACGTCGCGCTGCTCAAAAAATCAACAGTTTTTGGTTATAATTATAAAATTTACACAAAAATTACAAATTTGAGGAATGTCAGCACCTGTAAACATACCTCAGGAAGATACCCTGAAAGTTTGACGCTGAAATACTAAAAAATAAAGCCAGGAATCATGATAAAAGAAAATTACCATGAGCCTAAATGAGTGCAAGAGAGACAGATAGACATACTATCACTCACACTCACTCGCACTCATTGAGCTTGAGGCAAAATGAATTTCATTAATTACGTAATTAATTCTCAACCAATTTTGCTCGTTTTGGGTTCAAAAAATCCCTATAAAATTTTTATAGGTGCTGACATTCCTTGAATTTGGCGTGTTTTTCTCTATTTCAATTTAAAAAGCCAAAAACTAAATTTTATTCCGTAGGGCCTTGATTCTCAACCAATTGCACTCGTTTTGGGCTCAAAAAACTCCATAAAAAAATTACGAAGGTGCTGCATTCTTGGATTTTGCGTTTCTTATTTGCTTTCAATTTAAAATGCCAAAAACACGATTTTTCCCAACAGCAGCTAATGGTGCAACCATCGGATTGAAATCTGGAAAAATTTCACGTGGAATCACCTTAAGGACACCCACCGACAAACTAAACAATTATCTTGAGTGGCTGTCTAATCGATAAACAGCGTTGTAATTATTATTATTTTCTTTTATACTTATTAGATTAGATTGTCTGAAAAGCCCACAAACAGTTTTTCACCAAAGAAGCTTAGTTACTTTAAGTATTATAAGTAATTTAGTAAATCTTACTGACAATGAATGTTTCAAGGCCATTTTTTATCGTAGGTCACCAATTTTTGGATATTTAACGCTAAGTATTTTCAGAATAAATGACAGATCCAAACAACGCAAAAAAACTGGAAAAATATTTTTTAATTTTTGTTTTTTCTGTTTTCTGCCATTAAAATATGAAGAATAGGTCTGTTGGGTGCTTTCGCTACAGTGATATGACACATTGATTCTAAACGCATCAAAAATAACGATGAGCAGATTAAAGATTTTTAAAATCCACTCGTCAAATCAAGAAATCACTTCCATTTCAAACAACCCGCACTACACTGGACATTATTATCACCGACATACAACAACATAGACGGAACCATCGCATTTGTGTAAACGTCAACAGAACTTACGAACATTTGAATGATTTGTTTAGATGCGTACCTTTCTTGTATTATTTTGTAATCTTTGATGAGCCAGAAAAGACCTGACAGCAAATGCAGCCAATATTTAATGCAGGTATTTAGAAAGAAATTCCATTATTTTGTGCAGGTTAGGATATCGTTTACATAAACACAGTGGTTCCATCTATGTAGTAGTATGCCTGTGTAAAGAGTGTCTAGTGTAGCCTCGGCTGGTTTGAAATTGAAGTATTTTCCTGAGTTAATGAGTGATTTTTGAACGTTTTTAATGTGCGCATCGTTATTTTTGCCGAATTTTACGTAAGAGTCACGGCTACATATTGTTGTAGCAAAAGTACGCAACGACGAACCCATTGAACAACTATGAACCTAAAAAGACATGAAATTTCCTGAAACTCATTCATTGGACCAATTACTATCCATTTCCTAAGAGTCGAAAAAAAGCCCTAAAAAAGCCGAAAAATTCACAAAAACCTTAATAACATCAACAATTGTTACCCAAAAACGATGAAAACTGACATGAATGTCAGCTAGAAGTCCCAAAATTTCAAGTCAAAAAATGAGTTTCAAAAACTGGCCTGGGTTGTTTCAGACACTTCACCCCCCCCCCCTCTCTTGGGCTTATAAGGGTTAAAAAAAATTTCAGGAATTTGAATAATTCAATAGTTCACTCAGCAACACATGGTTATCATAGCTTTTCTTTAAGATTTCTCGTGTATTGATCTATGCATTTTTTTCAGTGAGGTTTAGGTAAAAATGCATCCAATTATAGGACATTAATTTGTTGATACATGATTAGATCAAGTTAAGAGATACGTTAAAACGCAAACATTTTTTTATTCCTTAAAAATGAAGAAGCTTTTTGAATTAATCAGTAATTCACATTATTTTACTGCAAAACAGATGCGCTTGCAGTTTAGAGAAAACGCATCTACTTGGAAATAAAAGTTCTATTTTCTTGGGAGGAGAGGTAGAGACAAATCAGGGGAATCATTCAAAAAATTCAGGAAAGTTACTCCCTCTTCTAAATTTTGGAAAGATGATGTGGCCGTACATACCATAAGAGGAGAGGGGGTAAAATATTACTAATTACCCCTCTCTGAACAAAATTTAACCCCTACCTAACAAAAGCTGAAGTAACATCACTGGGAGGAATAATTTCTCATCATAGAAACAGATCACTAAACATTTCAAACAGTTATTAATTTAGATAACGATCGATGGCGTAATTAATTGATGTGATATAGTTATTCTACTTGTGAGAATTTGATTAGGTATTCCATGGACGGTTTCTTTTTTTGAAGTTTTAAGGTGAATTGCCTCACATTTGGTAGGGAGAGAGGAGGGGGAGGGGGGGGGGGTTGTGAAAAGAGGTGGGGAGGGGGGTGTTCCTAAAAGTTGTAAGTAGTTTTCAGAGACAAATGGAGACCCAGCACACCGTATGCTTCCCGTGTTAGAAAAGTGAAGCAAGTTTAGCGGCCACAGTTTTGTTCGGGAGTCACCGGCTTCAACGATAAACATTACCTATTGTTGAATGGTGAAGGGCAACAAAAGGCTGTGATTGGTTCGAGCTCCCGGAAACAGGTTTTGCTAGTTGAAAGCAAAACACACGCTCATCAGTCAACAATAGGCAATAGTTGGCTGTTGTTCCGATGAGTTCCGACCAAAATTGAGCCCAGAAAAGTGGACACCTGTCGCAAGCTTTGTGCTGGGTCTCTATTTGTCTCTGGTAGCTTCACACCTCTACATCAAAGATACAGGTGAAATGGGGAAAATGCTGGAAAACACAAACACAGACATGAATTTGGTAAAAACGTTTTGGTTCAAATTACGGGCATATTCAACTCAAAACTTTGAAAAAAACAATAAAAATAGACTGCAGGGAATACCCCATGAACACTCTCACATCTAACTTAATCTGGGGGGATCCCTAGACCCCTAATCCCCATGTATTTTCCGGGGGAAAACCCCCAAACCCTCCTTTATTACTCTGGGGAAGATACCCAGACCCCCCTTTAATATTCTGTAGGAGACCCCCACACCCCCAATGATATTCTGGGGAAGACCCCCAGACCCCCCTATAATATTCTGAGGGAGACCCCCAGAGAGTCTTCCTTCCTATACATTGTGAAAGTACAATGGTTAGGAGCAGTGGCTCTCTCCACAATTGGAATTTATTTTTTCTTTTCATAAATTTTTGAGTTGAAAATGGCTGCGATTTAAGCCGAAACATCCTCACCAAATTTTTTTTGCGTGTTTTCCAGCATATTCCCGTTTCACCTCTTTTTTTTAAGTCAAGTTGTTGCTAGTTAGTTTTTTCCCTTGTTACTTTGTTACTCCTAAAAACCCTGCTATCAAATACATTAAAGCATAGTTCAATGTGTTCCATCGAAATGGCACGGATCACTCTAACCACTCTGAGAAGTCAATCCGCCGATCTTGGTTACACGTGTTCCACTGAGATGTAACCTCAAACCCATCAATTCTGCTCGAATCTTGAGTTCCTTGACCTGTAGACTTGTTTACAGCACAGATCCCGTTTCGGAAAACAAATTACAAGAGCTTCTCCACAAAAATGATGCAGAAAATAAATAAATATCACAGTTCAAAATGATGAACAAGCACAGAACGGGAGAACTTGGACTGAGCCTACTTTTAAAATCCGAATGCTACACAAACCACTCTCAACCAAAAGTAACAAGTTCCATCTTGTTATCATGTTTTATGCATGAACAAATTAGCCTTGATAGTGCAGGCACCGCAACTTGTCAGAGCCTAAAGATTAAAATGTTTCAGTTCTAAACAAATGTTAATAATTTGGCAAAGTAGAGTCTCAAGCAAACCCTCTTCGATATTATCTCACCGCGGCGGGCATGGAAAGGCGAACCCAGCTTGTCCCATGACCACGACTAGTCTAAAATTCTGAGCTCGACAGTTATCATCCATGGCAGCTAGAGGTCATTTTACGAGAGTGGGCAGATGACAGATCGGCTTGATTACAGAGCAGGGGGCAAGTTTCAGTGTCTGCGCACTGACTTCGATGCATAAACGCAAATGAATCTACAGCGCAGAAACTCAGGCAAGCTGTCATCTGCCATCTTTTATGAACTGACCGCTTCCTTATCATTGCGTAAAGAAGCGTAACATCACATGCAATCAGGCCAAACGGTATTTCGTCCTTTAAATCCGTGAAAAAGGTCAAACTATTTGGGATCCACGGTGTACCCCCTCATAATGATATTTTACAAGGGTTTAAACGGAGGAAATTCAGCTTTGCTAGAAGGCATGCAACACCACAGAGAATACAGTTCTGTAAGATTCACCGTGAGGAAACTATTCTAACTTTCACTCCGTAGACTGCAGATAATATTTACGCATTGACAGTACTGATCATGCGGCCAGAATGGTAACATTAGAGAAACATCCAATGAGCAGTTTAGAAACTATAGTAAACCCAACACTGTAAGGCCGAAACCTATATCAAGTTTCGAGCTGGGAACAATTCTTAGGGAATTTAAGCTTTGTTGACAGCTTTCAGTTGCTAGTGGCTTTCTTTAAAATTTTGCCCCAAATTTATTACAAGAATTAAAACAGTCTTTGACATAACTAATGTGCTGTAGAAAAGTCAATGAGACAGCGACTGGAGATAGGTTTTCATGTATGGAAATAGAAAACTTTCTAACCGCTAACCGTGAGAAAGTTACGAGTTGGCCAACGGGTGAGCAATTAATGTGCTTCATAGTGCTTCAATGTGGCACAAGATAAGGGTTGAGAGTTCCAGGACATGAACTTAAGAAAGAAAAGGAGGAGAGGCTGATAATTAAGTTGAAAATTCACCCTAAGAGCTCAACATACAGTTACTTAATGCAAGGAAGTGGCACAATACTTGTCAATTTGGGAGAAGATAAAGGAAGAAATGAAAGTAAACAACAGCAAGAATCTTCCAGATGATAAAATAGAAGTAAGTTTTCAATTTTAGGGAGAGTAAAGCTAAGCAGAAGTGAAAAAAAAATAGACAAATTAAGTGATTATAGGAAATGAAAGTATTAAGACAGGACCAGGATGTGAGACCTACTTACCAAATATTGTTGAAAACTTTCTCATTTTGACAGCTCAGAGGAAAAGTCGGTTCCGCTGGATTTCAACGGGAAACTTGTTCTGGCGGCCGAAAACCGTCTGGAGGCCTTAGAAAACATAGTCCGCAATTAAATGAACGGACGAGAACATTTTTGAATTAAACCACTAGTTGAAATTGACATAGCCTAAAAAACTGATGATCCAGATGAACCCTGTAACAGGGTCACGAAGAAATTTGAGCTTGATCATTGAAACCAGAAATTCACCCGTGTCTGCAATTGAAATCGAGATCCCTCTCCTTTCACATTGAAAGATTAAAAATTACAGGAAATAGAAAACACTAGCCACAGTTGCAGAAGTAAAATAGACGACAGTAGAATTCTTAGCAAATATGACAACAAAACTACTTCAATAATTGCGTTGCTTTCAACTCTCGTTTCGGGATTTGACTCTCGAATAATATCGAATTCCAGGTATCGTGATATATCGCGGCGTGAATTCCTCACGATTCCGGCGGCAATCATAATCAGGCACAAAATGTCGGTAGATTGCAGCAAGATTACACTGATTACAACGCACACCATCTCATCTCTATTTTACCTTCTTATTCATTTAATCGCCTTGAAAAGTAAAACACTCTCCTCGAGGAACAGGGAGGGTTAAATAAATGTTAAAATAATTATTACTTCCATTTGATTACACGATTACAGAGATACTTCGATGCCTCTCCTACCGATGCATTCTGCAGTCAAGAGTCAAGTCAAGACGCGGTATCTTTTAGAGTGAAATTTCGGCGTCACTAGTAGGTAAAAGAGTTCCCCCATCTCTGGGGTGAGGACAATTTTTAGATAAAGACCCTGAGAAAATCCGGTCAAGTGCCGTAACAGGAAATGCGTCCGAACTGGACTTCCGGCAAATTACCAAACTTCTGACTAAATTTACCTCTTGGGATTCCAGTGATTCCAGTCACACCGGAATTTCGGTTTTATTTCCGGGAATTCCAATTACTGATACCTACAGCAATTCCGAATAAGAAAGTACAAATAGATAGAATTCCCGTAACACTGTAGCCGGAAATTTTTCTTACTAGAGCTCGTTTCAGAAGTGTAGGCGGACCAAAACCATAATCTTTGGCGAATTTTCATTTTTTATTCCTTCAAATCAATACCGAATTTGCCCCTGACTTTTATCTTTTGTGTTTATAAAGTTTTCCTCATTGAAAAGTGAACACTCAATTTCATTTTTATTCATTTTCAGCGAGTAATATCAGAAATGATGTTGAAAAATTCCAAAGATTATCGGTCTAGGTCCGCCTACACTTCTGAAACGAGCTATAGCGCATTAACTTACATGCGCAATTTCATTTTTTTTTTTTTTTTTTTCTTTTTTTTTTTTTCAAATCCATCGATATAGATACTTTAGTTATTATTAAGTAATTCCTATCAAATTCAAATAAAATGCAACATGTTTAGGTAAAATTTTATTACAATATTTTGTAAAAAAAAAATTGACATAACATTCTTATTTTTCTGCTTCTCAACATTCAATTTCTTTCTTGAATCACTGAGATTTCATAGAAATAATATCGAAATAAAAATGAAAAAACATTTCAATTTGCCATAAGTAATTTTGGTCTCAAACTTCTCAAGACGAGACTTCAAAAGTTTTTGAGTCTCTGGACATAAATACCTAACATATTTTTCTTGATTCTCGAATTGTGACCTCAAAATATTGGTGCTACAATGTTCAGCGGAAATTCTTTAGAAAAATTGGTGGTGAAGTAGAGAAAAATCGCCAAATTCATTTCAAACCATCAAAGGAAAAAACTCGGATGGGGATGTCCATCATGATTAATAATTTCAGGCAAAACTGTAAAAAGTAGTGAGAGGGAAAAAGACTATCCAGAGTTTTTTAAAACATTTAAGTAAAGGCGCAACAATTGAGCAACTATAATATTCTAAAATAACATGAACTGTCGTAAACTACACAGTGGGTATACCTACTTACCTTCCTGCAATTTCACTAGCAGTAGTTGGAGCTGAAGCACAGTGATTAAAAGGTGATTCCATCAGGCAATACTTTTCCAGATTTCAATCAAATGGTTACCGTCACTAGTCACTAACAATAAGAGGTGAAGTGGTGATTCTGCCATTTTAAATTGGAAAAAAAATAAGACGCAAAATCTGAGAAATTGAGCTGCGTAGCTTGAATAAGGGTTTTTCAAGCCCAAGACAAGCAAAATTGGTTGAGAATTAAAGTCATAATAGATATTGGAAATTCATTTTGCCATAAGGTTATAGGCGAGTGATACATAAATCAATCTGCCTCACTCGCACTCAGCAAAGCTCGTGGGAATTTTCGTACTTCCAATATCCCGGCTTTATTTTTGAGTTTTTCAGCTTGAAATTTTTAGGAAATCTCACTGCACAGCTTTTCGCAAAAAAAAAAAAACCAACTGCTATTGATTTACTTTGTGAATACTTAGTTCTTTTCTGCTTGAAGCTGTCCAATTTGGATCCGGAATAATTAAAAAATGCTGCGTCTAGGGATGAGGGACTTTAGCGATCGTCCCAGAAGTTTCAGCGGAGTCAACTCCCCCCCCCCTCCTCTTGTTGGTTTAAATATTGACAGACTCTTTGGCTTCAATGACTTGTGCCTACACGTTTTCGTTACAACTTCAAAACTATTGCGGATTTGGCACTTGCGATATGATAAATTGAAAGAGCGTCATTTTTGACATTGTAATTGATGAAAATGTCACTTTGTCAAATTTCCGACTTATTAGGTCTATGCGTCAGATGGACGACAAAGTAGCATCCATAGACAGATACACGAATTTGCCTTTCTTTCTCTCCTCCCATCAGGGTGATTTCAAGATAATAGGAATTGCATGTCGTCAGGCTTGTCCGGGGCTATAGAACATTATGTAAAGAATAAATAGTTGAACATCAGTGGTTTTTCATCGAAACTCACTGTCTGAGGAAGGACAAAAATTATCATTGCCATGGAATATATCACAATTTTTCAGGCAGAATTTGTACACTTTGTTACTATAGCCTAACAGAATCACAGTGTACAAATTCTGCCTGAAAAAGGGCGATATATTCCACGGAAATGATAATTTTTGTCCTCCCTCAGACAGTAAGTTTCGATGAAAAACTACTGATGTTTAACTATATTTATTCTTCACATAATGTTCTAAAGTCCCTGACCGGCCTGGCGATTCCTACTATCAAGAAATCACCCGTAAGAATGCATGTGTTAGAAAAGGACAATGATATGGATTTGAGTCACATGATGGCTCACTACGCTATCTTTTTTTAACATGAGCTCAAATGACCGGAAAAGTTACGAAAAGTTAAATGATCAGCCCGCTGAACCACTATCGGATCCAAGATATTGTCCTTCTCTCTCTTCTCCCGTTAGAATGCATGTGTTAGCAAAGGATAGAAGAGGGGGCGAAAATCACGTGCCTGCGTCTTATCTGTCCTTTTCTATCATACGCGTTCTAATGAGAGAGGAGAGAGACGGATAGCAGTTGCATAGCGTGCAATTTGGCAACGTTGCACCTGTCCATTTAACCCCCCGTAAAAGGTCGAATGGGAAGGTGTTCACCGAACACCCAATACTTCGATATTTTTCATGAGTTTAAATGGAAGAACTGCAACGTTGCCACATTGCACACTACGCCACTGACGGATAGATTCCTGGATCCGCCAGTGCGCTGAACTAGGAAACAGCAAACAGCAGGGTCTGCCTTCAAATCAAATTTAAAAAACAAGCAAAGATTATAATAGTTGATTTTCTCAATTAATGGTAGGATGAACAGGAAAAGAGTGAGGGGGGAAAAAAACGTGATTACCACAATTTTAATCGATTTATACAGTTCACACAACAATAAACAACCAGGAAGGATGAAAAGGAGCTCAAATCTATAATCTTAACCAATTTTTTTTTTTTTTTTTTTAAAAAAAAAGAAACTATTTTACGGTCTAGGCTAAAGAATAAAAATAAAGGAAAATATAGTCATTGGTTCATTCAAACTGTACAAACATTATTTTTTTTTTTTTTTTTTTTATTTTTTTTTTTAATTTTTTTATTAGTCAAAGCCAATTTCTTCAAAGAAGATGACAAGCCAAAACACTAAAAATTAACGAACTCAATCGAAAATCGCAAATCTTTCCTCAAACCATCGAATGTAGACGATAGTAAAGATTGTGACGGAACCATTTAAGACAGTAAAGGATAAAATAAAATAAAAAAAAAAACGAACAAGTGAAATTGAGGACTTTGCTGGAAGAAAGGTACATAAAACGGAAGGTGTGTTTTTCCGTTTTGCATATAATTAATGGCACTTTCCAATTCACCGATGATTCATCGGTTGAGAAAAGATTACACAGTTCAGTTCAGTGTATGACTGTAATGCATTAAAAAACTCTGATCTATAATCTTTTTTCAATCGGTGAAGTTGTCGAGAATTTTAAAAAACTTGTGAATATTTAAATTAATTAATGGCGTTTCCACCGATTGAGAAAAGATTATAGATCAGAGGATTTCCGCGCAGTACAGTCATGCACTGAACTGAACTGTGCAATCTCAACCAGAGGAATCATTGGTGAATTGAAAAGTGTCATTAATTACATGCAAAACGGCTGCTCTGAACACACCTGATGGGGTTTATGGACCAATATTGGATTCAACAGGATCAATTAAGATCAGATGAAACTTCAGGTGTGTTCTTTATTAAAAATCTCCATTCCATTCATATGCTAATTTAAAGGAAAGAACACACCTAATGTTTAATGTGCTCTTCTCCCGACGAAGTCCTCAATTGAGGGAGAGAAAAATAGCACAATAATATCACAATAAAATGTTGGTAACTGCTTTGAATTTTAGCTCGTCTCAAACCATCCCAACAATCTTTTAACAAATTTTACTCCTAAAAAATTAAAGAAGGGGAGGGTACGGGTGGAGGAAATTTACCCAACAAATTACCTTTCTATCGAAACTAAAATAAAATGTATTAACAAACATAAGAGGATCTACAGTAATGTAGAGGGAGCAGTACTTACAAAATAAAAACAAACAAAAAATCTCAAAATTTCGGAATCAAAATGAATTTTGAAGAAAAGTGGTTCTTTATCAGTTAATTCTGGGCACTTCACTTTGATAAATAGATTTGAGACGTAAATATTTTGCATTTGAAGACTACACAGAAAGTGCATGATAAGTTTTTGCCTTGTTGTACTAATTTTGCAACTATTTCTTCATTTTAATAAACCTTTCATACCTGAAATTCTTTACGTTCAGAAACGGATTTTTGACCAACATAATAGCGCTGTCTCCTAATCTAAATTGATACGCACGTTGTATTTTCATGTTTCCCATAAGATTCAATAGTATTCGTCAGTACTTTGAAATGTACATTAGGTCTGAAAGGGTTAATGGTACTTGAAAATGTCCACTGTAAATTTTCTAAGACAAAAAAGTCCAAATAAATAAGTCCAAAGCCTTAAAACACAAAAAAATGTTGTCCAGCTACAAAAATGTCCAAGCATAAAAAAAGTCCAAAACACTCACTATCTAATGTAAAGAAGTCTAGTACACTTTTCTTCTAACATTAAAGTTCGAAACAATTTCCTTCCAACACATACAAAAGTTGAACATTCTTCAGTCCCTATTTTTAGGCAGTAATTTTAGGTATTTTTAATTTTTAATGGGCCCTGAAGCTCTTCTCAATAGGATACAATGCTAATCTCACCTTGCGAATACTACTGTGGATATTAAATACTTTGAGCAATATACTATAGTGGATACTGCATACGTACTTTGGACTGACAATTTTATTAGATATAAGGTCATTTGGACCAAAAATTACACAGGACATTAAATTATTTGGACCAAAAATGACACTGAAAATTTTGTAACTTGGATTTAAAATGCTCTAGATGTTTTTTCGTATTGGACTTCATTTTGTAGGACGAATGCCTCTGGCCCCCTTGAAAACTACACAGAAAGAACAGGACAAGTCATTAGCCATGTTGTACTGACTTTACGACTATTTCTTCATTCTTTTTATTCAGAGAAATTAAACAAAATTGGAAGAAAAATTTTGCCATGAAAATTTAAGGAAACTACTTTTCCACATTTTTTTCTAACCGTAAAAAAGTTGTGAAGTTAGAGCAACATGGCAATTGACTTATCATCGTGAAGTCTTCGTCTTTCTATCCTTTTTTCTCCGGCACAGCTGTCATTTAGTAGGGTCACCTTCAATTTTTAGGATATGCAATCAGCAAAGCAACTGTGCAAATAACTTGCATACTTCAAGAACCGAAGGAGTTTTCTGTTGCGGCACTTGTGGTAGAGAAAACTTGAAAACACAAAATTTTCAGGTCTCTGTAAATTGAGTGGTTTTATGAAGGAGGGAACCAATATTTCGGTACTCTAAGATTGGAACCAACTACACGGGAAACTCATGGCAGATAATTTGCTTCTTCGCATATGAAAACGTTCATTCCCTTCAGCAAAAAGTCATCCTATTGACTGGGATTGCTTAATTTTGCAGAGCGGAATCTTCAAATTTTACCTTAATGGGGCAGTTGCAAGGGTCTGAAATGTTGTGTTTTTTATAAAGAAAGTGAAAGTACTTGATGAGCTGAGAACAAAGCTGCCTTTGGTTTCCAAATAAGTCCCATTATTCTGGAGATGAAATTTTGGCCCAAAACACATTGTTTTAAATGGGAATTTCGCGTAGTGACATTACTAAGCACACGATTTTTTACAATTTAACTTGTAAGCATCTCCAAAACCGGGACACTTGGGAAAAAACCAAAGGCACCATTGTTCTCAGCTCATCAATGCAATATCACTTTCTTCATACAGAACACAAAATTTCAGACCCTTGTCTTGCATAGTTGCAACTGCCCCGTTCTCTGACAAACGGAACAAATCAACTGAACATGCAACTGAATTTAAAAAAAAAATTTCAGTGGTTTTCTGTTAAAGGAGGGAAATTCTACCTTATTGACTCTCCTATTTATTTACACCTGCAGATAGAAATCTTGTTGATGTAACTCAACACTAACACTCACTCTCCACGAGTTCAATATTCATTGGCTTGAAGCTGAACGAGGCAAATACATTGACTTTGATCAAAAACGCAGATTTAAAGATTCTCAAGATGGATTGAAAGAACCAATCTACTGAGCAGCTTAAGGGCAAACTCAAAATTAACGTTTATAGCACCAAACAGCAAAAATTGCTGTCCATCGGCAGTAAAACTGAAATTTGTCGATAAATTCTTCGCACCAATTATGAGGGCACAATGAAAACTGATAAGCTTGTTTGAAAAAAATCAAACTGTCAATATTTTTGCAGACTTCAGCTACAAATTGAACTGTATTGACCACTTGCGGCGTGCGCAGAACAGGATCACATTGATAAGACAATTGATTTGATAGATTCAACACAAGAAATGACAAAAATTAATCACAAAAATTTGTTACAACAAGATTACACATCCCGCACTCTGGGTTGCAATGAGATAATAGATTATTTTGCAATTCTTGTCACAAATGAGTAATTTACTTATTCTTTTTCTTTCTTCAAATCAAAATGTCACATTTAAACGCACCCAAAACTTGTTCAAAGATCTGTAGAACTAGAGCTTGTTTCAGAAGTGTAGGCGCACCTAAACCATAATCTTTGGCGAATTTTCCACTTTAATTCCTTCAAATCAAAACCGAACTTGCCTCTGACTTAATTCTTTGGCTTTTAAAGTGTTCTTCATTGAAAAGTGAACTCTCAATTTCATTATCATTCATTTTTATTGACTAATATCAGAAATAATGCTGAAAAATTCCAAAGATTATCGGTCTAGGTCCGCCTACACTTCTGAAACCACCTCTACTAGAAGATGAACTCAACAAATAAAACTGAATCATCTGACTCAGGAAGTGAGCAGATTGGAATTATATAAATAATGCGTTTTTTTTATTTACCAGAATCCGCACCTGCGCAATGACACAGAGCTATAGATTGATGCACCAGATAGTACGGTGCAGCGGTTTTCTTTTCCGAAGCACCTAAGCTACCACAGGTGCGATGCACTGCTACTAAAAAGACATTCTAGTGTCATTCATCGCAAACACAAGCTTATAAAAAACAGTGCGGTGCTGCACCAGTTAATAAAAAAATGCACAAAGATTTATATTCGATATTCTCTCCTTAATAAACTTAGGAAAAGAGGAGTACTATGACTTTAAAAAAAAAATCCTTTCATCGAAATTGTTCTTGATGAATTTTTCTTTCATTTCCCATCGTTATAAAATTTTTGAGGCATAATGTCACACGTGGCAATACTCCCAAATACCTGAAAACCGTAAAATTTCTCAAATTGGTCGAGAAATTAAAATTTCTATCAGGATAATTTCTTTAGAAAGCCATAGTACAGAAATCAGTGGAACTGCTGTTCGTATCTGAGGATAAAGGTTTACAGTATGTACAAAAAACTGAAATAACATTGTATGCTATTATTAAATATATTATGTATGCATAAATATATATAAATATATACTCAACTTAGCAAAAGAAAAAGAGAGATAAAATAAAACATGATACAGTTTCAGGTTATTGATAACAGAGGAAAATGATAGGAATACATTTCCACAGATTGAAAAGAAAGAAATTCAGATAAGAAAAATGCATTTTGAATCGCACAGCAAACTCATTCAAATAGGGCTATGGAGTGAATTTCAGTAGGTAACAGTGATGAAGCGTCAGTGGCGTCGCGTGCCATCTGGCAACAATGCAACTGCTCCATTTAAACTCATTAAATAAATCAAATTTTCCTTGTGCACTGTGCACCCCCTGAATTCGATATTTTACAAGAGTTTAAATGGATAGAATACATTGTTGCCAATTTGTTTTATGGGCCCTTCTTCCAGAGACGGCATCAATTATCGTCTACGTATACATAGGCTTGCGGCTGATTTGTACCGAATTTTTTTTGGGTCAAATTATGCTCGAAATCAATTTTCTCGACGGTTTGTGCCTAAAAAACCCACAAAAAAAATATTTTTTGTTGTCCACAACAGTCCACAGTCATAAACAGCCTTCCATAAAAGAATCTCTCCATCTACGAATTTAAAAGCGTGAATGGACTGCTTGAGCCAGTAGGCTTCTGTGTCATCGATACTTCGGACTCGATCTATCGACTTCAAGGCAGCTCATTGGCTTAATCAGTTTATTTGTACTTTTAAAATCGCAGGTGGAGAGAACCCTTAAGCTTCCCTGTAAAATACTGCGAACCACGAACGGACAAGAAAAGATGACTCTATACTAGTGTTCCACTGGACTGGATTAAAAAAAAGAGGAGGCAGGATGGGAAGAAGTCCACAAATTTAAACCTACGAAAAATAATCACTTCATTTGGAAGCAATGGGGCAGTTGCAAGGGTCTGAAATGTTGTGTTTTTTGTAAAGAAAATGAAAGTACTAGGTGAGCTGAGAACAAAGATGCCTTTGGTTTCTAAATAAGTCCCATTGTTCTGGAAATGAGATTTTGGGCCAAAATACATTGTTTTAAATGGGAATTCCGCGTAGTGACGTCACTACACACACGATTTTCTAAAACTTTACACGTGTTTATCTCCGAAACCGGGGCACTTATGAAAAAACCAAGGGCACCATTATTCTCAGCTCATCAAGCACTATCATTTTCTTCATAAAAAACACAATATTTCAGACCCTTGCAACTGCCCCATTATTTACAAAATTATCTATCATTTTACATAGACTTAAGGTAAACACCCCATTAGCCGGCTCTCCTAAAATTTGCACTAGTACCTGGCACATTTTTCACAATGTGAAAAATATTAGTTTAGAGGCAATTCAGGTGTTTTGCTTATTTTTTTTAAGTGTGTCACACTTGAGGTCTCAGAAAAAAACCACACACAACACCAGTATTGCTACCAAACTAATACTTTTCACATAGAAAAAATGAGTGCCAGGTACTGGTTCAAATTTTAGGGGTGCCAGCTACTAGGGTGTTCAACGTAAATGAAGGAGAATCGATGATACCAAACTGCACCCTTCATCACTTGGTAAGAGAAAACTTTTACAACTACAGATAACTAAATTGAGAAAACTTTAAAACAGATATTAAATGCATCACGAAATGAACAGGATTCAATTTCTTTCGGGCTTTTTAAGATTTATCTGTTCAGGGATTCTCGAATAACCATTCTGATACTTGGATCAGAAGTGGAACAGTGTGGCCAGGTATGAGGAGGCTTTAGGCCAAAACACTGAAACAACTTAGGCTCAAATTTGGCAACACTGATGTAGAATGAAAAGAAGCAAAATACCTCCATCAGTTCAATCCACCGATTCAAATTCGATACTGAGAGAGAGAGTGCAACAGAACCATTACTGATAACAAATTAAAGGTTCTGAGAATAATGATCGTTCGCATGAAAAGTAAAACTGAGTTTTCCAATCCTGGAAACTACTCATTAAAAAGGTCAAACTTAATTTGGTTTTTCTTTCTTTAAAAAAGAATAATTTATCAATTAGGTCAAGTATAAAAAAAAAAAAAAACAAAAAAAACAAAAAAACAAAAACTGACAAAAACAAAAGCAACAAGTTATTGTTTTGTGAGACAGATAAAAATAATTGAAAGTCAAATGTTTAAACTTAATCACTGGTTGAGAACAAAAACGTTGGTGGCCATCAACTTTATCCAGCCTTTGAGGACCATTTTCTTTCATAACGGGTAAAATGTTTACAGATCACTCTAACTCACCGTTGCCAGATTGAACAGCTTTACCTGGTTCTCATGGTTATCAAATTAATTTTAAAAAAAAGGGCGCAATGGAATGCGTTTTCTTATACTGATGTGTCATTATGGAAATGAACGATTCAGATATGCCGCTAAGGAGAAAGCCATACAATCTGACAACAATGTTCTACCTGAATATCATCTCCGTTAAAGAAATTTGCAGAAAGGAATAATAATAATCATAAAATAGTTTTTATAATAAGGATGATAGTTATAATGATAAAAAATGATAAAATGTAATGACAAGGAGACAAACTATTTTAATTTTCTCTCCTCTTAATCATCTTTTAAGGACAGTTGTCAACGGTTTTGGCACAGGCTTGAGTGAACCAAAGAATGTCCAAGCATGCGCCCTAGTTGTGACAAAAGTCTGAAAAAAGGGAACACTTATAAATCTTCTCTTTTTTTTTCTGCAAAAAAACATTAGTACGTAATAATAAAGTCACTGGGCCAGTTTACTTTCTTTGGATTTCATTGTTTCATTTTATTTTTTTAAATAGTTGCTAATTACCTAAAAACATGATTTAAGTAAAAGCGTGTTCTAGATATAAAAATTGCTACATCACTAAATGAATATCTAGGATTCATCAGTGAATGGCATCAAAGCAACAAAGATTGCTAAGTTCTGAGTTGTACTACATTTGTGAACATTGAAAATATTCCGATTCATAAACTTTTTTGCACTGATGCAAAACTGATGAATTCCTAAACTCAACCTTGCCAAGGGTTTCCGGAAATCTATTCTTGCTCACTCTAAAATCCTTAGTCTCATCTAAAATGAGTCAAAATAGAAAGTTTTGGCAATGTAGAACTTTAACTAAGGACACAGAATACTCTAATCAGAACGGAAACTCTAATTCATTTTGAAACATTCTTTACTTCAGGCCGCCATGTTAGGAAGTGAGCACTCGTCGGGTTGTGATTGGTTGTGCATCAACTCTGATTGTAAATATAATCTGAAAAAGCACGTCCGCCATCTTGAGAAGTGAGCAGGCACAGTTGCCAGTTGGTGCTGGTAAATTCCAAATCTTGTTTCCATTGGCTCTTATGAGAGTTTCCGTTCTGATTAAAGTATTCTGTGCTAAGGATACTGGTGCAACATAGACACTTTCACATGTATTTTAAACAGGAAAAGTGCTGTTCTTGCACCTAATGTCTCAGTCAGAAAAGAAAAGACGCCATTTGAACAATGCATTGAAATAAATGTCCACGACTTTTTCAGACCCTTGTTAATGACAAAGGTTCCATCCTTTTCAATGTCGGAACGTACAAACCACAAGAAACACACAAAAAGCAACATGTGAGTTTATAAAAACACTTTCGAAACACGCGATGGCACAGTTTTCAGTAAAATGCAGTATCGGAGACCTTGTTTGTCCTGATTGCCAGGACAAACGACTTTGCGACTCATATCGAAAAAAAGCAAACTTGCGCTTCGTACAGTTGATGTGCTCTGCGTGATTTGTCTGTTCTGATGCAGGGGGGGGAAAAAAAATGCCTACGATTAAATGACTTTATGGAGAGTAACTTTGATTAGAAAGTTATTGAGAGAGTTTTTGAGACGACAAAACAATGATTTTCATTTTTAGAATTTTTTCCTTCACAAAGCTATTTCACAAGGTGTTACAAGTAAAAAGTTAAAAAATAAAAAAATAAAAGGTTTGACAGTAATTTAATGAAGAAGTTCTCTACTTCTTAATTAGGAACAGAAACAAATCCTCACATAAAATATCAAAACCAAAATCGTCAACATTCATTTTGATCTTAAAGTTACACAGTTGTTTACAACAGATTTACAGAAGTGGTACCATTTACATCATAAACTCTTCAAAAAAAAAAAAAAAGGAAAAAAAAGAAAAAATTACTGTTATAATAAAGCAAAAAACCTTTCTAAAAACTACTCAACAAACAGAATTCTCCTCAAAAGCCTGGGCTTTGATTAACTGAATATAATCTGCTACTTTCTCTGCCTAAATGGTTCATCGTTTAACATAGAATTGCATCTGAAACATAAAATAAAGCATAAATTAAAAAACCTTCAGAACTAACGAGTAGCAGGGGTTTGCGAAACTGCGTATTTCGAATTCACATTCAAAATTTTGTTAGGATAAATCCACCAATACCCTTCCCTATTTTTTTTTTTAACAACTGAAGCATTGAAATATATAATGAGGTATGCACCATCAGATGTTACAAAATTGTGCATTTGTTTCTTTGTCAAAAGGATTCCCCAAGGCGTCCACCGAAACAAAATTTTCAAAGTTAATTTCTCCTTAAATTAATGACTTTTTTTCCCAGAAAAATATCACTTTGATAAACACATTCAGTATTGTAAATAATCAAAAAGAAGTTGCACAATCTTTGCAACAACTGATGGCACAGATAGTCAGAGCCATAGAATGAGACAAAGATGAGCTGAGTAGCTCAAATAGAATGGCAATTACCGGTATCCAAACTTGGGGGGGGGGGGTGTTTTTGGAAAAGAAAGGATTTTCAGAAACTTTGACCCCTCATAAATCTGGATCTATTCAGAGATAAAATTTGAAATGTAATGTTTTCATTTTTTTTTTTTTAATCAGAATAACCACCTCCACCAAATTTCGTCGAAATTGGAGGGGATCCCTGATAAGTCATTCATTGTTTTGATAAAGAATGACCCGTTAGAAACTTTCAAAACCACAAATTTTTCACAACCAAGACCCATCAAATTTCGTCGAAATCGGAGGGGATCCCTGATAAGTCATTCATTGTTTTGATAAAGAATGACCAGTTAGAAACTTTCAAAACCACAAATTTTCCACAACCAAGACCCATGGCTCTGCTGCTCGTTGCAATGCAGGTGATGGAAAGAGCAAAGACCCAAACTGACAAAGTTCAATCTTCAATGAGGCTGTTTCACACTTTTGCTACAAGCGATTTAATAATTTATTCTGGTGTAAAAACCTCGAAAAATAACGATGACAGCACTAAAAACTTCCGAATTCACTCCTAAACTCAATACACGCTTCTATTTGCGCGAGCGTAATGGTGGCTGAGGGCAGTAATAATAGGAGATTCCATCTAACAATACTATAACTTCATCAAGAAGTGACCAATAAGAGACGACTTTCGTGTGACACCAGTGTTACTAGGTGTCACAGTAACATTCATCGGATGTGGATCACTATTCTGGTGACTAATTACTGTGTGAATCATCCCCGTCAGCATAGAGAGAGTGACAAAATTAAGATAAGAATCTCCCATTATTACTGCTCTCAGCCACCATTACGCTTGTACAAATAACCGCGTTTATTGAATTTAGGAGTAAATTTCAGAAGTTTTTAGTGCTGCCATCGTTATTTTCCGAGGTTTTTACACCAGAACCGACTATTGAATCGCTTAAAGCACAAGTGTGCAACAGCCCCAGTAGTAATTCTTTCAAATCACCCATAAACTGGAAAAGCACTGATCCAAGAGCCCAAAGAATTTGTTTTTCCTCTTGACATAAATCTGTTTCTATTCAAACCAAAGAGTACCCTGATTGTTAAGCGTTTTAATGAGAATTTGAGACACTTTGGTCCTTGGTCATTTCTTCAAAACTATACAAAACTTGTCTTCGACTTTGAACTTTTAATTTTAAAGTGTTCTTCAATGAAAAGTTAAAGCTCAAATTCATTTTCATTCATTTTCATTTTGAAACAAGAGAAATAGTGTTGAAAAATTCCAAAGATTATCGGTCTGGGTATGCCTACACTTCTGAAACCACCTCAACCCTCGCGAAGGAAACAACGATAGAAAAGAAAATAAATATTACCTCATTAAGAGCTTCCATTTTCTTCTTCAATTAGTTCTAATTTTGGTTTCTTACAAATTAAAAATCCATTATCAAGAGAATTATTTGAGGTTATTGAACCTTGCGGCGAACAAGTGTTAGTAGCAGGTATCGACGAAGGATGTGTCCCAATTACTGTTCCGTTTTCTATTTCCTTCTTGCAAGTAATTAACGTTAGAGGATCGTCTTCACTTAAGCCACCGTAAGTTTCTTGAATTTGGATTTGAGGCGGCGAGTTTTGATGTTCACTCATCATAGTTTTATCGATAATAACTTGTTCATAAACGAGTTCGGTTTCTTCTTCTCTTTGACGCTTTATGCCTCCGCAATGGTCTATTGATTCACTACTGCTTGGTGACATGGCACTGTTCAAACAGAAAAAGGAAATAATTCACAATAATTACAACAATTTACAATTCTCGCAAAGGACTATGCCCCAAAACTATTGTACCGGGGAAAAATGATAGTATAAATAAGGAATTGAAGATAGCTCAAAAGTATTACAACGCCCTACCAGATACCTTGAAAGATACTACAGATAAAAGAATATTTAAAAGAAGACTAGAAGGACATCAAATTATAATATTACTCTGAGCAAAAATTTCTTAATCACCAAAACTAAAATGATAAACAATTGTGTTATATTGTTACTATTTAAGCCATTGACAGTGTACAGAGCCTGCATAAGGACATTAGTAATAAAAAAAAAAAAAAAAAATAATAAATAAATAAATAGATAAATTTTATTTTAATTTGGTGAATTTCATGATCAGTCTGCACTTCAGTATGAGGAGATATATTATTTTTATCTGATTTCCTGTGTTTGTTTTTTCTTTTAATTTGACCAGTAACAGGTCTAATTAAATAAGGTCTATAAGGTCTAGTAATAAGGTCTCTGATTAATAATAAGGATTAATCAAAAGAAAAAAACAAACACAGGAAATCAGGTAAAAAATAATATATCTCCACAAATTGAAATTTAATTTTTGTGACATTTGTCTATTTTTTAACTCTTATGAACCAAAGCTGTTTGATTGATTTTCAGTTCCCGGGGGGGGGGGGGGGGGGGGGTTGTCTACAAGGACTCCTAAGGGTTTTATACTGCAGATGGGGGGGGGGGGGTTTTCTACAAGGACTCCTAAGGGTTTTATACTGCAGAGGCTTCATTACTTTCATTCTTAAATTACTTTCTGCCATTTTAACTCTTTTGAATAATTTGAGTCGGATAACAGATGATTATGCTTATTAGCAGAACTTCAAGATGCTCTTCAATTTTTATTCATGGATTTCTTGAGCCATCAATTGAAGCGATTGATGATTGATTTTTATAAATGTTTTACTTTTTTCTAAAATACTTTTATTTTTGCTCATAAAATAGGGTCATTTTGTTTTTTTTTTTCTTCTTCAGCTTGTAAAGGTCAAACAACAGACCCAATTTCTGATTTTACACCTACAAGGTAGTCTGCATATCGTAGCTTTAGAAACAACTCTGCCAATGAGACATTTTTGGTGAAATTGGGTTATTGATGGGGACCCATTCTATAAGGTGAGCAACACACTACTACAAAGTACTCTTAGAGCTCGTTTCACGAAAGAAGGCCAATGACAGATCATGTAGCTCGCTGCGCAAAGAAGCGATTGCTTTCCTGCACATGCGCAAAAACGCAAACTCATCCGCGCAGTAAACAAACCCATCTGTTATCGGCCTTCTTTCATGAAACAACCTCTACCTAGTTACAGGAGTTAGCGCTAGAAGTATTACTGCTGATGAGCAAAATTACATGAAATATACTTTAGGCACAGTTGTTTGTGGCTCCTGTAAAAGTTTCCAAATTTCACAATGGCAAAGTTGTTTCTTAAACGTCAATCTGTTATATTTTATGGTTGAAAGATGGTGATACTGAGATGCGCCAATGTAGCATTGTCACTAACAAGGGGAAGGCAAAGGTGGGCCCGCTCCAAATGGAACGGGACTTGCGCGAAAACATAGTCCTTGGGGTCCTAATGAATGGGTTTACAGCACTTTTTGTGAATGGGTCCCTGAATTTGCAAAATTTTGATTTTAAAATGAGCCCCCGGGACGACGGATTGTTATGTAGCCGAGAGTCATGGCCCTTCCTACAAGCAGAGTCATGGTGTAGCGGCAGTGTAGTGGACTTTGAATTGTAACGTCCCGAGTTCGATCCCTGCTACCGGCGCATATTTTTCAATGATATTTTTGCTCATCTTCCTTTACCGTGTTTCTTGTTTCTACTTTACTTTTTGTTTCTCGTTTCATTTTTTAACCGTTTGAATCGAATTATTCCGCGGCTTTTTCATCGTGAATATGCACTGTTACTACACTATGTTTACTTTACTGTTGGAAGTTAAGAAAATATTGGTAAAGAAAGACAACACCGCTTGAAAAAACGGGCGGGAAAAAAAAGTTTTGTTGACCAATTTACACTTTCTGTTTGATATTTTTAATATTTTCTTAATTTCTATGTACAAGTATATAGTAGTATAACTATGTACTGGATGAAAAAGCCGCGGAATAATTCGATTCAAACGGTGTTAAAAAAAACAAAAACAAAAACCAAACGAGAAACAAAAAATAAAGAAGAAACAAGAAACACGGTAAAGGAAGATGAGCAAAAATATCATTAAAAAATATACGCCGGTAGCAGGGATCGAACTCAGGACGTGACAATTCGAAGTCCACTACACTGCCGCTACACCATGACTCTGCTTGTAGGAAGGGCCATGACTCTCGGCTACATAACGATCCGTCGTCCCGGGGGCTCATTTTAAAATCAAAATTTTGCAAATTCAGGGACCCATTCACAAAAAGTGCTGTAAACCCATTCATTAGGACCCCAAGGACTATGTTTTCGCGCAAGTCCCGTTCCATTTGGAGCGGGCCCACCTTTGCCTTCCCCTTGTAAGAATGAGTTTAAAAAAAAACTAAAACTGAGCAGAAATTGTTCTGGAACAAGTAAAAAATCTGCCTAATGAGTGCCGATACGTACTTGTAACTTGAATATGCAGCCTGAACTATGACGGGCGGCTGATTTGACATGTGCGGAGATAAGGAACGCTCTTCGCTCATGACACCTGAACTGCAATTTCCAGCTAGGGCAGTTGAGATCACATATTTTTCTGAAACACATTCAAGACCAAATAAAATCAATAAAAATAAAATCAATTGGAATCAATTAAACTGCCACAGTCTTAATCAAGAATTCAAACAAGGAATGATGAAGTACTGATAGGGGTCATTTCACGAACGATGGCAGATGAAAGCTCGCAGTTCCTGTACCGGTGGTATGCTCGAGCATCAAAATTAGTACTTAAAAACACAAATACTTCTAGTACTATAGCTACTCAAAATAAGATAGTAAAAGTATTGAAGTTTTTGCAAAAACAAATACTTGCCCACACAGTAAACAAGGCAATCAGTCATCTGCCAACTCTCATGAAATGACCCCTAACAGGATGCCTGGCAATTTCAAACAACCAAAAACCCTCCTTTTATCCTGATAAAAAGTTAAAAGTTGTGTGAAGTTACTGGAAGATTAGATATTTCGGGGAAGATCAATACACTGATATGATTCAAAAGTTTTGGATTCAAATTTCCAGATAATAATTCCGTAATTTCCCCCAACGGAATCAAATTCCCTGACTATTCCGGATTTTCTTTGATACTAGACACCCAATGTCAAAAGACCATTTTTAAGAACATTTAGTTCTTCTTTCAGTGAGCGAAACTCACACTTGACACAACATAATTTTTCCAAAGTATAGTTTTTCTATGGCAACAAACACAGTGAAACATCGATTTAATAATTTGACATTTTGAACTGCGCACTAATAGTTATAAGCCAGCATGGAGTAGGCAGACATTTCCCCTACAGAGTAAGTCAAATCGCCACCAGATCATTACTATCGCTCACTTTTTTCAAGAGCTATTAAAAATTTTAGGTGCTTAAAATAAAAAAAAAACATGCATATAACGAATCATAACGGACTAATGTGATGAGGCAGTGCTCAGTGCTCTATGGTCGATGAGTAGTTAAAATAAAACCGTTCAGAGAGTAGCTAGGACAAGTTTCAAAGGCTGTTTAGTCAAGAATACGACAGAAGATAATGGAGCTCTTACAAGGTTTTGCTGTAGACAGATGGCCTATCTATACTGATGTAAAATGCTGCAAAAATAACGATGAGACCATTAAAAAAGTCTAAAACTCACTCCTCGCAGAGAAAACTTAACTTGAAATTTGGGATGACCATCCTTGCATGTACCTATGCACCAACCTTGGATTTGGACCCCAAACAAAAGAACAGGACATGAAATTAAGTCATAAGTGCCGTCTTCCTAGTTTATTACGCAACATATAACTTTTCTGTTGTTATCACCACGATCCTAGAGACAAAATGTGAATCAATAGACCTTTAATTCCTTCAAATTTACTTTTTGAAAGCAAATTCATTAATCTCATTGTTCAAGTTCGTAGGTTATGTTCTTTTGTTTGGGGTCTGAATCTGAGGTTGGTTCATACATGCAAGGGTGGTCACCCAAAATTTCAAGTTAAGTTTTCTCTGCGAGGAGTGAGTTTTAGACTTTTTTAATAGTCTCATCATTATTTTTACAGCATTTTAGCTTGGAATTGATACCCAATTTGCCTACAGCAAAACTGTGCAAAAGCTCCATTGTAAGAATAAAGTTTTCCTAACTAATCCGTTGGCACTTGTCAGCCCAAGCTTTGGGCTTACATACGGACATACATGGGCTTTTAGATTGTATAAAGTTTGTACTATGACCATCAAAAGAAAGTTCCCTGATCAAAACGTTTACTCTTTTAAAGCTCAGAAGCCTTTAACAATTCTGTGGCTTTCAAGTGTTTAAATATAGACGGATCAGAATGCTCCTTCCAGACTTTGTCATGAAGGATCGAAACTTCTATTGGAAACAGCGGGGAAATTAAACAATAAGAATTTCGACCAGGGTACTTTCTTTCGAAAGTCATAGTACCTTGTTGCCTGAAGAATAATATGATAGCCAGTCCAGCAACAATGAGGGTACCGTCTGATGAATGTTTGGTAAAGCCGTGTTATCTATTCGAGCAAATATTTCATCGGTCAGAAAAATGTCCCAAAGTTGCCAACATTGGTTTTTCCTACGTAATCTACCTCTCTTTTTTGATTTGTTTTATTTTTTCTTTTCATAGACCACAAGGGGATTTTTTTTTAAATTTTAACATTTTGTACTTGGTAAAATATAGTGTTACAGTTATTTTGAGTTAATTTATTTATTTTTTTTTTTTTTTAACCTACCTAAGCCTTCAAAAATACAGATTTTCTATCAAAGAAATTTAGTAGTAGTACTAGTAGTAGTAGTAGTAGTAGTAAAGTCCAGCCGCTCAAACCTTGCATTCGTTATGCTTGTATTTCAAAGCGAACGACTGGACTGAGAATACAAAAAGGGAATAGGAAGGAAGGGAGATACCTACCAAGGTACCTCACTGTGAGGAAAGGGGAGAAGAGGGAGACCGCACCAAGCGTGACACCCTGAGGAAAGGAGATAACTCAGAAAAATTCATATTTCAGTAAAAGGGCTTATAAATTGTTCAACAATCTGTTGTTGAATGCCTTAATGAGTCAGATCTCTGAGATTTGGCAAAAATGTAGTGGGGCTCTAGCAACATTTTGCTATAGGGGACTGAAGAGTTGATTCTTGCAAAAAAAAACCAGTAAAAGTGACGATGAGTACACTAAAAAATTACAAAAAAATTACAATGTTCACTCTCAGAATCGGGCTTAATGGCGCAGAGACGCAGGTATCATGGGAGATTCCTATCTTATTTGAGCACATCACTGTGTTTCCATCGAAAAACTGACAAATTAAGACAGAAATCTCCCACGATACTTACGTTGAAATGCTATTAAGATCTTGCTGTTGTAGCTGTATTCTGAGTTTATTAGTGAATTTTAGACTTTTATAGCGTGATTTTCGTGATTTTTGCTGGTCTTCGCATCAGAGCAGACTATTTATTTGCTGATAGCAAAAGTTTGCAAGAGCCCCATTGAATACTAGTTCTTCAAAAATGTTTTCAGTTTTTTGAAAAATGTTGAATACTTTTGAAAATGTAAGCCACTAAACTTTCAATTGCGTTTTTCTCAGAACTATAAATTTCTTCACACGCCCTTCTACTGACATGCAACTCAATTGTTAAAAGATTTTTTAGGAGGACAAAAAAATAAAGAACTTTTTTCTACTAACAGTCAAATACAAGGTTACAACAAAAACCAGAAAAAAGAGGAAAATTCGAATGGCAAGCAGGGATGAAAATCAACTAAAAATTGTTAATTAACTTATACCTTATACCTCCTTTCAGCCGTAATATTTTTTACATGATAAGAATCAACAAGCTATTGCGATAGAGAGGCTGATTTACGTTAAAAGTCCTATCTCAAAGTGAGGCATAAGCGATCTGATTCTGCTTTGTTTGCCTCACATTTTTTAACCTTAAATTGAAAATAGTAACTAATCTAGCAGAAAGTGATTTTAAACGAAAGTGCACGTGTTTACAAGTGGCTATCTGGACACAGAAATCTAACAGAACTATTCAGATGAAAAAAGAGCTTGATTCAAAATGGGGGTTTCTCTCCCCCCACCGATTTTCATGAAACTTTGTATTTTGATAGTACTTGACATAAGTAGTCTTTTTTTTCAAATAAAGTTTTTCTAAAAATAATTAGGGGGGGAGTTACAGTGTTGCAAAGTTGCACCTTTCAAAAATTCATAACTTTCGCGTAAATCATCCGATTGAAACGCGGTTTTCACCAAAAGATGCGAATTGTAAAGCACTTTCATGCCATCCAAACGGAATTCAATTTCAATAATTTTTGACTTGGTTATCGTCATTTTTGTGATTTTTAGGCCACTCAAAATCTACTTAAAGTGAAATAAAAAAAAATGGTATTTTTTTATTTTGACCGGGTTAAAATATGTTATCCCTCTTTAAATTCTGCGTAAAATGAGCCCAAGCAGAATGCAGGGCGATTTTTTTTTTCGGAGTTATGCATTTTTCCGTTTAGACATGACGTCCCACAAATCTTTTTTATCCCTATAGCTCATTGGTAAGAGTACAAAGATTCCAACTGGATAGGCAGGCACAAACCCTCTGAAATTATTTTGGGGGGAGGGGGAGGGGTTCCAAAATAAACCAAGGATGGGTTGAAAATATTCTTTTCAAAAGCGTGACAAAAGAATAAATGATGACGGAAAAATCCTGCTTTTACGGAAGCAGGTAAATGGTAAAGTCCCTTTTTTTGGTATGTCATAAGAACCAACGAACATCTTTACCAAAAAGCTGATGGGATCACTGAGTTCACAATATTCTGAACGGCTTAAATACAGTACGAATATGAAACTACTGATATTTCCTCACAAAAGCCAAAATTTGAAGTCTCAGTTTTTCTTAAAATCTAACGTTTTCCTTACAATCCCAGCTACCTCCAGATTGAGTGTTTGTGCAGGGTTGCCACTGTAAGGAGATTTCCGAATTACCTGTGTTTTCTCTGTGTTAGAAATAAATTTAACATGGAAGCACATTTTAAAAAAAAACAGACGTAAGCTCTCGGCACAGGATTATTTTGCACTGACTATGGGCTTCAAAGAGGATTGTAAAGTTAGTAGCAAGTAGCAACCCACACATCAATTCACTTCACTATTTGTCAGCCCTACAAATCACTTAAAAATGGATCCATACGGAGAAAAAAATAATCCGTTTTATTTTAACCCTTTGCACTCCACTTACTTTTCCCACAGTGGCCACCTGTACTCCAAATTAAATTGAGATAATTAATGAAAAAATGCCTTTATTCATCACACTTTATTTTTGAGCTTATAAACTAACTACGTGTTGTATGATAATGATCTTATGGAGTTACAATACAAATTAAGTCTTCTCATGATTCGGGCCACATCCGACAGTGGAGCTACGAAAGCTCAAACTTTATGCCGGGTCCGGTCGGGTCCGGCCCGACAGTGGATAATATCGGCATTTTTTCAGTGTCGGGCCGGACCCGACACTGGAGTGCAAAGGGTTAAGTTCTGCCAAAATTTCCTGTTTTCCCTCAACATTCAATTCCCTGCATTTTCCCAGTTTTTCCTTGGAGTGGCAACCCTCATTTATACAGGGCCTTGGACACCTTTGTTCACGATATAATGAACAGGGTTAGGTGCTAATTGAATATATAATTTTTTTTTTTTTTTTACCTATTTTTAAATATATTGAACTTTTTCAATTGACGTAAAACAAGAGGTGTGCTCTTCAGCAAAAAACCTCCATTTGTTCACAATGCAAAATTCTCGGGAAGAGCACACCAATTGTTTATGGGCCCTCCTTCCGGAGACGGCTTCAATTATTAGTCATTCTTTTTGTTCTTTCTTCTGAAGTTATTTGCGGACAGAGGGAAATGTAGGCTGAATACATTGAAGAGGTCTCACTTGCTTGTACGTTTTCTACAAATTTCATGAAAATCCTTGGAGCAGTTTGTTTTCAAATCATAATTTTTACCTAATTAGAGCCTATAATTGAAGTCAAAGCCCTCCTTGGAACGCTTCTATATATAAAATTCAGATAGAAAGAAAATGGCTCCTCCATAAAAGTAAAAGATGACTTTTTGTTTTAGCAAAATTTGGACGCAATCAATTTCACAACTGAAGAGACATGGTGTATGACAGACATTTTGTGAAGGTTTTATTTTTCTCATTCTTCTTTATCCTTCAAAAATATACAAGAAATGGCTTCTAATAGCATTTCAGAAGGGTCAAAATTTCAAATTTTTCTCAGACCCTCCAGTGGAGAGGAATGTCCTCCTAAACCCCCAAAGGAAAACCAACATTTTAGTTTGTCGGGGGCCTGAAATTCTTCCGAGCAGCCCTGAGTAGAGCACCAGCAGAATCATACAACGGGACTAAAGAAGAGGAACAAAGATTGATTGGTCAAATAAGAGACACGAACCTTCTACAATATTTGCAGCGGGGCTGGTAGAGATGCCATTGGTAACAAGAGTGATATGCTGAGAACCTGGCACAACCAAACGTTGTTTAATATACTGCAGACCCATTCCATTGCCTGTTCAACATGTTCCAAGTTGGAAATAAAATGACTTGTTTATGAGCCGGAGCATTAGACTAATTTATTATATTGGAACACGATGGAACACAACATTTCTATACTGTCGCAAGCCAGCACAGTTTGAATTTAGATCGCCTGTTGCAAAAGTTTGCAACAACCCCTTTCCACTCGAATCATGTAGGTATTCCTTGACCTATTGACTCTATCACGCCACAAGTTCCATTTTGGAAAACAAAGTAATGGAGTCTCTTTAAAATAATGATACAGTAAACAAATAGACCGATTTAGTACAACGTCGTTAAAATAATAGACGGTCTTAGTGCAAAATCAATGGTTAGCCATCAATTACAACAAAGCACTCATCGATTGCAATCGATTAAGACAAAATTCATGTGGCGTTCCAAACTATCTCACACACTCTCCCGTGACCCCCATCTCTTTCTAATTTTGAAATTCGTATACAGGGCCTTGTTTAACGACATATTATTATCGGAACACTCAACCAAGGATATCCCGCTTTCATCGTGTTCCAAGCGTAAAAAATTAGCCAATGCATTAGTAATGTTGGAACTGAATGATACCTTGTACAGATTTAGGTTGTTCTCCGAAAAAGTTTGATTAAGTCTCGCATTAATTTTATCGAAAGACAACTGGAGAGGGGTCCATCTCTAAATAATAGTTGTGCACCGTCGTAGAAATAAGTAGCATCCTACCAGTGCTACCGTTCATGTATATTTATTGGCACTTTTTTTAATTCACCGATGATTCCACAGGTTGAGAAAAGATTACTCAGTCTAGTTGAGTGTATTACTATAATGCATGAAAACACTCACATCTGTAATCTTTTCACAGAAGATGCAATTAACGTTAAATCGTTTCAGTACCCGCAAGTTTTTTAAAGTCATTGATGACACTGGTTGAGAAAAGATTACAGAACTGAGCAGAGGTGCAGAATGTTTTCCTCCGAAATTTAACCACAAACCAGAATTGCTTCCGGAATCCGAAACCCTCCAGCTTCCACATTGACAACCTTTTTGCAAAAGCACTTCCACAATAAATTAATGACCTTTTTGCTAAAGAGCCTCTAAAAATCCAACTGAAATAGAAAGGAGCACGAAAATTTGGATTTTTTCCTAGGATGATTTTTTAACCCTTTACTGCATGATTTTTTTTTTCAGTACAATTTTGATCCTTGAGACAGGGAAAAATAGTGAAAAAATTCTTTCCATTATATTTCAATGGTAAAGAGCCTGAATATTAATTGTTCCAAATATGGCCTTGCCCACATTTAGGTATCCATGCAACTAAAAATAAAGTTTTCAGGCTAAAAAAAAAAAAAATTAAAGGTAAAAAATAAGTTAGTAAGTTTCAATGGTTGTTTTTTTTGTATAAGGTACCCCTGCGTTACTCCCAAACATAACAATGAAAATCGGAAAATCTCTATCAGATTTTCAGTGAGCTATTTTCAACCACTCTGCACGTTCTCTATCCTGTGCTGCGCGCTCTAGGATAAAATCGACAATTCTTACTCGTTTAGTATCTGTTCCACATGTGACCCACCAAGCAGCGACAGTACAACTCAAGTCCCCTACTTTTAGATAAGGCTTCAAAGTAATTGTTCCAGATCTGGGCTCATCTGCAAATAAGGGTTAAAGAATTTTTTTTTTTTCTTTTTTTCTTTTCTTTGATTTTGGTGGAGCTTCCACAATTTACACAAGATCCTGGGATCGCGTAATCATGAACATTCTGCAGCCCTGGAACTGAATCTTTTCTCAACCAGTAGAATCATTGCTCAATTTAAAAATGCCATTAAATACACACAGAACAGCAGCTCTGCATTCTACCAGTAAATGAGTTCTATCCGCACCCACGCAAGATAGAATCGTCTGTTCCATTAATTGGGATTCACACATATTCTAGCAATATATGCTACAAGAGTTTGTATTTACAAGGGTGTGGAATTGACTACAGTAAAATCTCAATCCACTACATTTCAAAGGACCCACAGAAAAATCATTTCCCCCCCCCCCCTTAAGTAAAATCAAAGAATTTGAAGCCAGGATTCAAATGTTTTACATTAGAATCAACGTGCTATTTTTCTGCAGCAAAAGGACCTCTGCAACAGACCCATTCAGTGATTCACAATCCAGTGAATTGAGATTTTACTGTACTGTAGAACAATCCCAGTTGTTTTTCTGTTAGAGTGATGACAAATCCATGCTGAAAATTTTACTGTGAGAAAAATTACATTGAAATAGCTGAGGTCTCAACCAACAGTCCACATTGATTAATAAATAGTTCTACTAAAAAAATTTGTGAGAAAAAAGACAGGGTGCTAGTGCTAAAACAGAGGCCACAAGTTACGTGAGAAAACAGGCGGATGTAATAGGTTCTTATCAATAGTGAACAAGCAGGCTGTCCCTTAATTTGGACTTGTTTACTCTTTGAAAACAACTTCATGGGTACAATTTTTCAGAACTGAGGTTAGTAGAAACAAATGGGAAAGAGAAAGTTTCAGTGATGACATTAAGGCAATTCTTAAGCGTTTCATACCGATTACTGCCACCAGAGTGCTACTGTTCGATTTATGTCAAACAGAGTGCCAGTTACTAGATTAGATTATCATCTGAAGAACGTCTCTGTAAAATATCTCATCAATTACTTCAAAAATAAGGCTGAATGTACCAAAAAATGGAATAACACAAATCGTTTCTTATATCGAAATGCAATATTTCATTTGTTAGTTCTTTCAGCTTTATTTTTGAAGTTATTGAGATATTTTGCGGAGGCGTTTTTCAGATGATTTTCTAGTAACTAACACTCCGTTTTCTTAAATATAAATTACTTTCGGCTTGTAATTTGACATTAATCGAACGGTAGCGTTATGGTGGTAGAAATCGGCACTAAATGCTGAAGAATCACCTTAAAGCTAATTTTTTTTATCAGAAAACAATAGAACAAAATAGAACATTATGATTTTTTACTACAGTTAGACAGCGCAATCTTTTGAGACTGAATAACAAACAAACCACACTCAACCAAAAGTAACATGTTGCATTATGTTCCGATGTTCCATGCACAAGAAATTAGCCAATAGGCCTCTTGACCAACGAGCTGTATCCAAAGGAGTAGTCAAATGGGTAACCTGCGTAACCACCAAGGAGGGTTTTTAGGTTAGGTTTAAGGTGTAATTTTGTACATTTATTCCCATGTATTTTGATGCAACAAATAGAGGCTCAACCTATGTTCGTTGCAACAAAATACATGGGAATAAACGGACAAAATTACACCTTAACCCTTTCCACTCGTGAGCATTTTTACCTGACCGCCCCACCAGCTCGGGAATCTTCAACAACACAATATGTAAACAAACCATATGATCTGTAAAAAACTCACATCACGGAGTACAGAGCTGGTGTAGTGCGTGATGTTCGTCCTAGTTCCCATCAAATCCGCTAGAGCTCACCATCAATCAAGCGCGTCGAATATATCCGACAATCGAGTCCGCAGAAGGTCTCTTTTTTTGTCAGATATATCCGACATGCGAGTGGAACTCAACTTTTCCCTGGTCAGATATATCTGACATTCGAGTGGAAAGGGTTAAACCTAACCTAAAAATGGTTCATGGTGGTTACCAAGGTTATCCATTAGACTGTCACTCTAGATAAATGTATAGCTCGTTGGGTTCGACCATAACACACTAAAACGATCTAAAACCCATAAGACACAGATAAAGTTAATCTGGAGGAATAAAGCTGAAGAAAATACCTGAACTGCCGGGTGAACCAGGAGCAGACTGACTAGCACCGGGTGAGGTCACTGTACTATCAGCAACGGGCGAACTTTCGCGAGATAAAGAGTCTGGCGTCATTATACCTGACATACCAACATGACTTGGTGATGAAGGAGCACTCCTGCAAAACAAAATATTGAGTCAAATTAAACTATTGTTACGATTTCATTTTATGGTTTGGTAAAAATCAGAAAATCAATCGGTCAAAATCAAAAAATATCATTTTTTTTTATTTCACTCTAGGTAAATTTAGAGTGGCCTAAAAATCACAAAAATGATGATAACTAAGTCAAAAATTATTGAAATTGAATTCCGTTTGGATGACATGAAAGTGCTTTACAATCCGAATCTTTTGGCAAAAACCGCGTTTCAATCGCATGATTCACGCGAAAGTTATGCATTTTAAGGTGACTCCAGGCAAAACTTTTCCCAATTTCAATCCGATGGATGGCGCAACTAATTGCTGTAGGGAAAAGTTAAGTTTTTGGCATTTAAAATTGAATTAGAGAAAAAGCGCAAAATCCAAGGAATATCAGCACCTGCAAAAACTTTAAAGGGATTTTTTTAACCCAAAACAAGCAAAATTGGTTGAGAATTAATTCCGTAATTAATTCACTTCATTTTGCCTTAAGCTTAGTGAGTGCGAGTGATAATAAGTCCATCTACCTCACTCACACTCATTGAGGCTTATGGGAATTTTTGTATTTCATAATTTTTGGCTTTACTTCTAAGTATTTCAGCCTGAAACTTTCAGAATATCTTCCTGGGGTATGTTTGCAGGCGCTGATGTTCCTCAATATTGTACTTTTAGCGAAAGAATCCTGAGTCTTCAAATGTTTTTGTAGGATCCTTTTGGGAAAAAATAATCTTTTAACCCTTTCACTGCTACGAACGAGTATACTCGCGGAAAAAAAATCTTTCCTCAGAGCTACGCCCGAGTATACTCGCATTCGTGACTTCCATTGAATTTCCGGCCGTAGCGCTGCTGCGATTGAACCAAACATAGGACTATAGGTACTCATTCTGTCGGGAAAGATACGAACTACAAGTTACAAGTGTTTCCGATAGAATGCGTTGCCCCTTGATTTTGAAATATGTTTCTTCTCTGCATGTTTTGCTTCTGCTCAGCTGACGAAACCAAGTTAACCTAAGTTTGTCGGTATCGCGCTTGCCTCAGGGGTACGGATTTTTTGCATCAAGTATACTCGTTCGTAGCAGGCAATGGGTATATCAACAAATATGATTTTGGATGATTTTTTTGGTTTTTTTTCTAATGATTTTAGGCCATCTGAAAATGATCGAATTTGCATAATTTTCGATTCCTAACTCAGCTGGGGGGTGGCTGCACCTGAATTCCTAACTCAGCAGGCAAAGGGTTAAAGAATCTATCTTTATTACTTTAAAACGCCTGATGCTGTAAATGCTAATTAATTTGGAAACAAAACAAAAAATTTGTCATTTTATTCCTCCGAAACCATTCATGAACTTAGCATTCTACTAAACCAGCTTTGAACCGATTTAAAAACCTCATATTTTGCTGAACAGCAAACTGAAACACCACACGAACCTAAATTAAACTGCGAACCAAACCTGAACCCATCTTTCGGCAGGTTCGACTCCCCGCATATTACCCCGGCTTACTATAGTTATAGTTCATTCCATTTGATTAGGCGCTTTTCTTAAATGACGTTAATCGCTAAATGGCAACGCCGAACTGCTCCGGTCAAGATACGGGTCGACTGTCTCTGACTCCAATCGTCCTGAGTCCATACCTTCTTTTGACAACAAGGCAAGAGATCCTCCTTTGTTTTCCACCTGTTTCTCTTAAGTGCCTCTTGAAATTGAATCTTCTTTAATTTGAGGAAAGTAATCTTTTTTCATGCAGATTCGTTCTCAGCATGGAGTTTTGTTAAGATTGCCACCCAAAAACTTGCGACGAGTTTAATTTCAACCCTACTTAAGGAGAAGAAAGTGATTATCAGTTTCACACTCTCATCCCAATCTAGGGTTAAAATCGAACTCTCCGAATGTTTTTGGGTGGCAATTTTAACAGAATTTCACGCTGAGAAACAAATCTGTATGAAAAAAAAATACTTTCCTCAAATTAACCCATAACATCCTGAATTATTTCATTTTTTTTTTCAACCATTTTCAAAACAACCTTTATAATAAAGCAACCCCCAAACCTTTAATAAAAAAAACTTAAATAATTTTAGAATGCTCAAAAAAAGCTGATGCCAAAAGACATTTAAACTTTAACATCTGATTGCTAGTCTAATACCCCTAATTTAAAAACCCCCAAAAAATGTAAGCTAACCTCCAGCTGTAGCCATGTGGCTACGCTAGGATGTTATGGCTTGAAGAAAATTTAATTTTAAGAGGCACTTGAGAGAAACAGATGGAAAACAAAGGAGGACCCCTTGCTTCGTTGACAAAAGAGGATATGGACTCAAGACGATTGGAGCCCAAGACAGTCGACTCATATCTCGACCCGACCACTTCAGCGTTGCCATTTAGTTGTCTTCGTCATTTAAGAAAAGCGGCTAATCAAATGGAAATGGATTATAATTTGAAATACCCGCTTTTTAGTTAAAAATAAGTCTGATGTTTCAGGAATTGACTTACCTTGAAGAAAGACCAAAAGGAACTCTGAAACATGGTACGCCTCTCTGACGCCGTCTCCTAAATGCCTGTTCAATTAATTTGGCTTCTGATTGTCCATCTATCCTCCAGAATGATCCTTTACCCGGTTCCTCTTGTGACCTTGGCACTTTGACAAAGTATCGATTTAGGGATAGATTGTGACGGATTGAATTCTGTTAAAAAAGATGCAGGTAAGCAAAAAGGTTAATTAATGAACATCTACTTATTAAATACCAAATACAAATAGAGACGGAGCACTAACTGGCTGTAGCAGAGGCACTTTGAATTCTTGCGGATTCAACAAAACAACAGTCAACACCCTTCTGATGTTGCAGGGTGTTGAATGTTGAGGACCCTCCTCTACACTTCCCAGCCTATCCGCCAATACCGTCTCTAAATATACCAAGCTGCATCTTTGAAGTTGGGGTCGTCTCGGTACACGTACGCTTATGGAGAATGAAATTTTGGTGAAATGCAAAATCGAGATTCATCCTCTCAAAACACGATTTTCAACTCTTTTACTGCTTTGGGGAAGTAACTAAGTCATAAACTTTCATTACAAATGTACTTCCAATTTTGGTTGAACTTCAAAAAACGAACCAAATCCTTGATAACGCCATAAGCATTCCATAAGCTATATGTATCAAGACGAACCCTAACCCCACTTTTTCAAAAGAAACAGCATGGTATGAGTAGAGGCGGTATTGTATCCCCCCTCTGTGTACCGAATGTCACCGTTCAACACCATGCGACATCAAAGGGTGTTGACTGTTGTTCTACACGTTATTTTGTTGGATCCCCAAAAATTCGGATCCGTATTTTAGTAGTGCTCCGTATCTATTTGTCTCTGTTAAAAACTTGGTAAGCAATTAATTAATTAATTATTTAATGAATAATTCAAGTGAGCTAGGCAACCAAATACATGGAGGTAGTAAGTAGGATTGTCATTCTTTCATTAAGTTGAGTTTGCTCAAAAATAACTTTTTCTTTTTTCGAGTCCACCGAAAAGATTAATAAATAATAGTAGGTAGTTAAGTCTCGTCGGCCTCCATGGTCTGGTGGTCTGCACAACTAGTCACTAACCAAGAGGTCCCTGGTTCGAGTCCCAGCCGAAGTGACAAAATTTGACAATCTCAGATCTAGTCATCTCGGAAGGACATGGATGTAACTCTTCTCTCTTTCATCTTTCCTTTGTCTTCTCTCTTCCATTTCATCTGTCGGGCCTTAGTTGACGGAAGAGGACACTTAAAATTTCATGAAAAATAAAATAAAAAAAAAAGTAGTTGAGGTAATTCTCCAGCGTTTAGTGCCGATTTCTGCCACCAGAGGCGCTATCGTTCGATTTATGTCAAATAACAGGACGAAAGTAATTTATATTCAAGAAAACGAAGTGTCAGTTACTAGATAATTATCTGAATAACTTCAAAAAAGAGGCTGAAAGTACCAAAACATGAAAAATTGCAATTCGATACAAGAATCAATTTGCGATATTTCATTTTTTGGTACTTTCAGCCTTATTTTTGAAGTCAGTGACGAGATATTTTGTAGAAACATTCTTCAGATGATTATCTAGAAACTGACACTCCGTCTTCTTATAAATAAATTACTTTCGGCCTGTAATTTGACAGTCCAACGGTAGCGCTCTGGTAGCAGAAATCGGCACTAAACGCTGAAGAATCACCTTAAAAATACAATCAACAAAAGTTCTACAGAGGAAAAGGAAAGGACCCTGCACACTGTTTATCGGAAATGGTTCCCGATACATTTTTAATTCTTTGCAGAATCTGATTCACTAGATGATGCAGAGAAAAAGTTCTCCAGACACCAACTTCATGGGTCCGTTGTAGAGTAAAATCAAAAGTCCAACAAACAACAAAACAAAACTAGGTCATGCAAAGATCTTTACCTGCCATCCTTTGTCTGCAGTGCGATAGTATGGATAGTGTTTGGTAATATACGAATAAATGCCACTCAGAGTTAACTGTTTATCAGGGGCCGACGCAACCGCCTGAACAATTAGTTGAGCATACGAGTATGGTGGTTTGGATTCATCCTAGAATACAAAATGATATGATTAATAACAAACAATTTTTTTTTTTTTTTTTTTTTTTTTTTTTTTTTTTTTTTTTTTTAAGTATAATACAGAAACGCAATGAAATCTCTTGCCTGTTAAAGTTTTATTTTAGAATTAGGATAAAGAAAAGAAAAAAAAAAAAAACCAAATTGACAGAAATAGTGCTCCGTTGATTCAACTGGTTATATTTCCATGACACTGTCAGTGATGTTAAGTAACAGGGTTTGGGGGAGCTCTAGAATTCTCTGGTGAAGCTCCAAGTCGTTTTTATATTCTCCGATTTGGTTTCTGATTTACTGGTTTTCTTGATTGCCAATGAAATTCATCAGAACTCTTCACCGGTGTACACCGGCTTTGTCAGATCATAGGTCCATACAGGAATTTTGGAATATATTAATAATGACAGTAGACATACCCGTGGATAGGAATTGTCTGGTGTAGAATTATGCGATGGTCCTGATCCATTTGTTGCTCTGTAAAGTTTCTGAGGAGAGAAAGAGTTGACACCTTCTGTTAGTTGAAGTTCAGGACTGCTATGGACACTCGATCCACTGACGACAACTTCGGTCCTGAAACAAAAAATGAAAAACAAAATTTACTTTAAACAGCTGAATTCTCACATAATGCGATGACCATCACATTAACCGAGACAAGTTATCCCCATCAAGCAATAACCCACACCGGTTATAGGTGGTTTTAGTGATGACAGTTATCTGATGAAAAAGTTTAGAATTTTAGAATTCCAAAATGTCTCTCTCACTCTCATGAATCCCTCATGTATTGCTATCTCACTTTCATAACCTAAGCTAACCTGGTAGCTTAGCAATGCAAGAGTGTCCCTTAAGAGGTTGCATTGGAATCAGCTGGAAATAATTGTTTACATGAAGTGTCTGCCTTCGTCCTTCTATCGCCTGCTTCAAATGCATTGAAATTACACAGTTTTACATTTAAAGCACTCTGTATGGTGCCTAAATTGTACTAAAAATAACAACACAATCAATAGTAGCTCCAATTTCTTACAATAGACGGTTTTAGTGCCAAGTCAACGGTTAGCCAACAATCACAACAATGCACTCATCCGTCACAATCAGTTGTGGCAAAACTCGCATAGCGTTCTAAACTATCTCACTCACTCTCCCGTGACCCCCCTGTACACCCATCTCTTTTTAGTTTCAAAATTTGTATACAGGGCCTTGTTTAATGACATATTATTATCAAAATCGCATTAAAATTCCTCAAGGAATTCATTTCTGCCAACAAATTTCACAAAAGATGTCTTTACATTCAATTCTTTAAATGAGAGTGAGATAGGAGAACGTGAGGATTATCTGAAAGCGATAGAGACAATTTGTCTTTGTTTGGGACGCTCATAACCAAGTCATCAATAAAATTGTCTATTTTTGGATGAAAAAGAAAAGTGTCGGTTACTGGTGCGTGCACCTAAAGATTATGATTTGGATTTGTAATGATAAAATCGGATAGCAAAACACAAAGAAAATTTTAAGTCCGCTTGTTACATACCTTTCATCTATTGGTATTTGGACAGAGGTAGAATTTGTAGAGAGAGGAGTTACTGCAGCTGCAGCGAAAACGGCCGCCATTTGTAAGTCTGCGCTTATGTTGCGTCTTCCATGACCTCCTCGAGGACTTGTAGGACATGAGTTGGCAGCACTGAAAGAATAATAATACTTGCTTTTAGTTTTCATGACATTGATTCATTTAGAGGTAAAAAGAAAATAATTAGAGTTAGAAATCGGTAGAAAAAGGAAGCAAATGCGGCTTCCGCTCAGAGGCGCAGCTCACGCGTAGTCAATAGGAACTGCATTTTGAGAGATCAGTCGCCGCCTGCTCGGGAATCGAATAGCCGCAGATTCATAGTCATTCGTGGTCGTGTCCTGCTTATAACAATAGTTATCACACCCAAGTCCTCAATTCAAATGCCACGATGAGTTTTCAGGCTGAACAATGATTTCTTTAAAATAATAAAAAAGGCCAGTCGCTGATGATGCCCGGCCGTGCCCGCGCGAAACGCGTCCAATGCTAATAATTTATTCGCGCAAGTGAGTCCGTTTTCTTAATTTAAATGATTTCTTTGTGGGCACCAATCTCATGAGGTGGGTCAATACTGACTCTACTCATCCCCAGCTGCTCTGTTTGAGATTAGGAGGTTAGAGTTCGTCTTGCTATACGTAAGCTAACATATATTAAGTAATGGAATGCTTATGGTGCAAGATGGTAGCTATCAAGTATTTGGTCGGTTTTTTAAAGTTCAACCAAAATTGAAAGAGTACTGAAAGAGTAATGAAATTTTTGGCCTTAGTTACAACTACAAAGAAGTAAGAGAGACGAAAAATGTATTTAGAGATAGGATAAATCATGATTTTGTATTTCACTCTCCATGAGCATACGTGTACCCAGACAACCCTACCCTCAAAAAAGCAGCCAAGTATGCTTACAGACGGGATTGGGTGGGTACATGCTCTAACAGTTTGATCAAACAGGCAGGTAAAGCAACATGGCACTTTTCGAATAAGAAAAAAAAAAAAACAAAAAAACAAAAAACAAAAAACATGATGAACGTCATTGTTTTAGGACTATTTAAGAAAGAACTGATGTTTGTTAAGGTTATTAATATTTGTTTGGCAGGCCACTAAATAACAGCTCAGCCATTATTTTCATGAAAGTCACGTCCGTAACTTTATTTCCAAAGACTTGAAAGTTTGTTTAGCATTCCTTGAAAAGCTATAAAGAAAAAATGTTCAACGATGAAGAGTAGAACCATTGCACAACAATGAAGCTGTTACAAACTTTTACTACAGGCTTACTAATAGTAAATGCGGATGTAAAACGCTCCTAAAATTATGATAAGCGCAATACAAAATCACGAAATCCACTCGCTAACTCAGAAAATGCTTTCATATGCGAGATCGTAATGGCGGTGACAGCTGCCTTCTTGACTTTAACACACATCAGTTGTTACTAGCAGGTGATTGAGAATTTTCGCACGATTGCTTCGTTTGATCAAACTATTTGAGCATCATCGGAGGAATCTGAGGATCCCAGATTTATAAAACAGTTGATTGCAATGAAAACATCAGAAACAAATTCATACCTGATTTTCATGACAAAATTGTTTTCATATTGCCATGAGAATCATTAGTTTAAAGTAATTTTTGGGACAGTAAATCAGTGGCAAAGCGTGCAATTTGGCAACATTGCATTTTGCCCGTTAAAACCCATGTAAAAGGTTGAATTCAAGGTCGTTCACGTGATACTCAAAAGCTTGATTTTTTTAATGGGTTTTAATGAAGAAATTACAATGCTGCCGGATTGCACGCTAAACCACTGTATTATATACAAACATATATACAAACCTTATGGTTCCAGTAGGAGATGGGAACGGACTTGTAAAATTAGAGTCTGTCGGCTCAGGTATATTAATTCTGAGAGGTGGTAGTGGAGCTCTGTGTTTTGCTGGTGACACTGGAGGTCCAGATGCCTCTCCACTGCTGAGAATTGGAGTCGGACCAGATTCATCGACAAGCGACTGGAACACTAATCTGATTGTTGTGCTTGGAAATCTGAATGTACAGCTGAAAATAAACCAAACAAATGACAAATTGTTAAAATAGTCTAGTGAAGCGCTTAGAAATGCAATGTTTGAAAACAAGTGGCAGACTAAGAACTAGAGCATTTAGCTAGGACTAAAGCATTCTGAGTATCTGGTTCTGATTGGTAACAGTACCTGCACCTGAAAAATTATGGAGAGCAGTTGGTTGGCTATAAGTCTAACCTTTTGTTTAATCAGCCACTCAGCGGTGCACTTTAATACATTTTCTGTAGCTTATTGCTGCATATCATGACCGGACACTTAATATGTTAATTCTGGCACGCAACTTGCAATACATACAACGAAGAATTTAAGTATTGCAGGCGCCTAACTGAATCAAAAACCAAGGAGTTGACTGACATCACTTAAAGTGATTCTTCCGTGTTTACTGCCGATTTCTGCCACCCGAGCGCTACCGTTCAATTAATGTCAAATTACAGGCCGAAAGTAATTAATATTGAAGATAACGGAGTGGCAGTTACTAGATAATCATCTGAAGAACGTCTTTGCAAAATATCTCGTCAATAACTTCAAAAATAAGGCTGAAAGTACCAAAAAATGAAATATCCCAAGTCGATTCATGTATCATAAAGCGATAAATGTCATTTTTTGGTACTTTCAGCCTAACTTTTGAAGTCATTGATGAGATATTTAACTGAGACGTTCTTCAGATGATTATCAGGTAACAGACACTTCGTTTTCTTCAATACAACTTACTTTCAGCCTGTAATTTAACATTAATCGAACGGTAGCGCTCTGGTGGCAGAAATCAGCACTAAACACTGCAGAATCATCTTAATTAGATGATTGCACATACTTACCAAAACATAAAACAAGAACCCTCTATGAAGATCGTCAAATTTTTTTATCTGGAACACAATGGAACACTGCACTTTTCGGCAGGTACATATCAGTGATATTTGAAGAATTATTGAAATAAAACGCGCTAACCACTCCGGAGAGTCAGTCCACCAAATATGAATACTTATGGTCGCTAAAGTAAGCTTTTGCCATTACTTTCCTAGAGGTATTCCGATATCCACCAAAAAAACCTGTAGCAATCCATTGAATTTTCATCGGAGCACTGAACAGTCCACAACGACAGAAAGTAACTTGTTCTATCTTGTTGATAAGTGACATGGCCGTAGCCAGACATTTATCTTTCTTTCTCTTCGCCTATTTGAAAGCATGTGTTAGAAAACTATGGATAGAGGGGCTGTCATGTGACGTCAGCCTCTGTTTCTGTCCTTTTCTAACACATGCATTCAAATAGGCAAAGAGAGAGAAAGATAAATTTCTGGCTACGGCTGTGATGAAAGTTGACACGGATCAGGTCCAATGGTGCACTTAGGTGCAACTGGACTCTCACCCAGTGGCGTCGCGTGCCATCTGGCAACAATGCAACTGCTCCATTTAAACTCATTAAATATATCGAATTTTCCTTGTGCACTGTGCACCCCCTGAATTCGATCTTTTACATGAGTTTAAATGGGTAGAATACATTGTTGCCAAATTGCACGCGACGCCACTGCTCTCACCTCTTTTATTTTACCTTACAATAAATTGAGGCTAATTTTGTCAACAGGAACATGATGCAACACTTCGTTTCTTAACTTGTATGCTACCGCAGTACGAGGGTTCCATAAAAACTGAAAGGGGTAAGCCAACCACTCTGAATAGTCAGTCTTTTAAACTCGTGATTACTTTGGACCTAACGAGAGAAACCACAGGTAACCCGTTCCATCAGGTTCCACGAATGAAAAACTAGCCTTAGGATAAAAAAGGATGAAAAGAGGTTTTCCTTTAGGTCCTCGGCCGAAAAAACTTGGGTGTGGATGGTTCTTTTGATTTAAACGAAGGTGGTGCCTGAAATAATCAGGGGCAAGTCTTCGCATCTTAAGGTCAGGAACAAGGACTGCCTGTACCGAATATTTGCTGAGCCTTTCTAAACCAGGACATATTGAAGGGAGGAGAGCTGAAGTGGATTACATGCTACTAATAAGGTCAAGGAAATTGCTCAGTATGCTACTGAAAGAGTCCCTTCTTCAGAAGTAGCAGTTTGTTCACCTGAATTATTAAACACTTGAATCTTGCAGTAAGAAATACATTTGCAACAGACCAATCACCTCTTTGATCCAAATAGCTAGAAACGGAAATTTCAAAAAATTGTATGACATCTCATGGTGGCGAACTGAAGTGTGCAGAAACTATAGGCCACTATGATCGCTGAAGACCCGTTTGTTTTCCCAGCCGCAGCCCATCGATCCAGCGAATGGAATCCAGCAAACCGTTTTACTCAATTCCGATAATCCAGCCGCTGCCCATCAATCCAGCAACCTCAGTAGACTGTTGGGAACAGATGGATGGGCCTTCTCTGTTTACAAATGGCGAACCCTAACCTCTTCAAGCTAAATGGTAAGAATTGATAGAAACGCTTCGATGGACCAATGGACCCCAGCAGTCCCAGCTAAAGTTATGATGGATCAGGGCAGTGGATGGGGGGGCCGGGCATCTTCAGTCTAAGGGGAACCCAACCAAAGTAGAGCCAGTTAGAAACAAATGTATTTCTTTTCCCATCCGAACAGGATGTTGGCGAAGACGCCGACTTTGTTCCGCCAATGGCACTACCCTATTAGTTAGTATCAGAACAAAGCTGGTGTTCCAAGAAGGCAAGTCCAATCTTTACTGAAAAGACCTGTGCTGATAGTCACAACATCAAGTGATCAGTCTACGGAACAGGTCATGCAGACAGTTCTGATGAAAGCCGCTGGGATTAAATTACTTATGCTTAACCACATTACAGACACAATGGTATTAAATAAGATTATAAATTTAGAAGACTAGAGAATACCAGAGTGCTAAAAAAGCAGATGAACCATAAAAAATTACAAGAAAATAAATAGGATTCGGATTCTTGCAAATCCTAGATATCTCATATCTGTTCTGCCTCCGTTACACTTGCTTACAGTTCATAATCTTTGAATTTGATTGTAGAGGGAAACTAATGGTAGATAATGGGGCCGGATGAAACTAAGAATAACAGGAAATATAACAAGGATTAATGCCATACAGAAATTGGGGGATAGTCAGTGATTCTAAATTAGAAGTGGTGCTGAAATATACCTCTCTCTCTCTCTCTCATAAAAATAACCTTAAAAAATGTCACTCTCTCAGGAGGTAAACATGAGTCAAAATGCATACTTAATGATGCAGACATAGATTTTGATTTTTCTACAGATAATAAATATACTGGAAGATTCGTATTGAACTCTAAGAATTAGAATAATTTAGCTCTATCAGAAAGAATATCCATGCTTATAAGAAACCCAAACATGAAAACATGGGCAGCATGATGTAAACTGCCAATCACCAGTGAAGAGATGACCTAGAAAAATACCTAAAATTTAGTAGTCACTGCATGGGCAGACTTAATTTCATGATATGATTAATTTCAAATGGAAGCTAAAGATCAGAGGAAGGTGATTTAAAGGAGGAAAATCTTGAAATATTTCGTTTCCGTGGGTAATAGGCCACTTGGAGCCATGACCGACTGATGGCCTTCAGCAGTAAGTAAACAAGATACATAAGGGAACATGACCAATCCAACTCAACAACTTGCAGCAACTCCATGTTTATGAAAGCAAACGAAGTAAAAAATAGGCTTTGAACTTACGTTTTCGGCAGTTGTAAAGCTGGCGCTCCTTTCCTTTGAAACACGCCGTCGACGAAAACACCATTCTTCCCATTACAAATCATGAAAAAGTGAGGGTGATCGAAAAACAATTCCAAATGTTTGCGGGATATGAAACTCGAGTGTCCCATGTTTACATCGACTTCACCTCGAGAACTATTTCGGCCGATAATGATTCGTTTCTGTCGCACTAAATACTCGAATTCGCGACCTTCCAATCTAGCGATAGCCTGAACTTTCGAGGGACTCGCTGGGGCAGATTTTAAAGCTAAAAGTGCCCATGCATCGCTCTCCTGAGATCCCAAATTCGAAGACATCCTTCCTTGTGTCTTCGGAGACGAGAAACGACGCGAGATTTGTTTTCGGCACTTCGGTCGGGCTTCAAACAGCCACGAGTTCACACTAAGAGTTACACAAAATAGTACTGCAATTCACACAACACAACTTTGTTTACCTAAGGATAAAAGAAAAACAATAAAAAAACTTGGGTGGCCGAACCGGACTCGAACCACGTGACGAGGATATTCGCTGCGCTGCGCGGCCCAATGGAACTATGAAGGAAGGCGGTTCGCTTCTTTTCGTTTCGTTCGCCGCTTGCGATCACAACAACACGAAAGGAAAGGAAAGGGGGAAGGAAGGATAGGACCTCTGTTTACTTTAGCAGTCGCTTTTACAAAAATATCCGCCGTGGCGCTAGCATCAATGTTCTAACTTTATTTTTACCATGTTGTCACATCGTAATCGCTAGCATTAAAAAACACCGCGAGCGTCTCCAAGTCTCTACTTCAATCACCCCTCTTTTCAACAGTTTCATCATAATAACAAGCATAAACGTTCGAGTTGCGTTCTTCTGTGTTTTATTGCGTAATAACGCTTCCTCAAGTTTTCGCTTTTCATCACTTGAAATATTCGACTAATGTTCTCTTCCAACGCGCACGACGTACGACCAACAATGCTACATGCGCGACACGGAGAATTTTGCCGGTATGGTTTCGGCTTTTCGAGTTTACTCCGACGCGAAGCTTATCATCACCATAAAGTTAATCAATTTTTTTTTTGTTTTTTGTTTTTTGTTTTTTTTTTTTTGTTGACTTGGCAACTCGTCATATTATTGTAACGAGGAATTGCTGTATGAGTTTTGATTCATTTGATTGCGTGCTTTCCTTTCAATTTCCATCAGATCAGCAGGGCAAGGAGCGACTATTTTATGAGCAATACAATACCAATCACAATTCATAGTCCCATCACTTATCCTGGCAAGTGGCGTAATCGGGGGGAGGGGGGGGGGGTCTGGAAAAATTTGCCCTTGAAAAAAGGTAATTTTTTACGTTTATAGAGGAATTTTACCTTTGGGCCTCCCTTGACCCGTTTTGGACCCCGCACCACCAACGTCCCCCACCCTCTCGAAAAATGTCTGGCTCCGCCACTGATCCTGACATCCTGACGAATTGATTGTTAAAATTATTAGGGGGTGGAGGAAGGAGGTTGTTTGCGATGAATCACTGTATATTTATTTATTTGTTGAAATAATTGATATTTTTTTCAGTTTTTATCTCAATCAATACATTGCTCATTTTCATCAATTAATTTCAAGCCTTTGTTCTATTGAACCAACTTTAAGACCATTTAATGACAGGGTCGGACTGGCTCTTTAAATGTTGGGCCGCTCGGTCAATTTTGGGGCCCCTCCCTCCATTCTGGGGCCCCCCGCAGGTCATTTTTTAAAAATTAAATTAAAACGAAGCAGTTCATACGCTATTTTCAACTGATAATTAGAGTTCTCTGTTTCTTATTTTTTAGTTATTACGTAGACTTGTTAAAGGATCCAGATCGTAGCGGGCTTCTCTTGGTCCTTTTTAAACCCACCCAAATATCAGCACAAGAGCATATGCTCGGCTGTGGCTTCTAGTCCAGGATAAAGTAACTTATTATCTTCGGTGGTGCAGTCAGATAATAATTCTTGGGGGGGGGGGGGGGGGAGTGACGCCATATTTTTTCACGTGCCTTACTTACCGAGGGGTCTGGGGGTTTGAAATACCCCCCAGGTGTTGGGGGATCCGGGGGCCCTCCCCCGGAAAAATTTTGAAAATTTTACGTGTTAAAACCCCAATTTTAATGGGTTTATTTTGGTTTCATTTGTGAGAGAACCGAGTAATTATTTATGAGAAAGAGATAACAATTTAGCAAGTTTTGATTTTGAAAAGAAGAAAAAAAGGAAAACTAGTTTTTAAAAAATATAAGACATAATGGTAGACTCCTAAGACTCGCCTCTTGCTTGCAATTACACGGATTGTCATTTGTTTGTTTTTCTTGCCATAGTATTTATTATTTTCTTCCCAGTTTATTATCTTCAGATACTTTATGGGAGACTAGGGGGCCCCATTTTTACCGCTCGGGGCCCCAATTTGAATCCGTTTGGGGGCCCCGTTTTGACCCGATCGGGGGCCTCGTTCTGACCCGATTGGGGGCCCCGTTTTAATCCATCCGAAAGCTCCTTTTTTAAACGTTCGGGGGCCAAATGTCGGTCCCCATCGTGGACTAGAGCAGACTTGGCCAGTCTCGATGCATTTTCGATCCTTATATTAAGCTATCTTAATTATCTTACAATGATTTTCCTTTAGTGTAATTTATTTACTCTCTCCGTTCGGGGGCCCCATCAAAGGCCTCTACGGGGCCCCCTCGGGCCTCAAAAAGCGAAACTTTATGTCGCGATCGCGGCCTAGCGGCCCTCACCAGTCCGTCCCCTGGGTGGATCCGTTCTTCTACTTTTTACCAATTTTTTCCCTTCATGCAACGCTTCCCACCTAAAAGTTTTGTTCTTATTCTTTTTCCCTATGATTACTGATGCGTTTTTTTATTCTCCGGAATCCGCACCGGTGCAATAACCCGGAGTTTTCGGAGCTGCTCCGAAGCTGTCTGGTGCAGCACCGGTCACGTGTTGAAGCTCCGGTGCATCGGTCTTCAACTCCGATACACTGGAGCTTGCACCGGAGCAGCTCCGGCCGCATCGCACCGCTAATAAAACAACACTTCGGTGCGCACCGGTGCTGGAGCCCCGGAATAAAAAAACACTCCGGAACACTGGAGCTGCACCGGTGCGCGCTCCGGAGAATAAAAAAACGCATCATATGAGGAGTCATCGTGAATCCACCGGTGGATCTATTCTTCTTCTTTTTACCTAATTTTTCCCATCATGCAACGCTTCCCACCTAAAGGTTTTGTTCTTATTCTTTTTTCCTATGATTACGAGGAGTCATCGTGGATCCACCGGTGGATATGTTGCATGTTGTGACAAGCGTTGCATGATGGGAAAAAATAGGTAAAAAGAAGAAGAACAGATCCATCGGTGGATCCACGATGACTCCTCGTAATCATAGGGAAAACGAATAAGAACAAAACCATCAGAGGGGAAGCGTTGCATGATGGGAAAAAATAGGTAAAAAGGAGAACATATCCACCGGTGGATCCACGATGACTCCTCGTAATCATAGGGAAAAAGAATAAGAACAAAACTATCAGAGGGGAAGCGTTGCATGATGGGAAAAAATAGGTAAAAAGAAGAAGAACAGATCCACCGGTGAATTCACGATGACTCCTCGTAATCATAGGGAAAAAGAATAAAAAAAAAACATCATTTGGAAAGCGTTGCATGATGGGGAAAAATAGGTAAAAAGAAGAAGAACAGATACACCAGTGGATCTGTTCTTCTTCTTTTTACCTATTTCTTCCCATCATGCAACGATTCCCACCTAAAGGTTTTGTTCTCATTCTTTTCCCCTATGATTACGAGGAGTCATCGTGGATCCACCGGTGGATATGTTCTTCTTCTTTTTACCTATTTTTTCCCATCATGCAACGCTTTACCCCTGATGGTTTTGTTCTTGTTCTTTTTCCCTATGATTACGGGGAGTCGTCGTGGATCCACCGGTGGATCTGTTCTTCTTCTTTTTACCTATTTTTCCCATCATGCAACGCTTCCCCCCTGATGGTTTTGTTCCTGTTCTTTTTCCCTATGATTACGAGGAGTCATCGTGGATCCACCGGTGGATATGTTGCATGTTGTGAGAAGCGTTGCATGATGGGAAAAAATAGGTAAAAAGAAGAAGAACAGATCCACCGGTGGATCCACGATGACTCCTCGTAATCATTGGGAAAAAGAATAAGAACAAAACCTTTGGGTGGGATGCGTTGCATGCTAGGAAGAAATAGGTAAAAAGAAGAAGAACATATCCACCGGTGGATCCACGATGACTCCTCGTAATCATAGGGAAATAGAATAAGAACTAAACCTTTAGGTGGGAAGCGTTGCATGATAGGAAGAAATAGGTAAAAAGAAGAAGAACAGATACACCGGTGGATCTGTTCTTCTTCTTTTTACCTATTTTTTCCCATCATGCAACGCTTCCCCCCTGATGGTTTTGTTTTTGTTCTTTTTCCCTCTGTGTACGAGTAATGATCGGTTGATCCACCGGTGGGAATGTTCTTCTTCTTTTTACCTATTTTTTCCCATCATGCAACGCTTCGCAACTGATGGTTTTGTTCTTATTCTTTTTCCCTATGAGTACGAGGAGTCCTCGTGAATCCACCGGTGGATCTGTTCTTCTTCTTTTTACCTATTTTTTCCCATCATGCAACGCTTCCCACATAAAGGTTTTGTTCTTATACTTTTTCCCTATGATTACGAGGAGTCATCGTGGATCCACCGGTGGATATGTTGCATGTTGTGAGAAGCGTTGCATGATGGGAAAAAATAGGTAAAAAGAAGAACATATCCACCGGTGGATCCACGATGACTCCTCGTAATCATAGGGAAAAAGAATAAGAACAAAACTATCAGAGGGGAAGCGTTGCATGATGGGAAAAAATAGGTAAAAAGAAGAAGAACAGATCCACCGGTGAATTCACGATGACTCCTCGTAATCATAGGGAAAAAGAATAAAAAAAAACATCATTTGGAAAGCGTTGCATGATGGGGAAAAATAGGTAAAAAGAAGAAGAACCGATACACCGGTGGATCCGTTCTTCTTCTATATACCTAGTTTTTCCCATCATGCAACGCTTCCCCCCTGATGGTTTTGTTCTTGTTCTTTTTCCCTCTGTGTACGAGGAATGATCGGTTGATCCACCGGTGGGAATGTTCTTCTTCTTTTTACATATTTTTTCCCATCATGCAACGCTTCGCAACTGATGGTTTTGTTCTTATTCTTTTTCCCTATGAGTACGAGGAGTCATCGTGAATCCACCGGTGGATCTGTTCTTCTTCTTTTTACCTATTTTTTCCCATCATGCAACGCTTCCCACGTAAAGGTTTTGTTCTTATTCTTTTTCCCTATGAATACGAGGAGTCATCATGGATTCACCGGTGGATATGTTGCATGTTGTGAGAAGCGTTGCATGATGGGAAAAAATAGGTAAAAAGAAGAAAAACAGATCCACCGGTGGATCCACGATGACTCCTCGTAATCATTGGGAAAAAGAATAAGAACAAAACCATCAGAGTGGAAGCGTTGCAAGATGGGAAAAAATAGGTAAAAAGAAAAAGAACAGATACACCGTTGGATCTGTTCTTCTTCGTTTTACCTATTTTTTCCCATCATGCAACGCTCCCCCCTGATGGTTTTGTTCGTGTTCTTTTTCCCTATGATTACGAGGAGTCATCGTGAATCCACCGGCGGATCTGTTCTTCTTCTTTTTACCTATTTTTTCCCATCATGCAACGACTTGCAACTGATGGTTTTGTTCTTATTATTTTTCCCTATGAGTACGAGGAGTCATCGTGAATCCACCGGTGGATCTGTTCTTCTTCTTTTTACCTATATTTTCCCATCATGCAACGCTTCCCACGTAAAAGTTTTGTTCTTATTCTTTTTCCCTATGATTACGAGGAGTCATCGTGGATCCACCGGTGGATATGTTGCATGTTGTGAGAAGCGTTGCATGAAGGGAAAAAATAGGTAAAAAGAAGAAGAACAGAACAACCGGCGGATTCACGATGACTCCTCCTAATCATAGGGAAAGGAATAAAAAAAACCATCATTTGGAAAGCGTTGCATGATGGGAAAAATAGGTAAAAAGAAGAAGAACAGATACAACGGTGGATCTGTTCTTCTTCTTTTTACCTATTTTTTCCCATCATGCAACGCTTCCCCCCTGATGGTTTTGTTCTTGTTCTTTTTCCCTCTGTGTACGAGGAATGATCGGTTGATCCACCGGTGGGAATGTTCTTCTTCTTTTTACCTATTTTTTCCCATCATGCAACGCTTCGCAACTGATGGTTTTGTTCTTATTCTTTTTCCTATGAGTACGAGGAGTCATCGTGAATCCACCGGTGGATCTGTTCTTCTTCTTTTTACCTATTTTTTCCCATCATGCAACGCTCCCCGCGTAAACGTTTTGTTCTTATTCTTTTTCCCTATGATTACGAGGAGTCATCCTGGATCCACCGGTGGATATGTTGCATGTTGTGAGAAGCGTTGCATGTTGGGAAGAAATAGGTAAAAAGAAGAAGAACGGATCCACCGGTGGATCCACGATGACTCCTCGTAATCATTGGGAAAAAGAATAAGAACAAAACCATCAGAGTGGAAGTGTTGCATGATGGGAAAAAATAGGTAAAAAGAAGAAGAACAGATACACCGGTGGATCTGTTCTTCTTCTTTTTACCTATTTTTTCCCATCATGCAACGCTTCCCCCCTGATGGTTTTGTTCTTGTTCTTTTTCCCTCTGTGTACGAGGAATGATCGGTTGATCCACCTGTCGGAATATGTTCTTCTTCTTTTTACCTATTTTTTCCCATCATGCAACGCTTCGCAACTGATGGTTTTGTTCTTATTCTTTTTCCCTATGAGTACGAGGAGTCATCGTGAATCCACCGGTGGATCTGTTCTTCTTCTTTTTACCTATTTTTTCCCATCATGCAACGCTTCCCACGTAAAGGTTTTGTTCTTATTCTTTTTCCCTATGATTACGAGGAGTCATCGTGGATCCACCGGTGGATATGTTCTTCTTCTTTTTACCTATTTTTTCCCATCATGCAACGCTTTACCCCTGATGGTTTTGTTCTTGTTCTTTTTCCCTATGATTACGGGGCGTCGTCGTGGATCCACCGGTGGATATGTTGCATGTTGTGAGAAGCGTTGCATGATGGGAAAAAATAGGTAAAAAGAAGAAGTACAGATCCACCGGTGGAATCATGATGACTCCTCGTAATCATAGGGAAAACGAATAAGAACAAAACCATCAGAGGGGAAGCGTTGCATGATGGGAAAAAATAGGTTAAAAGAAGAAAAACAGATTCATTGGTGGAACCACGATGACTCCTCGTAATCATTGGGAAAAAGAATAAGAACAAAACCATCAGAGTGGAAGCGTTGCATGATGGGAACAAATAGGTAAAAAGAAGAAGAACAGATACACCGGTGGATCTGTTCTTCTTCTTTTCACCTATTTTTTCCCATCATGCAACGCTTCCCCCCTGATGGTTTTGTTCTTGTTCTCTTTCCCTCTGTGTACGAGGAGTCATCGTGAATCCACCGGCGGGTCTGTTCTTCTTCTTTTTACCTATATTTTCCCATCATGCAACGCTTCCCACGTAAAGGTTTTGTTCTTATTCTTTTTCCCTATGATTACGAGGAGTCATCGTGGATCCACCGGTGGATATGTTGCATGTTGTGAGAAGCGTTGCATGATGGGAAAAAATAGGTAAAAAGAAGAACATATCCACCGGTGGATCCACGATGACTCCTCGCAATCATAGGGAAAAAGAATAAGAACAAAACCATCAGAGGGGAAGCGTTGCATGATGGGAAAAAATAGGTAAAAAGAAGAAGAACAGAACCACCGGTGGATTCACGATGACTGCTCCTAATCATAGGGAAAGGAATAAAAAAAACCATCATTTGGAAAGCGTTGCATGATGGGAAAAATCTTCTTTTTACCTATTTTTTCCCATCATGCAACGCTTCCCCCTGATGGTTTTGTTCTTGTTCTTTTTCCCTCTGTGTACGAGGAATGATCGGTTGATCCACCGGTGGGAATGTTCTTCTTCTTTTTACCTTTTTTTTCCCATCATGCAACGCTTCGCAACTGATGGTTTTGTTCTTATTCTTTTTCCTATGAGTACGAGGAGTCATCGTGGATCCACCGGTGGATATGTTCTTCTTCTTTTTACCTATTTGTTCCCATCATGCAACGCTTTCCCCCTGATGGTTTTGTTCTTGTTCTTTTTCCTATGATTACGGGGCGTCGTCGTGGATCCACCGGTGGATATGTTGCATGTTGTGAGAAGCGTTGCATGATGGGAAAAAATAGGTAAAAAGAAGAAGAACAGATCCACCGGTGGATCCACGATGACTCCTCGTAATCATTGGGAAAAAGAATAAGAACAAAACCATCAGAGTGGAAGCGTTGCATGATGGGAAAAAATAGGTAAAAAGAAGGAGAACAGATACACCGGTGGATTCACGATGACTGCTCCTAATCATAGGGAAAGGAATAAAAAAAACCATCATTTGGAAAGCGTTGCATGATGGGAAAAATCTTCTTTTTACCTATTTTTTCCCATCATGCAACGCTTCCCCCCTGATGGTTTTGTTCTTGTTCTTTTTCCCTCTGTGTACGAGGAATGATCGGTTGATCCACCGGTGGGAATGTTCTTCTTCTTTTTACCTATTTTTTCCCATCATGCAACGCTTCGCAACTGATGGTTTTGTTCTTATTCTTTTTTCCTATGAGTACGAGGAGTCATCGTGGATCCACCGGTGGATATGTTCTTCTTCTTTTTACCTATTTGTTCCCATCATGCAACGCTTTACCCCTGATGGTTTTGTTCTTGTTCTTTTTCCCTATGATTACGGGGCGTCGTCGTGGATCCACCGGTGGATATGTTGCATGTTGTGAGAAGCGTTGCATGATGGGAAAAAATAGGTAAAAAAGAAGAACAGATCCACCGGTGGATCCACGATGACTCCTCGTAATCTTTGGGGAAAAAAGAATAAGAACAAAACATCAGAGTGGAAGCGTTGCATGATGGGAAAAAATAGGTAAAAAGAAGGAGAACAGATACACCGGTGGATCTGTTCTTCTTCTTTTTACCTATTTTTTCCCATCATGCAACGCTTCCCCCAAAAAGGTTTTGTTCTTTTTTTTTTCCCTTGTTACGGGGAAATATGGGTTGGATCCACCGGGGGGAATGTTCTTTTCTTTTTAAAATTTTTTAAAAAGAAAACGTTCCAAACCGGTGGACCCCTTTTTCTTTTCAAATATAGGGAAAAAGAATGGAAAACCACGGGGAAATCGTTCTTTTTTTTAAAAATTTTTAAAAAAGGAACGTTCCCCGGGGAAATTTTTGCCCCTTAAATTCATTTTCCCTTTTAGGGGGGAATTACGGGAAAGAAATGGTGGGGACCCACCGGTGGATAATGTTGCAGGGGTTGTGGGGGAAGCGTTGCATGAGGGGAAAAAAAAGGGTTTAAAAAGAAGAAGAACAGATACACCGGTGGATCTGTTTTCTTCTTTTACCTATTTTTTCCCATCATGCAACGCTTCCCCCCTGATGGTTTTGTTCTTGTTTTTTTCCCTCTGTGTACGAGGAATGATGGGGTTATCCCCGGTGGGAAAAATTTCTTCTTCTTTTTCCTTTTTTTTCCCCATCATGCAACGCCCCGCAACTGATGGTTTTGTTCTTATTTTTTTTCCTATGATTAGGGGGAAATCATCGTGAATCCACCGGTGGATCTTTTCTTTTTTTTTTTACCTTTTTTTTCCCATCATGAAACGTTTTCCCACGAACGGGTTTTTTTCTTATTCTTTTTCCCTATGATTACGAGGAGTCATCGTGGATCCCCCGGGTGGATATGTTGCATGATGTGAGAAGCGTTCCATGATGGGAAAAATAGGTAAAAAGAAGAAGAACAGATCCACCGGTGGATCCACGATGACTCCTCGTAATCATGGGGGAAAAAAAAAAAGGGGAATTGAGAAAAAAAAAAAAGGGGTGGGGTAGCTTTTCATTTTTTTTGGGGAGGGGTTTTTTTAAAAGAAGAAAAACGGTTACCACCGGTGGATCGTTCTTCTTTTTTTACCTTTTTTTCCCAAATCTTGCAACGTTTTCCCCTGAGGGTTTTTGTTCTTTTTTTTTTCCCCTCTTTGAGTAAGGATCGGTAAATACCGGTGGATTGTTCTTCTTTTTTTACCTATTTTTTCCCATCATGCAAGGGTTTCCCCTGATGGTTTTGTTTTTTTTTTTCCCCTATGAACGGGATTTTCCCCGGGGAATCCACCGGTGGATTGTTCTTCTTTTTTTTTTCCTATTTTTTCCCATCATGCAAGGGTTTCCCCTGAGGGTTTTTGGTTCTTTTCTTTTTCCCTATGAACGGGGAGTCTCGGGGAATCCACCGGTGGATCTGTTCTTCTTTTTTTTAAACCTATTTTTTCCCATCATGCAACGTTTCCCCTGATGGTTTTGTTCTTTTTTTTTTCCCCTTATGATTACGAGGAGTCATCGGGGAACCACCATGGATTTGTTTTTCTTTTTTTTACCTTTTTTTTCCCCATCATGCAACGCTTCCCCCAAAAAGGTTTTGGTTCTTTTCTTTTTCCCAATGATTACGGGGAGTCTCGTGGATCCACCGGTGGATTGTTCTTTTTAAAATTTTTCCCATATAAAAAATATTTTAAAAAAGGCATTCCCCCGGGGGTTTAACCGAAATCACGTACCCCCGAGGAAAAAAACAAAACAAAACCCCCCAAAATTTTTTGCTTATTTTTTTAGGTAAAAAAAGAAGCAAAATCCCCCGGTGGACCCCGTTTTTCCTTTTTTTAATTTTTTTCCCATGGGGGAACGTTAAAAACCCCTGAGGGGGCTTTTTTTTTCCCATGTTTGGGGGGAAAAAAAAAGGCCGGAACCCCCGGTGGTTTAGTTTTTCCTTTTTTTCCTTTTTTTTCATAGGAAAGGTTTCCCCCTTAAAAGGCTTTGCTTATTTTTTAGGAAAAGAAAAAGATCAAAATAAAACCGGTGGATCTGTTCTTCTTTTTTTAAACCTTTTTTTTCCCATCATGCAACGCTTCCCATGATGGTTTTTTCTTGTTCTTTTTCCCTTTTAAAGGGGAAATATCTTAAATCCACCGGGGGGAATTGTTCTTTTTTTTTTTACCTATTTTTTCCCATCATGCAACGCTTGCCCCTGGGGTTTTTGGTTCTTTTCTTTTTCCTATGATTAGGGGGAAGTCTCGGGGAATCCCCCGGTGGATCTGTTCTTCTTTTTTACCTATTTTTTCCCATCATGCAACGCCCCCGCTAATTTTTGTTCTTATTCTTTTTCCCTATGATTACGAGGAGTCATCGTGGACCCCCGGGTGGATTGTTTTTCTTTTTTTTTACCAATTTTTTCCCATCATGCAACGTTTTCCCCCAAAAAGGTTTTGTTCTTTTCTTTTTCCCTTGATTACGGGGGTCTCGTGGATCCACCGGTGGATATGTTGCTTGTTGTGAAAAGCGTTGCATGAGGGGAAAAAAATTAGGTAAAAAGAAGAAAACAGATCCCCCGGTGGATCCACGATGACTCCTCGTAATCATTGGGAAAAAGAATAAGAAAAAAACCTTTAGGTGGGAAGCGTTGCATGCGGGGAAAGAAATAGGTAAAAAGAAGAAAAACCCGGATCCCCCGGTGGATCCACGATGACCCCCGTAATCATTGGGAAAAAGAAAAAGAACAAAACCATCAGAGTGGAAGCGTTGCATGATGGGAAAAAATAGGAAAAAAGAAGAAGAACAGATACCCCGGGTGGATCTGTTTTTCTTTTTTTTACCTTTTTTTCCCATCATGCAACGCTTCCCCCTGATGGTTTTGTTCTTGTTCTTTTTCCCTTGTTACGGGGGGTATGGGTTATCCCCCGGGGGGAATATGTTCTTTTTTTTAAATTTTTTTTCCCATATGCAACCCCCCCCAAACCTGATGGTTTTGTTCTTATTCTTTTTCCCTATGATTACGGGGAATCATCGGGGAATCCACCGGTGGATTGTTCTTCTTCTTTTTACCTATTTTTTCCCATCATGCAACGTTTTCCCCTGAGGTTTTGTTCTTTTTTTTTTCCCTATGATTAGGGGGGTTCATCGTGGATCCACCGGGGGATATGTTCTTTTTTTTTTATAGGGGAAAATATGAAAAGCTTTCCCCGGTGGTTTTGTGCTTTTTTTTAATTTTAGGGGGGGGGGAAAAAAAAAAACCATAGGAGGGGAAGCGTTGATAAGGGGAAAAAAATAGGAAAAAAGGGAAGAAGAACAGTTTCCCCCGGTGGATCCACGATGACCCCTCGTAATCATTGGGAAAAAGAATAAGAACAAAATTTTTAGGGGGAAGCTTTGCATGGGGGAAAAAAATAGGAAAAAAGAAGAAAAACCCTTTCCACCGGTGGATCCACGATGACTCCCCGAAATCTTTGGGAAAAAGAATAAGAACAAAACCATCAGGGGAAAGGTTGCATGAGGGGAAAAAATAGGTAAAAAAGAAAAAAGTTTACCCACCGGTGGACCCCGTTCTTCCCTTTTCCCACCCAAAAAAAGTTTCCCCCGTGGGGGCTTGCTTTTTGGAAAACAAAGGAAAAAAGGGGGATCCACCGGTGTTTTTTGTTTTTTTTCCCTTTTTATTTTTTCCCCATCATGCAACGTTTCCCCTGATGGTTTTGTTCTTATTTTTTTTCCCAATGATTACGGGGAAATCATCGGGGAACCCACCGGGGGAATCTGTTCTTCTTTTTTTTACCTATTTTTTCCCATCATGCAACGCTTCCCCTGATGGTTTTGTTCTTTTTTTTCCCTATGATTACGGGGAAATCATCTAAATTCCACCGGTGGATTGTTCTTTTTTTAAATTTTTAATAGGGGAAAATTTAAAAAAGAAAAACCCCCCACCGGTGGATCCCCCGAAAAACCCCGAAATAAAGGGGGAAAAAAGAACAAGAACAAAACCATCGGGGGGAAAGCGTTGCATGATGGGAAAAAATAGGAAAAAAGAAGAAGAACAATCCCCCGGTGGATCCACGATGACTCCTCGTAATCAGGGGGAAAAAGAATAAGAAAAAAAATTTTTAGGGGGGAAGCGTTGCATCAAAAAAAATTTTAAAAGAAAAGAACAATCCACCGGGGATCCACGATGACCCCTCGTAATCTTTGGGAAAAAGAAAAGAAAAAACCTTTAGGTGGGAAGCGTTGCATGATGGGACGAAATAGGTTAAAAGAAGAAGAACAGATACACCGGTTGATCTGTTCTTCTTCTTTTTATCTTTTTTTCCCATCATGCAACGCTTCCCCCCTGATGGTTTTGTTCTTGTTCTTTTTCCCTCTGAGTACGAGTAATGAGCGGTCGATCCAACGTCGGATATGTTCTTCTTCTTTTAACCTATTTTTTCCCATCATGCAACGGTTCCCAACTGATGGTTTTGTTCTTATTCTTTTTCCGTATGATTACAAGGAGTCATCGTGAATCCACCGGTGGCTCTGTTCTTCTTCTTTTTACCTATTTTTTCCCATCATGCAACGCTTGAACCCTGATGGTTTTGTTCTTATTCTTTTTCCCTATGAGTACGAGGAGTCATCGTGAATCCACCGGTGGATCTTTTCTTCTTCTTTTTACCTATTTTTTCCCATCATGCAACGCTTGACCCCTGATGGTTTTGTTCTTGGTCTTTTCCCCTATGATTACGGGGAGTCATCGTGGATCCACCGGTGGATCTGTTCTTCTTCTTTTTACCTATTTTTTCCATCATTTGGAAAGCGTTGCATGATGGGAAGAAATAGGTAAAAAGAAGAAGAACATATCCACCGGTGCTTCCACGATGACTCCTCGTAATCATATGGAAAAAGAATAAGAACAAAAGCATCAGAGGGGAAACGTTGCATGAGGGAAAAAAAAATAGGTATAAAGAAGAAGAACAGATCCACCGGTGGATTCACGATGACTCCTCGTAATCATAGGGAAAAAGAATAAAAAAAACCATCATTCGGAAAGCGTTGCATGATGGGAAAAAATACGTAAAAAGAAGAAGAGCAGATACACCGGTGGATCTGTTCTTCTTATTTTACCTATTTTTTGCCATCATGCAACGCTTCCAAACTAATGGTTTTGTTCTTATTCTTTTTCCCTATGATTACGAGGAGTCATCGTGAATCCACCGGTGGATCTGTTTTTCTTCTTTTTACCTATTTTTTCCCATCATGCATCGCTTCCCCCCTGATGGTTTTGTTCTTATTCTTTTTCCCTATGATTACGAGGAGTCATCGTGGAGCCACCGATGGATCTGTTCTTCTTCTTTTTACCTATTTTTTCCCATCATGTAACGCTTCGCACCTAAAGGTTTTGTTCTTAATCTTTTTCCCTATGATTACGAGGAGTCATCGTGGATCCAACGGTGGATATGTTGCATGTTGATAAAAGCGTTGCATGATGGGAAAAAATAGGTAATAAGAAGAAGAACAGATCCACCGGTGGATCCACGATGACTCCTCGTAATCATAGGGAAATAGAATAAGAACAAAACCTTTAGGTGGGAAGCGTTGCATGATGGGAAGAAATAGGTAAAAAGAAGAAGAACAGATACACCGGTGGATCTGTTCTTCTTCTTTTTACCTATTTCTTCCCATCATGCAACGCTTCCAAATTGATGGTTTTGTTCTTATTCTTTTTCCCTATGATTACGAGGAGTCATCGTGAATCCACCGGTGGATCTGTTCTTCTTCTTATTACCTATTTTTTCCCATCATGCAACGCTTCCCCCCTGATGGTTTTTTTCTTATTCTTTTTCTTTACGATTACGAGGAGTCATCGTGGATCGACCGGTGGAAAAAAATCGGAAAAAACAGGTAAACGAAGATGAACATATCTACTGGTGGATCCACGATGACTCCTCGTAATCATAGGGAAAAAAAATAAGAACAAAACCATCATTTGGAAAGCGTTGCATGTTGGGAAAAAATAGGTAAAAAGAAGAGGAACAGATCCTCCGGTGGATCTAATGACAATGGGGCAGTTGCAAGGGTCTGAAATGTTGCGTTTTTCATACAGAAAATGATAGTACTTGAAAAGCTGAGAATAATGGTGCCTTTGGTTTTTTCCTAAGTGTCTTGGTTTTGGAGATACACACGTGTAAAGTTACAAAAATTCGTGTGTGTAGTGACGTCACTACGCGGAATTCCCATTTAAAACAATGCATTTTGGGCCAAAATCTCATCTCCAGAAAAATGGGACTTAATTAGAAACCAAATGCATCTTTGTTCTCAGCTCATCAAGTACTTCCATTTTCTTCATAAAAAAACACAAAATTTCAGACCCTTGCAACTGCCCCATTCTAAAGTAAGTAGCCCCTTCAATCTGGTGTGACGCAACTATCCGAGCACGGAAATTGAGAGCGGCCGTAAAGATGGTTCAAACTATAAAAATTTGAAATTATTTATGAAACGATGAATTTCAACGAAAGTAGACTTATTACGGCACATTTTGCTGCAAAAATGAGGTACTTTATGCCTCTCCTAAACTGGAGGAATATAGACTAACGATCAGACCTCTGGAGTCCATCAAAATATAATCCAAATATTACTTAATCAGGATTCAGGGTGCCCCAAACGTGAGTGGCGCTCTTTCGGGCCATAGCCTATGATATTTTCAATGAAGGAATAGACTTACGAACAGACCTATTTAGTCTTTTGGTTGGGGTCGACCAAAATCCATCGAAAAAGAGGGCTCTCAAAACGTCATTAGCGCTCTTCCTCCACATGTCCTATGTTATTAAAATGGAGGAATAGTCGACTTACGGGTCGGAAGAGCAGATGGGACGTTTTGAGAGCCCTGCCTCTTGTCAGCGATTAAAAGCCCACCAGAAAGGCAGGTCTGCTCATAAGTCTCTTTTCCCATTTTAAGGAACATTGGCGGTGTCCCAGAAGAGCAGAGGGAGAGTTTTGAGAGTTCCGCGCCGTGTCAGCGATTAAAAGCCCACCAAAAAGACAGGTCTGCTCGTAAGGCTGTTTTCCTCTTTAAAGTTACATTGGCGGTGCCCCGGAAGAGCAGAGTGGGCGTTTTGAGAGCCCTGCGCCTTGTCAGCGATTAATAGCCCACCAAAAAGACAGGTCTGCTCGTACGTCTCTTTTTCCATTTAAAATTACATTGGCGGTGCCCCGGAAGAGCAGAGTGAGCGTTTTGAGAGCCCTGCGCCTTGTCAGCGATTAAAAGCGCACCAAAAAGACAGGTCTGCTCGTAAGTCTCTTTTCCCATTTAAAATTACATTGGCGGTGCCCCGGAAGAGCAGAGTGGGCGTTTTGAGAGCCCTGCGCCTTTTCAGCGATTAATAGCCCACCAAAAAGACAGGTCTGCTCGTAAGGCTCTTTTCCCGTTTAAAATTACATTGGCGGTGACCCGGAAGAGCGGGGGGGGGGGGGGGCTGCGTTTTGAGAACCTAGCTCTGTGTCAGCGATTAAAAGCCCACCAAAAAGGCAGGTCTGCTCGTAAGTCTCTTTTCCCATTTAAAGGAACATTGGCGGTGTTCCAGAAGAGCAGAGGGAGAGTTTTGAGAGTCCCGCGCCTTGTCAGCGATTAATAGCCCACCAAAAAGACAGGTCTGCTCGTACGTCTCTTTTTCCATTTAAAATTACATTGGCGGTGCCCCGGAAGAGCAGAGTGAGCGTTTTGAGAGCCCTGCGCCTTTTCAGCGATTAATAGCCCACCAAAAAGACAGGTCTGCTCGTAAGGCTCTTTTCCCGTTTAAAATTACATTGGCGGTGACCCGGAAGAGCGGGGGGGGGGGGGCTGCGTTTTGAGAACCTAGCTCTGTGTCAGCGATTAAAAGCCCACCAAAAAGGCAGGTCTGCTCGTAAGTCTCTTTTCCCATTTAAAGGAACATTGGCGGTGTTCCAGAAGAGCAGAGGGAGAGTTTTGAGAGTCCCGCGCCTTGTCAGCGATTAATAGCCCACCAAAAAGACAGGTCTGCTCGTAAGTCTCTTTTCCCATTTAAAATTACATTGGCGGTGCCCCGGAAGAGCAGAGTGGGCGTTTTGAGAGCCCTGCGCCTTTTCAGCGATTAATAGCCCACCAAAAAGACAGGTCTGCTCGTAAGGCTCTTTTCCCGTTTAAAATTACATTGGCGGTGACCCGGAAGAGCGGGGGGGGGGGGGCTGCGTTTTGAGAACCTAGCTCTGTGTCAGCGATTAAAAGCCCACCAAAAAGGCAGGTCTGCTCGTAAGTCTCTTTTCCCATTTAAAGGAACATTGGCGGTGTTCCAGAAGAGCAGAGGGAGAGTTTTGAGAGTCCCGCGCCTTGTCAGCGATTAAAAGCCCACCAAAAAGACAGGTCTGCTCGTAAGTCTGTTTTCCTCTTTAAAGTTACATTGGCGGTGCCCCGGAAGAGCAGAGTGGGCGTTTGAGAGCCCTGCGCCTTGTCAGCGAATAAAATCCCACCAAAAAGACAGGTCTGCTCGTAAGTCTCTTTTCCTATTAAAAGGAGCATTGGCGGTGTCCCGGAAGAGCAGAGGGGAAGTTTTGAGAGTCCCGAGCTGTGTAAGCGATTAAAAGCCCACCAAAAAGACAGGTCTGCTCGTAAGTCTCTTTTCCCATTTAAAATTACATTGGCGGTGCCCCGGAAGAGCAGAGTGGGCGTTTTGAGAGCCCTGCGCCTTGTCAGTGATTAAAAGCCCACCAAAAAGACCGGTCTGCTCGTAAGTCTTTTTTTCCATTTAATATTACATTGGCGGTGCCCCGGAAGAGCAGGAGGGTCTGGGTGACCCATCACATCTCCAGTTAAGGGGTCTCTCCACCTGCGAATTTAAAAGCGCGAATAAACTGATTGAGCCAATGTGCTGCCTTGAAGTCGATTGGTCGAATCCGATGTATCGACATCAAAGAAGCTCATTGGCTCAAGCAGTCAATTCGCGCTTTTAAATTCGCAGGTGGAGAGACCCCTTTACCTTCCCACTTCTTCCCGAAATGCATCTGTCCCTGAGGCCCTCAGAGGTGTTGACTTACGTCTTCAAAGCTGCGGAGTTTTCCGAAATCCAGCAAGGCTACAACTTTTTTTCGATACATTTTCTTTCGATACTTCATCTTTCGATTATTTTTTCTTTTGATACCTCTTTTTTCGATACCTACTTCATCTTTCGATTATTTTCTCTTTTGATACTTTTCCTTTCAATACTTTTTGTTTCGATTAATTTTCTTTTGATACTTTTTCTTTCGATACCTATACTTCATCTTTCGAAATCTTTTCTTTTGATACTTTTTCTTTCGATACTTCATCTTTCGATTATTTTTTCTTTCGATATTTTTTCTTTCAATACTTTTTGTTTCGATTAATTTTCTTTTGATACTTTTTTTTTCGATACCTACTTCATCTTTCGAAACTTTTTCTTTTGATTATTTTTTCTTTCGATACTTCATCTTTTGTTTATTTTTTCTTTCAATACTTCATCTTTCGATACTTCATCTTTCGATTATTTTCTCTTTTGATACTTTTCCTTTCAATACTTTTTGTTTCGATTAATTTTCTTTTGATACTTTTTTTTTCGATACCTACTTCATCTTTCGAAACTTTTTCTTTTAATTATTTGTTCTTACGATACTTCATCTTTCGATTACTTTTTCTTTCGATCATTTTTCCTTTTGATTATTTTTTCTTTCGATATTTTAAATTCTGATTCTTCATCTTTAGATGTTTTTTCTTTTGATACTTCTGAAATAATTTTTTTCCCTCGAAAATTTGGAGAGGGCAATAATTGCCTCCAGTCCCTTCAAACGACGCTTAAGCCATTTAGCCATAAGATTAAGCCATTGATAGCCATAAATCGATCGATTGATTCGATTCGGTAAGTACCGAGGAAGCATTCAACATGCATGCAAAGAGGGTGGTATCAGTCGGTGCTGTCAGTAGCCGGCAGTCGGCTTCCGTCCCGACGCATGCGCGGCTAGAGGGTAGCAGTGGCGGATAGGGAGGGGTAGGGTAGGCTGTCTGTATGTAGTCTGTGAAGGCGATGAGGCAGGTGTCGTTGCTCGTTGCTGTGCTGTGCGTGTGTGTGAGTTAATCAGAAAAATTGACGCCGACCAGTGATTATTTTCCCCCTTTTCCCTTATCTCATCTCGAAAGTAGTTTTCGACGACTAACGTAGTGTATTATTTAATGTGTGCAATTTCGGGACTCGTCGGAGGACTTTCTTTTAATTGATAAGTTTCGTGTCTCGTGAGAAATACACCCGGCTTATCATTTCTGGGAGCCCTTTGTTTTGATGTCATATTGCGGTATGTTGTCAACCATTTTGACAGACAAACTTCTCTCTCTCTCCCCGTGTCCCCATGTCTTGCTTTGTTTTAAACTTTGTTTGATCACTTTGATCATCTCGAAACACGATCGAATTATCCTTGCAGTTATGTTTCCAGGATTAATTATTTTACCTCAGAGTATTCTTTCGTACTCTACGTGCCAGCTTTTCTCATCAACCATTTCCCCACGATTAGCGTGATGTTTGATGGTTTTATCATCACTCCCCTTCTTGAGCATGAGGGTGATTTTGTCAAAATTAACCTCAGTTTCCTCATTAGTGGATTTTTGTGAGTCAGTCAATTTATTGCTTGCTGAAATTTCTCAGTTGTTGCCAATGTATATTGGCAGGCTTATTTCACTCCCTTGCAAGAAAGTCCTCTCTGTAATTGAATGCAAATATACCGCAAATCTTTCAGGTGAACACTCTAAGAATTGATCGGTTCGACGGTGTCAAAATCAGTGAGGCAGAGTAACTTTATGATGTCAGATGCGCTGATTAAGGGGCTGCCCAGTGTTTTTGGTTTAAAACTGTTCTAATTGACTTGACTTTCAAAATTCCTCCATTCAGTCTTATGGGGATGTTGACAGGAAGCGCTATCCAAAGAGTCGATTGATCGATGAAATTGCTTTGAGGAAATTAATGATGGTTTTAGAAATTTGCCGTCAAACTACTCGGAAATCTCAAGATTTAGAGGAAGCATTTTGAGGATAGGGTTCAGACATTTAGGAGTGCCTGCTTCTGAAATGCATGTAAGCGTATTGGTGAGGGGTTGATTATCAACGAGGTAGCAGTGCCTGCTTCCAAAATGCATGTAAGCGTATCGGTGAGGGGTTGATTATCAACGAGGTGAAACTTTGAGCTTACCAACTGCACATAGATGTTTATGGATACATTTCGGAAGCAAGCACTTCTTCTTGTCAGAACCCAATACTTAGAATACTTCTGCTCTACCTTTTTTAATTTTCTGATAAAAAATTGTGGACTGATCAGCTTATTATTGCTGAGTTTATTCCTCTCCCACTTATTGTATTTGGAGGCATTTCAAGTAGGAGAAGATTGAAGCCAATTTTCTGAATTGCATTATTTATTTCTTAAAAATGTATTTTATTTTTTCTAAGCGTATGCAGAAACTTGAATGAAACGCCAGGCTTTGTTTCTAAATTAGGCTTGGCTTTCTGCATTGCAATTATACAAGATGTTTCTTTGATTGCGAAATTTAATTCTGATGGTAGAATTTTCTATTTGATGGTAGCTGTAACTCCCCACATTTCCTGTTTTGTACTGAAAGATCACCACGCTTGTGACAAGGAAACCCGCGATGACTGAAACTATTTTGAAAATCTTTTTACTGCATGAAATGATGGGTTAGAAGTAAATGCTTAGACTTTAGTCTGAATGATTTATTGATGGCAACAATAATCATTGTACAACAAGAATAAATATTGGAAGCATGCGCTAGCTCAATTTGCACGGATGGTTATCACTATTTGTTATTTTGCTCTCCCGTAAAAGATGGTTTTCAGAGCTGTCACGGAGATTTCCTGTTTCATAAGAACTCTATAATATAGGTAGAGACCGTTTCAGATAACGTTGGTTCTGACAGTTCTTTGTTCACTTGCGTAGAAGGATCATATTATGTCTTCCGTGCAATTGCGCTTCAATATTACTTACCATCTGCGCGGCAACTTCGACCCCACTCATTATGTTAAAAACTAAAGCTTTGTGCCGCATATTAGGTTGCGTTAATCATTGTAAGTAGTAAATATATTATTATTCATTAATCACGATAATTATTCAAGTCTATTGTGCCGCGAAAAGTTCTGATGATTCGCACAGTGAGCAGGGTCGATGTTTTCACGCGGATGGTAACACTGGATTCCGAGCATCACAAAGGACAAAGAGCTGTAAGGACCGAAACTGTCTGAAACGGCCTCTACTGTGTTGTCTAAACTTGATCACGATCAACTTTCACAAAGTATTCATTCAAGCACTGCAGATTCCAAGGTGGACCTGGGAATCATTCTCTCTCTTTCCCCTCCAATTTGAATGCATGAGTCAGAAAAAGAAAGAGATAGTTGGCTGAAGCCATGTGATGGTCCCTTCTTAGTGGTTCTTTATCTAACATATGTTCTTAAGCGCTGAAGGAGAGAAGAATACATTTCTGGTTCTCCTCCCTTCTGTAATTTATTTATATATCCATTGTTTTGCTCTAATTTTATGGTGCAATGTTTTCAGATCCTGGATTTTGTTGCATCACGTTATGATTCAAAACCCGATGATAGCAAAGCCAACAAATCTTTTCAAATAACTGACGGAAGGATTCTTTTCACCTGAAGTCATCAGTGGTTAAAGTCTTTATAAGTAAGCCTGCCTTATGTTTTATAATTAAGTCGGTAGCTTTTGTATTGTAAGTATCGTGCAGGTCTTAAAGCAAATATCGTCGGCGATCTGACGTATAGGCGTATAGACGTATAGACGTATAGGCGATCTGATGTATAGGCGTAAGTCGATTCCAACGTTTCAAAATTTCTGAACTCATTTTCATTTAATCAACCGCGATCAATCATTCAATTACTTCATTTAATATGTTTCTGTTTTTCTATGACTAGTGGAGAACGAAGAAAAAATCATTCACAATTTATGTGTATTGTCTTTTGAGAAATTTAAAACGTAAAAGATGATCATGAAAAGTTGGATTCGTACGCATGTATGTCAGATGGACGATGATATATCATGTATCTAAATTTTCAATGGTAAAATCAGAATCACTCATTCGTGACTTTCCAAGGAGACTTTCATGAATCTAAATTTTCAATGGTAAAATCAGAATCACTCATTCGTGACTTTCCAAGGAGACTTTATGCGCCGAAAGTCTGTGCGATCACGAACTGCAGGAAAAAATGGCATGGTTTGATAGTTATTTGCAGCCTCTCATTCCTCTCTTAGTTTATGAAGGTTTGTTCTCTAAGTATCTGCTAACACCAGCATATCTATCACCAGTTTACTTTCCAATGTTGGTCTACAATGGGGCTCTTGCTAACTTTTTCTGTGTATGCAATTGATTAGTATACTTATTCTGGAGTAAAATCCAGCAAAAGTTACGATGAGCATATTAAAAAATTACGAAATTCACTCACAGACTCACTAAACAGTTTAAGGTGTAATAGCTAAGCCATGCAGGTACCACAGGAGATTCCTATCTAATTTGAGACTTTGAGTTTTAATTTTTTTGAGTTTGAATTTATTTATTTGAAACCAATTTAACAAAAAAAGTAAAGTAAGGAAAGTTTCCCCTGCTGTGAGCTAGCTCGAATAGCAGGTTCACTAAAATATAAATTAACAGCAAAGAAATAATAATCAAGTAAAGATAACAAAAATATGAAATAAAATTAAAATCACAATGGAAATTATAATTTATAAAATTTTTGATGGTTGGCAACCTGGCACAAGCTTATGAAAGGCCACTGAGTATAAAGGAACAAAATTAAATTGAAAATTAAAAATTTGAAATTTGAACTGTACTGAATAAATACATAGAAATTGGCTTTTATTTCTTTATTTTTTATTTTTTTTATTTGTTTATTTTTTATTTTCTTTTCTACTTTCCTTTGTGTGTTTCTATAGAGAGAGAAAGACAAATTAGAAGAGACTTTCCTTCGTGTGTTTCTAAAGAGAGCGAAAGACAAATTAGAAAGGAATCTCCTATTCTCTCTGTTGTCTCTTTCATGCTGAGAATTACGAGCTGCTACGGATGGCAATCGACGTATCATGTTTTTTCCGTTTGGTCTTCATTTGTATTTTAGAAAGAAAGAAACGTTCACTGGAACAGAGTTGAAACGAATTGAAATTAGATTTTAGAATTGTTTCAAAAGTTGGAAAAATCTTTATTCAGTCCTAACAATTCCTTTACCTTTTTGAAACTAAAGTGTATTAGTTTGTGTGTAATCATTAAGTTTTTTTGATTCAATCAAAACTCAAGTCTGTTGATTGTGCCGGCATAATTTATTAATTGGCCTCTTTTTTTCTCCTAGGTATGCAGAACGTGGTGAAATAATTGTCGTGTCGTTTTGCACCATTTGAATCGTCCTTCCAAGAGGTTTAAACGATCCTGCACCATGAATTTCTCGCCATTTGGGACTCACTTTCCAGCGACTATACCTGGTATCCACCAGTTTGCCGCTAAATTTGGCCATGACAGTAGCTCGGGTACGGGTAACAGCAGCAATATGAACGGTATCTCTCATACTAACGGTAATCTAAGTGTTAATGAATCAATGTTAAACAGTGCCAACAGATATTCGGCCCCTTCTAGTAGTGCCAGCAGTCATTTCGTTTTGAATCAGCATGGAATGAGCTCTAAATATCATCGAGATGTTGGATCTCAGATGGTATCAGGAGCATCGTCTTCCTCCTCGAAATATCAAAATAACGATAGTAGCATGTCGACCGTTCACCACTACTCCGTACCGCCGTACGCGGCTAGTCCTCACCTTTCTTCGGAAAACCGTAACTCGCATCAAGAGATGAAACGAAATTCTGGGGGATCGTATTCTAATAATTCGGACCAAGTCCAGAATCAAGAAATCCACAATTTGATCAAACGCGAGGGAGCTGGGAAAGAAGATGACTATTCGGGGTCGTCGGTGCTTCAGCATCAGCAACCTGCGATGCCGCCGACTTGGCAGAGCATTGCCGCTCCTGGTTCAACGGTTGCCGATTATCTTTCGCACCTACCCGCTTCAACTCTACCGATCTCACTCCACCATTTTCTGAAATACTCAGCTGAAAATATTAAAAAAGATGCCGAAATGGTAGAACACCCTGCGGATAGTGCTGGTGATCAAGGAAATCTACCCCCGAAGAAAAAGAAAAAGAAGAAAGTTGCCAAAGAAAAAAAGCCACGTCCGAAACCAGGCGAAATTCGTTTAACCACAGCTCTGGATGGCTCGACACTCTACTGTTGTCCGGAGTGTCATATGGCGTATGCAGACAAAACTTTACTAGAGCAACATTTATTAGGTCATACAATGGAACGGCGGTTCTTTTGTGATATCTGCGGTGCCGGTTTAAAGCGGAAAGATCATCTAACGCGACACAAGCAGAGTCACAATCCTGATCGTCCGTTTGTCTGTACGGTTTGTATGAAAGCGTTCAAACGTAAAGAACAACTCACTCTACATTTTGTTATTCATTCGGGTGAAAAGAGACACGTTTGTCCTGAGTGCGGTAAAGGTTTCTATCGTAAAGATCACTTGCGCAAACATACAAGAAGTCATATCGCGCGAAGAGTAAAAGCAGAGTTGTCTCAGCATGTTCCGACGCAAAACCATGTGGGTACCGATCCCATGTCTTGAGATTCTGCCTTCAACGATGGAGCTCCTCCGTCTTCGCAGTCAAACTTTACTCCCGATTTCATGGCGTTTGTGTCTGCTGCCAAAGATGCTTTTTGATTTTTTCTCTCTTTTTTTTTTTTTCAAATAATCCTTACTTGGTCCAAACAAGCAACACTTGTCTTTTCAATTTTGATCAGTTTGTATTCCGCACTGTGTTGATAGAATTTAGTTTTTCATTTTTTTGATCTTAAACTGAAAGCTCCCTCCCCTAACACTAATTGATTCATTGATCGTGAAAGTACAAAATTTTTTTTGAGAGGATACATGCTGTTGAATACGCTTAACTTCATCGCTGAATTTACCCACATATTTCCCATGCATCTCAGAAATTCAGTTGAATTTCTTTCTAGGCTTCATTTCATTTTGCGCTCAATTCGAGATCACATTTGTTTCGAATAAGGAACAATGCTGATAGACGAAGGCCTTTTTCATTGTACAAAGCATTTGTTATCGGAGTGTTTTTAATTCTCCTTTTAACATATTTTTTAAAAAAAAAAAAAAAAAAATCAATTTTTTTTATTACATTAAAACTCAGGTTTTATTTAATAACTAGTTTAGTTCATGACAAAATATCTTAATAATTAAATCTAAATTAAAGTATTTTTGTACAATTTTCTGATTTAAGCTGTTCAATGGGTGGCTCCATTTGATGCTAACTTAGCATACTTCTAATCAAAACTGGAAGAAGTCTGTTGTAGTTTGATGGGAACTGTCTATTTTTCTATATGATGTACATATATTGTCTTTGTCTGACAGGAAACATCAAAATCATTGTTTGTGAGTGTCATTTGCAATTAATGACACACTCACACACACTTAAGTAGTTGGAGAATAAAATGAAAATGCTGATTATCGGAGGTTGTTAGTTACTCTGGTTTTGTTGCAAGTTGGAACTGATCAGATGTTGTCTCTACCATCTATCATTTTTTGCCCTCATTTACGATGTTCCCCAATCCTTCTGAGTAATACCTCTACCTGTTTAATATGAAACTAATTTATTCTATTTTTCAGTTGCTTTGCAATGTATATTAAGGTGATTCCAGGCGAAACTTTTCCAGATTTCAATCCGATGGATAGCACCACTAGTCGCTTTTCGGAAAAGTCGTGTTTTTGAGTTTTACCACATACAAACCACATATAAAACGCAAAATTCAATAACGTCAGCACCTGCAAAATTTTTTTATGGATTTTTTGAGCCCAAAACAAGCAAAATTGGTTCAGAATTATAGCCGTAAACTATGAAATTCATTTTGCCCTAAGCTTAGTGAGTGAAAGTGAGTAAAAGTGATAATACATCTATCTGCCTCACTCGCACTCATTGAGGCTTATGGGAATTTTCGTATTTCATAATTTCCGGCTTTATTTTTGAGTGTTTTAGCTTGAAACTTTCAGGGTATCTACCTGAAGTATGCTCGCAAGTGCTGACAATCCTCAAATTTGTGCTTTTAGCGAAAACTTGTCAATTTCAGCCAGAAACTGTTGACTTCTTGAGCAACGTGACGTGTTGTCCATTGTTCGAACTAATCAACTCTGGAATCATCTTAATTGAACTTGATCTTCTAATTCGCTGAAGTAATTAAGTTATCAAAAGCATTAGCTCAAGCCCCAGAAAAACGTTGGTTTGAAACTTGCAGCTTTTAAGTTCTAAATATTTCCCTCCTTTATCTTAAAAACCGCTAGTATTTTGGCCCTTTGCAAATCTCTGGTATCTCACAGTTATAGTTATTTCAGTCATTTAAAACAAACCTGGTGTTATTTTTCTGAAAGTTAACAAGTTTCTCTTAACTTTTTCTAGTCTTTAATTTTAAGATGTACTCAATTATTTTTTCCATAAATCACGGCACGAATGTTAGTCTTCCTTTCTTTCTGTAAGGTGATTCCAGGCGAAACTTTTCCAGATTTCTAATCTGATGGATAGCGCAATGTGGTGCAAATATTTGGAACTAATCAATCCTGGAATCATCTTAACACTCATTTGCTGAGTAAAGAGAGAGAGGGAAAAAAATTTACTGTAAGAAAAACACTGATAGGTCAGTTGAGCGTTCTTTCTTTACTCTCCCTTGCGAGCGTTTAGAGTGACATAAAGTGTCAGCAAATGACAGAGGAAATTATGTTCTTTTGATCGAAAGAAAACCGCTGTAATTTATCAGTTTGACTAATTGATTGTCTCCAAGTAAAACAGATTCAATTTAGAAAGAAAGAATGTTTTCATTCATCTATTTACTTTTCAATGTTTTCATAATTGGAAACAATTTTTTACCCGCATAGTAAAGTCTTTTGTTGATTTGCTAGGTTTATCAAGACAAATAAGTTGCAGTATTGATGACTTTGTTTGTTGTCTGTCTCTTTCCTACTCATGTAAAACATGGTCATGATTAGGTATACTTTTCTCAGTAATCATTAATCAATGAAAATAATTCAAAAAACTTTTATTGGTTGGATTTGTTCATTTAATGCAGACCATCAGGCAAGAGGGTTTTATAATTCACAAAAAATTTCAAAAAAAAACTTTACCCTAATAATTTCCATTTATAAGTTTTTTAAATTATTTTCATTGGTTTCTGAGAAAAGTGTACCTAAACAAGATCATGTTATACATAAGAAGGATAGGAAGCGTTCTAGAATGCTCCGATGCGGAAAAGATTGAAGTATCCTGTGCTGCAGTATAACTGTATACGTTGGAAATTATCGCTATTCATAACCTTTCCTGCACAAGTGCATTACTCTGGAGAGTTCTAGAGCGATCCTGTAAGAATAGTCGATTCCCCCAGCGGCGGATGTTTTTTGTGGAACCAATTGATGTTTCAAAACTATGCTTGTAATATTATCTCTTGAGCTAATAATTTAGTCTTACTCTTGAAAAAAGACCTTCGGATCCGAGGGTGCCATATTGTCGGCCATCTGACGTACCGGCGTAAGTCGAATCCAACATTTCAAAATGTCTAAACTAATTTTCATTTTTTCAACAGCAATCAATCATTCAATCGCTTCAATTAATATTTTTCTGTGATTCTATGACTCATGAAGAACAAAAGAAAAAATAATCACGATTATTCGTACGTGCTTTGTCCTTCAAAAAATTTAAATCGTGAAAGATGATCATGAAACGTTGGATTCGACCTACGCCTCTACATCAGATGGACGATGATATATCAGGGAAAACTCTACTGATCCCTCATGTAAAACAATGTAAAATCCAATAATATTTTCCGTAAATCTTGGGACTTTTTGTGGTTCTTTTTTTTCTATGGAGGAAGATGAAGAAGACATGTGTTACCATCTGTTCTTTTCTGTTTAAGACTTTTTTGTATTATCTTTATTTTTTATTTATTTTTCTTTTTACGCCAGAAGTATTATTTCTTTGTCTTGTTTCCCTCTTTTTTTTTTTTTTTAATTATTTGTATTTGAACCTACCAATCTTCTCTATCTTTGTGTTTTGATCTATTGGCGCTATGTGCAATAAGCGTTCAATGGAGACCTGAAAATGTTGAGTTCTTTTTAGTTTCCTGTTGTTTTCTGATCTGTTGCTACAATGGGGCTCTTGCAAACTTTTACTGTGAGCATATGAATAGTCCAGTTTGATGTAACAACCAACAAAAATCACCCTGAGAAAGTCTAAAATTCAGGAATAACCTTATATAACTGATCTATAACGGCAAGATCGTAACGACGGATCAATGTAGGTATCATGAGAGATTCCTGTCTAATGTGTCACTTTCTCCACGGAAACGCAGAGATATGTCTCAATTAAAATAGGAATCTCCCGCGATACCTGCGTTGAACCGTCACTAAGCCCGATTCTAAGAGTGAATTTTGTGATTTTTTAGTGTACGCATCATCATTTTTACAGGTTTCTATGCAAAAATCAACTCTTCAATCCCCTGTAGCAAAATTTTGCCAGAGCCCCATCATCCGTTTGTTTGATGACGGAACAGGAGGCATTTTTAGGAAGACCGTAAGCTCAGATTTTCTAGGTCTCCAGCTGAATGAAGTTGTTTTGACATATAATTGATTGTTTCAGAGAGAAGCGGGAAATTAAAAACTGACCAATCAAATGCCGGTTTCACGTTTGAAAAAAAACGTTTAAACCAATCAGATTCCTGGATTTTAAATTTCCTGCTCGTTACTAGAACAGTCTATGGTGCAACCAGGATCTCTTCTATCTCTCTCATTTCCCATTTATACGTATAAGTAGAAAAAGGATAGACAGAGGGGGTTTTATCCAACGAGCTTTACATTTATCTAGAGTGGCAGTCTAATAGGTAACCAGCGTAACCTCCATGGAGGATTTTTAGGTTAGGTTTAAGGTGTAATTCTGGCCATTTATTCCCATGCATATTAGTGCAGACGCACATTGGATTTAAACATGTACAGCCTCTGTTCGTTCCATCAAAATATATGGGAATAAATTGACAAAATTACACCTCAAACCTAACCTAAAAATCCTTTATGGTGGTTACGCTGGTTACCCATTAAACAGCCATTCTAGATAAATGTGTAGCTCGTTGGTTTCATCCCCTTGTCCATCCTTGTCTAACATACATACATGTTTCAATGAAGGAACGAGAGAGATGAAGAATTTTGTGGTGTGTTATCGTGGCATCTCTGAAATCAACATTTTTCATAATTTGCATGCTGATGTGAAACGATGTGTTTCCTTCCTGTCCTACCTTTGTTTCTTAAGTACACTACTGGCTCTCTCTCCATAGGGTCTAAAATCATGAAATTTTTTTGTTTTTCTCAAATTTAAAATTTTTATACCCCATTCTTTTGGAATGAAGAATGTTGCCTGTGCAATGTAATTTAATGAAATATCCAATCTTTAAAACTGTACCCAATAGGCCTGTGTGATGTCCATGTGCTTCGAAGTTCAATGTCCAAAAAACATCAACATTTTATCGATGCATCGAAACAAGTTTAAACAAGTCTAAAGTGAGAAACCACTGATAATAAAGGTACTTTTTTATGCTTAAGAGATGGATTTAGAGGAAAAAATGGCACTAAAGTCTGTTTTTAGTGGAAATATTGATAAATAATGAGTTTTGATGCGTTAGTTGACATTAACATTAGCTTCGAATCCTTTCGATAGCAGGAAAACATTGTAACTTCGATCGATGCGTTGAACATCGCTCAGGCCTAGTACCCAATCTGGATGGTAAAAATCGCTTTCTATCTTCACATCTGACTCAGCAATCAAAAATTAACTTCCTTCCTTGTCTCATTCAGATTGTATCTCCGTGTGAATATTCATGAGTTCCTAGTCAAGAATAGTTTGCTTGTAATATTGTTAACGGATCTTCCAATTGCTCTCGCAGTTTTCAACCGAGATAATCAAAACTGTCCAATATCCTTTGAGTTCTCAGGAACTAACATCTGTGTCATCAATAGAGGCTATTTCTGTAAATATGTCCCATTAAAAAAATGGTGCGCTCATCAGACCAACGTTTCCATTCAATCACAATGCTAATCTTTCAGAAAGAGCATACTTGTTGTTTTATGGGCCTTTTTTCCAGAAATCCTGAATTAAATCAACGGCTCATTGAATACGCTCTTGATAAGCGGATTCTGTATTACCTGCCTTTCACTCAAACTTATCATAAAATGATTAAATTAATTTCAATCATTAGACATTGTACTCATTACCATCTTACAATGTCTAATGATTAAATTAATTTCAATCATTAGACATTGTACTCATTACCATCTTACAATGTCTAATGATTAAATTAATTTCAATCATTAGACATTGTACTCATTACCATCTTACAATGTCTAATGATTAAATTAATTTCAATCATTAGACATTGTACTCATTACCATCTTACAATGTCTAATGATTAAATTAATTTCAATCATTAGACATTGTACTCATTACCATCTTACAATGTCTAATGATTAAATTAATTTCAATCATTAGACATTGTACTCATTACCATCTTACAATGTCTAATGATTAAATTAATTTCAATCATTAGACATTGTACTCATTACCATCTTACAATGTCTAATGATTAAATTAATTTCAATCATTAGACATTGTACTCATTACCATCTTACAATGTCTAATGATTAAATTAATTTCAATCATTAGACATTGTACTCATTACCATCTTACAATGTCTAATGATTAAATTAATTTCAATCATTAGACATTGTACTCATTACCATCTTACAATGTCTAATGATTAAATTAATTTCAATCATTAGACATTGTACTCATTACCATCTTACAATGTCTAATGATTAAATTAATTTCAATCATTAGACATTGTACTCATTACCATCTTACAATGTCTAATGATTAAATTAATTTCAATCATTAGACATTGTACTCATTACCATCTTACACCAGGTATGGATAAGTTCACGGTCCTGATAGTGCCTCTTTCCATTCAGACATTGGCTTCAATTTCAAAGCGCTAACCTCCTGAACTAAAGATTACTCCTAACAGTTGTAACATGAAATTATTTCTATGAGTAATCTTTGTTCTATACCAATTTTTTTATTTTAAAGATGTCTTTTAAAATCCTTGTTACTGATTGTTCGTTTCTTGTACTCACTGGAAAGCAGTGTTGCCAATTTTTTTTGGGTGATTATCCGATTTTTCCAGTGGCGGCTCCTCAGGTGAGGCAAATGAGGCGGGGAAAAAAAATTAGAAAATAACGTAAAAAGGTTTGAAAGGTTGTAAAGAGGTTGTATACATCTTTCTTTGTTTCAACTGTCAAAAAATTTCGGATAAAACATAGCATCTTCAAATAAATTTATGTGAAGAGTGTTTAGAAAAAAATCCAGTGCTTCGCTCATTTTTGTCGCATCACCTCCATGAGCCGCCAGTGCAGTGGCGGATCCAGAAAAATTTTCTGGGGGGGGGCATGCCGGTGAAATTTTGAAATTTGAAGCGTCGGTGGAAGCAATTTTGGGCTATTTTCTATAGGAGAAAGGCAACATTTGAAGCTTCTGGGGGGCTTGTGCCCCCCCCCCCCCCACCAGTGGATCCGCCACTGCGCCAGTGGATTTTTTCCATTTGGCTTATTGTCAAAGTGGATAACTAATAGGGAATTCTGGCAACATTTGCTGAGAAGGACTTGTGTTTTCTATTGAAATGGAAGCGAATGCAACGCAAAGGCAAGGTTTAATGATCTGTCTATTTCTCTCCGTTTTTGGTGCAAATCTAGAGACTGAATCATAACAGTGTGTGAATTCAAGCTCGGAAAGACATTGTTTGAGTATGTCACTTTTCTCTTTGCCGCTGAGAATCTTGGAAATGCAAGTAAAAAGTGGCTAATGAGTTCAGCCGGAGTAAATGATTTAAAAGAATGTACAACAAAAAATAGTACAATTTTTATATTCACGTTTTATCTTATTTTGTATTTAGAATGTATCATTGTAAATGTGTTTGAAAAGTGTATTTTTCATGAGTTAAGTTGCTTTTTGTTGGAAGGACCATAGATTTATTTATGGCTTTTATCATGTGTTTCCATGAATAAATATTGAATGATCTCCAAAATCATTTGGGTATCGTTCTTGAAATTTTGTATAAGAAGTTTATAAAACTGTAAATTTCCTGATGATTGTCGTATCTGCTATTTCCTCTTATTTTACTGTTTTAGTACCAATCTAAGTATACCTCTGTTTCTTTTTCTTTTCTTTTAGTGATGTGTTGTATTTTGTGCTTGTATTTATTCCGTACTTCTCGCTATGTTGACAAAGTGAAACTGTCATTGAATATTTTTTGAACGCTGCTCCACCGAGAAAATTTTAAACAAAGTGACTTTTTTAGAGTTGATCCCTCTTCTTTTATCCATTGACTCGGTTCATTGTTGATTTGCAACTGTAGTTTCTAATTGGTGCATTAAAATCTTGAAATTTCCCTAAATAAGGAAGATTGAAAAAAATATATCTTAAGATAAAATGTTGTAAAATTTGAAGATTTTTCCGCATTCAACCTCCAAATAAATTGCTCTGGTTTTATTGTACAATTTTTGGCACTATATACAGGATTGACATTTTTGATAGTTTCTACAAGATTGATATCGCTCATAGTTTTGCCAGGATTGATTTAATGACATCATCTGTCATTTGGTAGGGATGGAACAAGTTACTCATGGTCTACGTGGTTGATTTAGTGTTTGGATGGTAATAAAATGAATTGTTCCACATTTTGCTGTTTACGCAATGATATCCCTAGAGAAGAAATTGAATGTTGATTTGTTCGCAAATCAAAAGTAACCACAATCAATAGACTAACTCCTCAGAGTAGTTAGAGTGTTCCGTTTGAGCAGAATCCTTGAACCGCGTTGACTAACTGCAATAAGATTGTTCTATTTCACCGGAATCTGCGCTAACTAACTGCAATAAAACAGTTCATTGTTCCTCTCATTCCACTGAAAAAAAATTAAACTATTGCTAAATAAGGCTCTTGCTTGAATGTATCTTTCCAAGGTGGTTAAAAAATAACCTGTGACAAGTTGCGTTTGCCATATTATTGGAAAGTATCTATAAATTAAAATCTACCGATATTTTCCTTAATCTTGCAATGTCAGTGAAAAGACTGATGTAATTAGATAGAATGGTTTTTGAAAAGGGCATCCCAACTGCTATTAGAGAAAATTAAAACTGTTCTCTGTAACTTTTCTTTGTCAAATTTCATTAAAAAGGATTTTAATATCTGAACCCATGCATTTTATAGCCTTTAATCAATTGATGTAAATATTCTCATGCATACCTGTTCATTACGGGATCACACTGATGACTTTTAGAAGGTATTTGAGGATGAGCCTCAAATATTTAGGTGGCTTCATACCTTTTCTTTGTAGTGTTGCCATTTTCCGGATAATTATCCAATTTGTCTCATTCAATGCCGTGCGTGTTGCGTCTCACTGGAAACCAGGCTTTACCCGTTGACTGACTTAGTTCCATGTTCAAACATATGTTTCAATAAAATTTCAAGATTAGCAAAAGCTGCGTCTCAAACGCAGCTTTGCAAGGTTTCATCAATGTTTCACCCTATCAGGCGATAGATATTGGTTTTGTTTCACCTTCTTAAATGACAGTAAAATAACTAAATTAAAAAAACATGATCTCACTCATAGTTGTAGGATTTTGCCATGCTTTTTATTTATTTATTTATTTTTTTTTTTACTTTTACACATATCTCTTATCTTTACTTTATATTCTCTTGGGTGAGAAATATTTTTACGGAATTAAAATTCTTGCGTTTCAATAAAAAACACCACCTCCCCCCGCTTCTTTTATTTTGGATAGCCAATCACTATTTTCATGATTTTTAACCGGGGCACAGTGGAGCGAGTCAATGTAAGAGGTTGGATGTGGCATCACAATTTTAAATGCCTGTATCTTTGTTAATACGCAACGTAGAAGTTTGATAGTGGTTTCATCGGTTTCATCGTAAAATTTCCTACAAAAATCACCCTTTTTACTTTGTTTTTTGTCCGTGAAAACATTCAAATTTGCACTTTTAGTTGTGTAATCCATGTCCATTGTCCAACCCCTCCTATTGACTCGATCTACTGTGTGAGGGTTTACCATTTTGGTGTTGAGCCTAAACACGCCCGTGTTTTTTTTTTTTTTTACAAAAGCTCTTTACAAAACCCTCGCATCTTACCCGTATTGCTTGAATTAGATTATTTTTTTTAGTTTTTAATTTAAATCTATATGGGATGCCTTTTTACTGTTTCAGTGAGAAGCAGAAAATTCAAAATTGACTAATCAGTTATCAATTGAAATATTGCAAGGAACGAGATGTATTGTATTAAAAGAAAAAACAGACAAATGAAACTAAATTCTTAATAGACTGTTTTAGTAGAGCGATATATCGTATCGATTGCCGTCCGAGGGCCTCTGGTTCCAAACAAACTTTGGTTCAATGTAATTTCCCCATAAGCGGATTTTTGAACGGAAATTTAGGGTATTAAATCAAACAATTTATGCGACCTTTTTGCGATTATGAATTCTACGTCCTCGAAAATGCTTAATTTTGTCTGGTTCCACCCGTAAAACTGCCGGAATCAACAAGATATTACAGATTAAACGATGCGTTTGGAGGTTGGAATCACCCAAATGTTATTATTGTTGTTGTGGAATTGGCGGGATTTCGGGCTATTCTAACCTACAAATGCAACATTTAATCTGTAATATCTTATTGAATTCGGCAGTTTTAGTCAAGGAACCAGGCATAATTAAGCATTTTTGAGGACGTAGAATTCATAATCGCAACAAGGTCGCATTGATTGTTTGATTTAATACCCTAAATCTCCGTTCAAAAGTTCGTTTATGGGGAAATTACATTGAACCAGAGTTTGTTTGGAACCAGAGGCCCTCGGACGGCAATCGATACGATATATCGCTCTACTAAAACAGTCTATAAGAGCCAATCATGTTTTAAAAAATTTTATTTTTATTTAAGTCATTTAAAATTATTTTAATACAATCTTGTATTAAAAATTTGTCTTATTTGTATGTAAGTCATTTAAAAAATTTTAATACAAGATTGACTCTTATTTTTAATTTAGACTCAGTTGCCTCGTTTTTTCTTTTAATCAGATGTTAGTTTCACGTTTAAAAAAGCATCTGAGTCAATCAGATTCCTGGATTTTAAATTTCCTGCTTGTCACTGAAACAGTTCATTGGTTTTTGGTGCCGGTTCCTGCTCACGTTCTGGCCTATTTCCTTCAATGATTTCGAAACATTTTTCCATTAATGGTTAAATTTTGAGATTACAATTTTGGTACAAGATGGATGAAAACATTCAAAATTTTATCGAATGTAATGCGTTTTGACAAAATTGATCTTAATTTCACCTCGTCCGATGAATTGAGAGTTTTTCAGGCTGAAGAGTGGATAAAACGGCTTGTGTGCTCTTCCTGACAATTGTGCTTTGTGAGCAAATGGAGGTTTTTAGCAGGAGAGCTCTCCTGTTGTTTGATGGCCTCTTCATCCAGAACTGTCCTTAATTGAGCTGTTTGTACTATGCCTTTCAAAAGAAAGTCCTCTCATCGAAATTGAAAAATTTGAAAAAAAAAAAAAATAAAATAAAATAAAAATAATGGAGGCATAAAGTCACAAGTAACAATACTATGAGACTCTGAAATACCTGAAATACCTCTGAAGTACCCTGAAATACTCTGGAAAAACCGCAAAATTTCTCAAATTGGTTGAGAAATGAAAACTTGAAAATTTCGATCAGAATACTTTCTTTTGCAAGTCATGGTAACCCACTGCATTGAGAAGTCATAAATAAGCAGTTTAGCACAAAAAGCGCTCATAAATTCAGACATCTTTAGAACATTTTGAAGTTTTATAACAAAAGATTGCAACTTTGAGAGACAGAGAGTTCTGAAAAGTTGGAGCTTCAAAAGTTCTAAAGGGTCAGAGAAAGTGTACTTTAAACCATTAATTGCTAAAAAAAAAAAAAAAAAAATTGGACTTAGATTTATTTGAAGGACGCCAGTGAGTGGCCGGCATCAAAAACTGAAAAGTGACAATACCGATTCAAACCTCTGAAATTATTGCTGTCTCGGAAATTTTGTTTGGTGAAATCAACTTCGGTTTTGACAGACTTGTCACATGTATGCTGAATTACTGAATTTTATGTGTTTTATCCCTCGCAAGGAAACTGATTACTTTCAAAATGTGGAAACTCTGTTTTAGGACTTTGGAACTTTGCTGGCTTTTGCAAAAGTAGACTTCATTCCGGCTCTTTTCCTCTGTCTTAACCTCATTAATTCATTATTTGAGGCAATTTAATTCAAATTTTAGATTATTGTAAATATTCAAAATACAGCCTTTTATAAAGTCACCTCAAGTTCTACTTCTAAGTTTGAAATTTTTTATATAAATTTATTTTTCTTGTTTATCGGATTTTGAAACATTCATATTTTTCGCCCAGACTTTGTAGTTTGTAAATATAAGTAGACATTTGTGTTTTACCAAAACGGAGTAATTTATTTTTGTGAAACATAAGTAAAATAGTTTTAATTCCTGCCTCATAGTCAAATCCCTTTCAATTTATTTTGTGATCGGCAACAATACCGAAGGAATTTATCAAATGTAAATTCGACGGGACTCTGTGGAAATGGGCCTGTCAAATAACTGACCTTGCTCTTTTCAATAGATCTTTTTTGCTACAGTAGTGCCAATTTCTTTTCTTGGTAGTAGCAATACTTTGTATTTTAACCAGCGAGGGCTTGTGCAATTTGGCAACCATGCAATTGATCCGTTTAAACTTGGCCAAAATATTCAATCCCTGAAGAGACTGGTAGCTTATTGCTTTACATTTGTTTAAATGGAGAGGGGGGGATGACTGTTGCCAAATTTCTCAAGCCGCCACTGTTTTTGACAATGGAGGGCATCTCCGGTATAAGGGCCCATAAAACACCAGGGGTGCTCCACGGAGCAAATAAGCCTAAAGATCTCATTAGAACTTATTTAGATGAGCAACCCCATCATTTTATGAGCCCCCTTTCCGTAGATGGTTTCAATTGATTTTCTGCAGTGCCCTTCCATTGTTAATGTACAGAATGATTCCTATTGAGTTTTCTTTGCAAGTTCAAAATGTTCATTGCATGCTACGCAGACTTAAAATCATGGTAATTTACGTTTAGACAAAATTCTGTAATCTGTTGGTCATTTTTTAACCTCCTTGAGTTTGTACCTAATTTAGATCATTTATGTGGAAGCCCATAGGCGTAGCGTGTGTGGGGCCTGGAGGGCTTCAGTCCCCTCACTTTTTTTTCAAGCCCCTAAAGCTCCCCCACTTTTTCCCAGCCCCAAAAGCCCCCCTTTCTTTTTGCGTGAAAAACAGTAGTGATAATTGTCACTTAAATTAAAAGAACCCAATTACAAACGCAAGCAAAAAAAAAAAATATATCATTCGATACTTTACACGGAGTTAAATGGAGAAAACTGATTATAGTAACACTTATGCAGTTACACTGCATGTTTAAAAAAAAAGGTCATCTTTTTTTCAAAAGCCCCCCTCCACTTTTGACACCCACGCTACGCCTATGTGAAAGCCCTTTTTGATTTTAAAAATAGCCCTAAAGCCCTTTTACTTTCCCCTTTTTTAAGAGATTTTTCATCTCCCTTCAACTTATAAGTTGAATGGGAGAGTGAGAGAGATAAAAGAGATCCTCAAACAGGTTAGGAAGACAAAGGAAGTTGCACCTAAATGAAGATGTATGAAAAATGTTTGCTATCTCGCCAGATTTTAAAAATAATGAGCAAAAAAAATATTTTTTTTACTGTAGATCTGATTGTATGATGTCATTGGAGCTGGACTTTTCCACTGGTAACCTCTCTAGTTAGGCAAAGCAATAATTTTTTATGAATTTTTTTAATCAGTATTTTATCTTTAGTGAATGCTATTTTGCATGAATTGTCTAGAAACAGGTCATTGTCTGAAACTCAGGAATTAGGTGTTTTTATAATTTGTAATTACTTGTATCTGTTTGCGTGCACTGATGAAAGGAACGGTGGCTCTTGTCGGTGTAATGAAGTTTGAAAAAAAAATCGAAGTGATTGCCGAATAAAACACAAGGTTTACAAAAACATTACTTCGTGTTTAATGGATCTTAGTCTTCCGGTGATCGCTTCGACCGAGCCGTTCCATTTTGGAGTCGGTTAAATCCGAAATCCTGATTCGAAAAATTGATCTTGAAGATGTCTACTGGTTTCAAGGGTCAACATACTCGCTTACAGAAAGAAATGTAATTTCCGAGAACACAGAGCGGTTTAAAAATCCTTGCTTACTTACCAGATGAAATACTGGTATGAAATCACTTGAATCATTTCAATAGAAAACTTGATTTACCTAAAAAAAAAAAAAAAAATTATAAAAAAGAGTAAACCATTGAATCTCTGAATGGCTCAATTTTTTCGATCACCCCTGATTTCACCCATGACAGCATGGACCAATAAATATTCGGTTCACACGGTCCCTGAAAGACGTTGGCTGGTGAGCGCTTACGTGTGTATTTAAATGGCCTTAGGTGCTCACCAATCATCTGGGGGCAGGACTATCTGTACTAAACATTTATTGGTCCCACATGTCTATAATGATCGTGCCTGACTTTTGGACACGCAAGTTATTTTTTAACGCCTGAAACTATAGTTACATACCTGCAGCCTGTAAAAAATTTGAACCCCTAATTAGTCAACATGGCTCTCCATTTTTATTATTATTACTTATTATTATTAGTACCATTATAAATTATCATTACTTTATCATTATTGTATTCCTAATTACTAGGGGGTGTGCGAATACCACTTTTTTGCACTCGAATCGAATTCGAATAATTTCCTCGAATATCGAATCGAATAATCGAATAGTCGAATAATTTTACTTGTTTTTTCACGATCTATTTTCTACAAAAAATTTTCCAAAAAATTCTTTTCAATGTTAAATAACCCATGAATTATAGAAAGCTACCATATTAAATTGTTCTGAAATGAAAGAAGGCGAACAATTTGAGAAAAAAGTTGAGCTTTTATTACTATACTACTATACTACTAAGTAAGTATTTATCCATGTCCGTTCGAACAATAAATCGGAACGCCAAAATTAACTTTGCCCACGCGTGCTGTTATCGTTTTCGCAGATCTTCGGAGCTACCGATGCGCAGGTGTTCATTCGAAACTCTAGGAGAAGCCATAGAGGAAACTCTCCTTCGGCCTTCCTCTTTCCTCTATTCGCGATAAGTATCGAGAGAAAGTGCCTTCAAATGCGAGGTTAGGCAACCCTCACGTCCCAGTGGCGCCGCCGCGTCGCGTCATTGCTTGGCGGAATACGCATTTTGCGCTGCGTCAGCGCTGTGTCGGTTCTCGTAAAGACTCCGCGAGTCCCTCTTATCAGCATACCTCGAGTCTTGGAAGCTACCAGTGGAAGCTACTTTATTCCGTTTGACACCGCAAAGACGCGCGGTCAGTGCTCTGCGCGATTGTCTAAGCGCGAAGTTCAATGGCGCGGAATACCATGTTTAGTTTCGCCGAAAGAACGAGAAAAACGTTTCCAGAATTGGTCATATTCGGCGAACTATTCGAACAAACTATTCGAACTCGAATATTCGGTATTCGAGGAGCGCTATTCGATATTCGGACCCGACCAGTAAACCGGTATTCGAGTTCGAATATCGAATACAATTCGAATATTCGCATACCCCTACTAATTACCATTATTATTATCTTCCTCCTCATTTTGAATTTAAATTTCATTCGCCGTGACAAATTTTTTGTAATAAATTTCATCAAGACGATAGTTTTCTTTGGTAATCCACGACTTAATTTTTTACCCATTCCTTATTATATAAGATTTATTTATTCTTTATTCATTTATTTAATTAAAAATTATTAAAAAAGAAATTCATTTAATTAATTTATCACAGACAAATTTAATTTCCTTAATTTAATTTTTACCGATACATTCTTTTTTATCAATCTATTTCTTTCTTTATTTTATTTATTTAATCTGCAAAAGAATGGGATTTTCATCCAGAAAAAAAACGATACAGCCTATCAATTGTCTGTGATTCTGTGAACGATAGCCAGAAAATATGAGTAGATTAAATATAAATGCTGAAGTAAGCTTGGATAATTATTTTTTTAGTTCACTGTTGTCAATCGAGCAGAAAATTTTGGAATAATTGAATTTTCGAATTTTGAGTACCACATATAAATTCGAAGAACTGATATTTTAGTTACCTATTTTTTATCCCAACGCTAACTCTCACGCCCGCACTTGGTAGGCTTCTCTGCATAAAATATTCAAAGAAGTGCGTGAACGCTTAGTAATACTTTTTTAACTAAACAAGCAGGTCTTTGCGCCAATTTCAGGTCAGTCCTGTAGGTTGCAAGCTTAACATCTTACTTAGGAATCCATGAAATTCTGATGGGGGGGGGGGGTCGATTCTCACCTTATACTGATTTGTGTATTACCATTGTGTTACTGGGATGGAGCAATTAAATTAGGTTAGTAGGTACTCCTGGACTGTATTGGGGGGGGGGGGGGGGGTTGATTGTGAATGATTCGAGTTGGTAGGATCCATTCGGAATCTCAGGTGTTGTGTTGAGCGCTCCTTTTCAATCTTATCATCAACTCGATCGTTCACAATCATTTCTATTAGAGTGTAAAGGTATCAATAAAAGTGAAAAAGAACTCATTACTCATTTAGAGACAGGTCTTCACTTCATAGCTGGAGTGACTATCAAAAAATTGAAAGTACTTTTTAAACGCTTGACAGTAATGGCGATGTTTGGCACTAATAACAGGAGACTCATAGCATTAAAAAAAAAAAAAAAAAAAAAAAAAACAAATGGAAATTGCATGTAATTCTGGAATGTTCACCTTACGTAATCAAAAATGCAATTTGAGGGCCCACTGTTGAGTTAGGCGAGAACAGTGTTGCCAGGTTTGGACGGGGTGGAATAGCCACGCGTGGACAGTTTTCGAGTTGGTTACTAGTAGAGTCCCTTGATGGAAATATTGTACAGGGAGTACCGACACGACGCTTTATGCATTTTGACAGGAGTCGATTTTGTCGACCGCGTGAACGCATTCGAAGGTAAGTTCGACAGTGGACCAGTGGTGGACAGGCGGATTTGCCGGCATTCCGGTCCGTTCCCATACGTTCCTCTATGAATCGACTCCTTTCGTGCGGAGCCTTCGATGTCGTCGACTCCTGCTCGACTCCGTGAGAGCCTAAAACCAACGACCAATCACAACTCGTTGAGCTCGTGTCGGTACTCCCTATACAATCTTTCCATCAAGGGACTCTAGTTACTAGCTACGCTGTGGATAGGGATGGAGCATCGAACGGCGCAGGAGCGGAAGCGTGGCTAAATTCTCATCAAAATAGTCCACGTGTGGACGAATCTAGCCACTATTGGCAACTCTGGGCGAGAATGCCTGCCCACCGGCCACCCGCCCGCCCTGAGCCAGGCCGTCCCCGGCTTGATGTGTGGAAAAAGAAATAAAACTTTGCCTCTGATAGCAGTTGAAAACGCGAACAGGAAATTGGAAAGTTCAAATTTCCCGCCTCTGTCCTCGTGGCGCGGGATTCGTAGAGGTTGTTATGTTCAGCGAGGCAGCGTTGTCTTTTTGTATGATTTATTAATAATTTTTTACTTTTGACGGTAAGATTCTCATAAATTTGATCCATTGGGGCCTTTCCGGCAAAATTTGCTTCTCAATCGCCACAAGAGGTTTTTAACTCGCGTGATATTTTTCCAGCTTTTATCGTAATCATGGATTTAAACTCAATTAAACGGCAACGCCGCAGCATGGTTATGTTTACGTTTTTCAGATGTGTTGAATGTTTACATGAATTGAGAAAGCAATCGTCTTTTTCTCTTTTGTTGAAGCATTTTGACTGTGAAATATTTGTGTTTTTCGAAGTTCTTTAATGTTTGTGCCTTGTTGATAGACTCAGGAAAAGGCACTCTTTTCCGTCTTTTAAAAAATTATCAAATTCCGGTTCATTCTCTAGGAAACTTGAGCTGACACTTACCCTTTGTTTTAGTGAACCTGGTGATTCATGCTCTCTGACTACTTCTACTTGCTCGTCTACTTTTCCAACCTATGATTGAACTAGGTATGCCTATTCCATTTTTTTTATTACATCATACAAACAACAAACTTTATAATGCTGAAAAGATGCCAAATTTTTCAAAGTAAAGGATTGGTTCAATTGACAAAGAAAGGCGCAAAACTATTGAGATTGCTTGTGCTGACAGATTCCTCCGTGTCGTTTGATCCAGCACTCCATCTTATTTATCATGAGTGAATGATTTTTGCTTGTACTAGTAAACATTGGACCTAGTAGATCTTTGGCTTTCATGAAAATATCAGCTTCAAACCTCCAATCACGCAAACACATCGGTCAGGAGCACTAGGCAGCAGACGTTTTCATTCTAGGTGTACAGTTGTCAAGTCCAAATCATTATTGGGACAGCTTATTACTTAGGATGGCTGACTCTCTATCTTATTGGGGTGAAAACCTGTCAGCGGTTTTGCAGCGAATCGGCTGGGTGCTTAAGCAGGCGGGTTTTGCAAATTCGCTTTAATCGTATTGTAAAATTAAGCGGATTCCTGAGGGACTGAATATGGGTTGTCTCAGTGCCAGTCAGGTACTCTGCCATTCGGCCACCATTCTTAAGTAAGGTCAGCAAAGTAAATTGTACATTTTAAATCAATCTGCTGAAACACTGTTATCCTAGAGGTCGTTTCAGAAGTGATGGCTGCTGACAGCTCTTTCTTTACATGCGCAGTAGGCTGGTTCTGGGCCTATCCTGCAGGTAGGGTGGTGGCGCTATAGGTTGGAGGGGACCCCGCACTCCTGAACTTTGGTCGGCGCAGCGGACAGAAATAAGTTCGTCCGTGCAAGTGAACAAAGTTGTCAGCGGCCAACACTTCCGAAACGAGTGCTAGTATTGTGGGTGCAAGTAGTTCACAATGTAGTGCCAGGCAGACTGGCCTCATTCAAAGAGTCGGCGGTCTACAGTTATATATTTGTCCATGCTTTTAGGTTTGGAAGGTATTAGTTGATTCAAGGCTCATTCACCTCAGGCTTGTGTGGTTTATGCAATGATTTCAACCAGAGCGCAAACCATACTTCTATAGCTGGGAGCCAAGTAAATCAGATTTTGGCAATTTGACGTTTTCAATTACATGTTCGGTTGCTTTTGAAAAGTAAAACCACCCTGTTAGCTATGGATATGTAAAGGCTACTTGTGGGTAGCTGTCAGAAATGGAGAGTTTAATGATGGCTATAAAACCAACCGTCAAGTCCTACAGTTCAGGACCAATAGCTCCGTCACTTATAGAGAGTCTTACAGCGTTTAAGGAGGTTGGAACACAATACTGTAGCATTGCTAGGTTGCCTAGAGCTCATGTATTTGGCATTATAATAAATTCTCAAATTCCGTTCCTGAACTTTTTGTTAATTTTTTATGCCAAACTTTTTTTTGGTCCAAAGGCAATTTGCCCTAGACTTTTGGTCCTACTTGTTCCAATCCTGTCAGGTCATTAGTCCAAGAGTATTTGATGTAGTGTGGAATTTCGACTATTACCCTCTAGACATCACATCTCTTAAACCAGTAGTATTTAGAAAAATTCCGTCCCAAAAATCAAAAAAGTGATAGCCTTATTTTTTATTTTGTTCTTATTTTAGCATCATTGCCAGTGGCGTAGCCAGGAATTTTTCTAGGGGGGGTCTGAGGTCCGAAAATTGTCAAGGGGGGGGGGTCCAAAGATACTAATTCGGTCAAATTTGTCAGAAAACGCAAAAAATTACCCTGTTTTAGGATAAATTTTGGTGTCAAGGGTAAGGGCAAGACCCCCTGGATCCCCCCCCCTCCTCCCTTGGCTCCTTCACTGATCATTGCTATTAAAAATGGCGGATATTTTTGAAATTTTGAAGCCTGTTTCCGATGAAAATTTCCTGACATTCCAAAAAATTTCCTCGCCTTTTTCCCAGAAATTTTGTGACTTATATGCGATCTGTGGATTGATAGATTGGTAATTGCACCCCTGTGTCATGAAACAAAACAAAAATAGTGAAAAAAAATTGGACAGTAAAAATTGGACATGTAAAGTCTTTTAATCTCAAATTCGCCATTTTAAAATTTCACAACAAAACCCATTATGTCTAAATTATTATAGGCTGTCCCAAGAATGATTGAACTTGACAACTATAGCTTTGAATGAAAACATCAGCTTCCATCCTCAGATAGGGCAACCTGATTGGTCAGGAGCCGTAAGAAGCTGATGTTTTCATGAAAACCATTGACGTGTCAAATTCAATCTTTTCTGGGACAAGTAATATTTCTGTCACTTTAGTTTACTTCATCCTTGCTCCTATCTGTTTTGTCGATGGATGTTTAGATGGATCATCGCATTGGCATTGGTCAATCCTCCAAATTATTTGATGATTCTTTGAATGTATCATGCTCCTTCTTAAGAGCGGATCCTGAAGAACAGCTGAGTCCTGTTATCCTCTCCACTCAGCCAGTCAGCACGAGCACTGTGAAGAACAAGAAGAGTTTCAATTTTAATAGATCGGCTCTCGACAAATCTGGTGAAATTCTGACCGGATCTGATTCAAGTTCTAGTAAAACGTGGACGGAATCAACTCCCTCGAGAGAATCAAATGTATCGCCAAATCATTTCAAGTAAGTGAAAGCACTGTTAGCAGTGTTACAAAAGGCTAATTTGTTTAACTCTTTAAATCTGACACTGTCACAAACCCTTCTCACAAATTCTTTATCAATCTCAATAAATAGAATAAACTTTTCTCGTTTAGCTTGATTTGTATAATGATTTTTTTAAAAATAAATTTAAAACCATTTTAATTTGGTGGTACAGATTTGTACCGCCAGGATACAAAGGGTTAACCCTTGTTTCTGAGTCCAAGGTGTTTGAAGCGGTACACCTACAAGCAGGACTCCAGGCAAAATTTGGTAAGTGACACTTGTTGTTGTAAGCTGGTCGCGATTGCTTACTGTAAGTACACACCTGGTGAATCACATTTTTTCAACGAGGGAATTTTAATAAAAAAGTTGATTAAAACTGTCTCGATAGTATTTCTTGTTATTAATCTAAAAGAAACTGGAGAATGGAAAAATTCTGAAAAGCATGTAAACAAACTTTGGTGAGGTCGTTTTGGAACTGCAGCCATTTTCAACTCAAGTATTTAAAAAGTAAAAAAAAATAATAAAAAAATAATTTCAAACTGTGGAGAGCCATGGCAGAGAATGTACAGTCAACGAATTAAGTAATGTCAGTTGACTCCTTAGATTTTGATGTAGGTAGGCATCCTGCAATACTTATCACAATGAATCGAAACATTGCAGGTGGCCTACCTTGTAAAAAGTTAAAGAGTCAACTGACATTCTTTAATTCGCCAACTGTACTATGACTTTCAAAAGAAAGTACCTTAGTGGAAATTTTTATCCTTCCATTTCTCGACCAATTTTAAAGAATTTTGCTGTTTACGGCGTTTTCAGAGTTTATTAGAATTGGCACTTGAATGTATGCCTTAAAAAATCTAAAGCTGTTTGGGAAATATTGAAAAAAAATTAAAAGACGATTTCGATGAGAGGACTTTCTTTTGAAGGTCATAGTACCTACCACTGTACCAGCAAACGCAAGTTTTGACAGTCGAGAATACGCGCGAAGAGGAGAGTGTTGCTTTGATTACTTGAGGATTGGCCACATACCTTAAATTCTTGACTGCCAAAACTTTTGCGTTTGATAGTACTTTGTGCCACATAATATATGCGAGGCGGTGGAATGATGTCCCAGTTGGTAACCCAACATTCTTACTCATCATTCCTGTTTTGATAACAAACGATTTACCTACACCTAAACATTTTTGTAATTATCTACTTGTTGATTCTGTCGCAGTGTGAGTCCAATTTGCCAGAATGAAAAAACATTTGAGGGAGATGTAGCATCATCTCTGGAGCCACTGCTGCAGTCTCATAATCTGGAGTGGACGTCAGCTCTAGCTTCGCCTTTCGTCTGTCCCAAAACCGCGGAGTCACTCTTAAAAACTGCAGAGAAACAAGTCTTTTGTCCGAGCAACAACACACGATTTGTTGTTAGCACTAATTCTTCTGTAAGTAAACCCTTGCTGGTGTCATTCTTTTTTTTAGTCCCTACAACTCATTTTCATTCAACCTTTTCTTATCCGCACTTCAGGATTTGAGTTTTTTTGAGATTTTAGTAAACGGTTCAAAAGAGGACAATTTTCTAGGAACTTAGATGGGTCACTCATTTTTTTGCAGAATGTCCTTTTATATCCCATTGAATCCTATGTTAAATTAAGTGGGACAGCATAAGTCCCACCACCCCTGAAAAGGTTAAGGGGCTATACCAGTTGAAAATTCATTTTTTTTTTTTCAGAGATGTGAGAAAAAAAAAATCTAGATTGCTCCTTGGGTGCAAAAAAAACCTCGATCTAGTGATCCGCAAATCAGGAATTTGTGGAAGTTGGCTCTACCTGCATTTTCTGGTCACTTGTCGATTTGAATTTGTTTGAGTTTAAGAAAGCTACTGCAAAACTTTACATTTTGGTTTAGACATTGTTCTTAAATGGGAGAAAATAATTTTCTCTCAATTTGAAATTGAGGGGGGGGGGGTTCTCCGCAAAGGGTTTTTTTCCCTCAACTTTGAGCCCCCGTAACTCCGGTTCTATTGGAGGTAGGGAGCTGAAATTCTCAAGGAATACTCATACAACTTAACTCAACAACTATGCCAAGTTTCATCAAAATCAGAGATGGTGACCAAAATAGCTTGGTTGATTTGATGTGGAATGACTCTTAATTTGATTAAACTCAAAAGAGATTATCATTCTAAACATTCCAAAGATTACAGGTAGATTGGCCCTCTCTCTTGAAATGGGCTTTGACCCGTTCCAAGAGACAGTTTTAGTGTAAAGTCAAGTGGTAGCCAACAATGTCACTCTGTCTAAAGATTGGATTCATTCTGAGCTTCATGAAAATCTGTAATAAGTTTTTTACGATAATGAGTGCTGTTTGCAATTTCTATTGAGCCTCACGAAGCCTTCAAGAGAGCCTTAATTTAAAAGCCAATCAAAAATGGATTTAGAAATGGCACGACTCTTAAAATATGTAGAGACTCGAACTGAAGCCATGATACGTATTTTTTTGTTCCTATTTTTAAACTTTTTCACTAAGTAACCTTTCTTGTCTCTTGTTACAGACAGTTATTTCACTCACAAACCTAAACAAACAACTTTTAACAGTTTAAAGTTTTTGTTTAAAAGTTGCATTTCCATCTTCATATTATACCAGGTCCTTTGAGCTGACTAAAACTAGTTACAAAAGAAAATTTGTTCAACTTCAAACTGAACATCCTTTTTAATTTTTTGTACATCACTGCAAAAATATTCTCTTGACCTCGTTGGGCTCGTCAAAACATTTTTTATTGTTTTTACCTGAAGCTCCCTAATTTTTCTAATTTCAGTTTCTTTTTAATCTGACAAATTATTAACGTCTTAGTTGGTCAATTATTTTGGAAGCAGCTTTTGAGCTCTTATTGCAAAATTAATTAATTAAGTATCTACATATTTTTTTTTTTTTCCAATTCAGTTACCTACTTCAAAGTCCTTCTTTTTAATTTGCCTTCAAAATGGGGTTTCTAAAGCTTTTAAAGTTAAACTTACATTTGATACAGTTCAAGTTTTTAATGTTTTTTTGTCTTTTCGATAACTTTGAATTTTTGGCTTCGAAATTGGATTAAATCTATTCTTTCTGGTCAAGTCAAGTACTGCAAACTCTCTTTTAATTTGAGTCTCAATTAAATTTTAAACCATCAAATCGAATTTTTTTAAATATTTAATAGCAAACATTCTACTGATCAATTATTTTTTCAAAAACTTTTACATCAAGATCAATGAATTCAAGTAAATTTTCCCGTGCATTTGACATGTTTTAAAGTCTATCCTCATAATTAAATTGAAGAAATTAATTAATTATTTCATTCATTCCTTTTTTTAAACCGTGAATTCAATTTAAAATTGATCAATAATTTTTTTCGCCAACTTTTGCCTCAAGATTAATCAATCAAAGTAAACTTTCTTGCACAGCTATAAAATATTCTGAAATATTTTCTTTCAATTAAATTAAAGAAATCAATTAATTAATTAATTAATCAATCAATTATTTTTTTTTTAAATTGTGAATTCAATTGCAATAATTTTAACTCTGAGCAAGAATGGTTTTTTTACAGAAATTCGGCGAATCAGACTCCTCTACTCTGAACGAATCAAAAAAATCAGATTCCTTTTTATCAAAAACCGAAGCCAATACTGTTGCAAACGACAGCCCACTGTTAATTATTTCTCGAGACAACACAGTTGAAGTGCAAGTGGAAGATTCTCTCATCAAAAATTTGCCACCTAAAGATGAAGCTCCCGGTCGATCAGACGTCAACATCAGCGATTCCAAAAATGCAGTTTTTGAAAATATTATACCTTCGGAGTCTGTACTCTTTGAAAAAACAAAAGAAGATGAAGAAGAGGAAGAAGACTGTTTGTCGCCTGAAATATCGCTGAATAAATCATTCAGCACGCCGTGCGGAAGTAAATTTGTCCACGGAAAAAAAACCACAAAAAGTAAAATAACTTCCAATGTTGTGAAATGTTTGTTTCAAGCCTCTGAAGGTAACCTATTCTTTGACAAGAGTGAGGCAGCGAACGGAGAGTTTGAGAGGAGAGACGATGAAAAAACCGATGATTTTGCTGAAACGGAAGAAGAAAAAAAAGATGACTCCAACGAGATCAATAAAATGGACGAACCTTTTATCGAGAGACCAAAAGACATTGATTGTGAACGTAGTATCAAAGTTCCCCTGCTCAAAAGTAATTTTTCTCAATATTGTCCGGATTACAGTTCTCAAGATTTCTCTGACAATACTATGAATCAAATCATGTCCGAGTCGATTTTCCTTCCTTCATCACCAGAACTGTCGTTGTCTTTTTCCAAAGAGAGAAGTAATCGCAAACTCAGCGACAAATCTCCAGAAGAAAGTAAAACATTTTCCGCGAACAATACAATCACGGAGGATCAAGCGTCTGTTCCAGGTCCTTCTTTTTCCTCCGTTGGGACGAAAGACAAAGATGACTTTGTCGTTCCTTCGATCCCAGTCTCTAAGTTCATACCGCTCAAAACAAAATCAACTATCGATCAGAACATGCTCTTAACTAAGTCAGACGTCATTCATTCAAAGTCTAAACTGAAGCATTTAATATATCTAATAAACGACTGTGTCAATACCCAAGCATTAGACGTTAATATTTGCTCAAATGATATTCTTCAAGATGCATTTTCATTCGAAGAAACTCCCAGTCACAAAAGAAATGACAAAACTGCGAAGAGTCTATCGCAGGAGAAATCGAGTCAATCGTCAGGATTCATCTCATTTTCAAGTCTAGTCAATGAATCGGATGATCGAACCGGAAGTCAAAAAAACGTGCCGTCAACTAGCGATATAGAAAGTGACTCTGTAAGTAGGAATATTAAATTAAAAAGTAAAAGTGATGTGTTTTCAAGGACAATGAGCAATAGCCAAATGAACAAATCGAAGATCGATTCGAATCTCTATTTGGTAAGTGATACTCAAATGTTTCAAATAGGTGAATTGATTGATAACGCTGAGCCCGAGAGTGTAAAGTCTCAGTCAAGTTTTTCTTTTGAAATATCTGTCGATAACATAACCTCATTTTTAAAGAGGAAAGCAGACAACAGCGTGTTGTGTCAGCCAGAGAAAAAACAGAAAACAGATTTAGATTCTACGATTTCAAATTCACATGATCCGAGCGAGGATTTTGAAGAAAGCCTTATTTTTACTCAAATTCCATCAACTTCAAAAATAACCTCAAACAGTAGCTCTACATCTCAAACTAACTATCTCTGTGATACCCAAAGCCTGTCTCAATTTGACTCTACCCTCGTTTTTTCAGATGTTCCTGAAGAAAATAGTATTTCAAATACAACTGTCGTATCCAATAACTGTGATAATGTAGATAAATTCAATGAAGCAACTCTTAGTCTAGGAAAAAATATCTCTGAATCTAAGATAGATAGTGGAATCTGTGATACATCAAAACTAAATGTGGTCAGCTCCAATTATGGCTTTTCGACAGCTGGTGGTAAAAAAATCTCCGTGTCTGAGAAATCTTTATTGAATGCGCGTCAATTATTAGACAGTTGTAACGACGATGTTTCGGTCAAACTCAAAAACTGTGAAAATACTTCAAATGAAACTAAAAAGTCTTTTGAAAGTTGTGCGGAAAATTTTCCCAAAACTTCAGTCTCTGCCAGTAGAACGTCAAGTTCAAAATTGTCTGGAAAAATCACACCTGAAAAACGAAAGACACTTGGATGTCGCGCTCTAGCATCAACCAGCAAACAAAATATCATGACCGGATTTTCAACGGCTGGTGGTAAAAGTGTAACCGTCACTGAAAACTCTTTGAACGAAGCTCGACAGATGTATGGAAGTTGTGATGAAGGTTCTCCTGTAAAGCAAACAACTTTAGACAGACTGTCACAATCCCCGACTGAAAAAGTCTCTGTGTCTGAAGTCGCTCTGAATACAGCTCGACATTTACTTGAAAGGTCTGAGGAAAAAATCTCTGAAGCTCCATCTTCTCACACATTATTTCAAAATCCTGATCGAATAATTTCAGGGCGGCCAAGCCCCTCTCTAGGTTTCTCAACAGCCAGCGGCAAGAAAGTTTCTGTCTCAGAAAAAGCTTTAGATCAAGCTAGGAAGTTAATTGAAAGTTGTGATGAAAATGCGCCTGTAATACAGACCTCAGTTGCAGGTTTTTCAACTGCGAGTGGTAAGAAAGTTGCAGTTTCAGAAAAAGCTTTGAATCAAGCTCGGAAGTTGATGGAAAGTTGTGATGACGAGGAACCTGTAGCTGGATGCTCAAGTGATAAGAAATTTAGGGTTTCAGATCAAACTTTGAGTTTAATGGAAAGCTGTAATGAAAATACGCCTGTAAGAACAACACCTGTTGTTGGGTTCTCGACTGCTAGCGGCAAGAAAGTTGCTGTCTCGGAAAAAGCTTTAGATCAAGCTAGGAAGTTGATGGAAAGTTGTGATAAAAATACGCCTGTAAGACAAACACCTGTTGTTGGATTCTCAGCAGCAAGTGGTAAGGAAGTTGCGGTTCCAGAAAAATCTTTAGATCAAGCTCAAAAGTTAATGGGAAGCTGTAATGAAAATACACCTGTGAGACCAACATTTGTCGCTGGATTCTCAACCGCAAGTGGTAAGAAAGTTTCTGTCTCGGAAAAACATTTAGATCAAGCTCGGAGGTTAATGGAAAGTTGTGATGAAAATACACCTGTAGCTGGATGTTCAACTGCAAGTGATAAGAATGTTGCGGTTCCAGAAAAATCTTTAGAGCAAGCTCGAAAGTTAATGGGAAGCTGTAATGAAAATACACCTGTGAGACCAACATTTGTCGCTGGATTCTCAACCGCAAGTGGTAAGAAAGTTTCTGTCTCGGAGAAACATTTAGATCAAGCTCGGAGGTTAATGGAAAGTTGTGATGAAAATACACCTGTAGCTGGATGTTCAACTGCAAGTGAAAAGAATGTTGCGGTTCCAGAAAAATCTTTAGAGCAAGCTCGAAAGTTAAGGGGAGGCTGTAATGAAAATACACCTGTGAGACCAACATTTGTCGCTGGATTTTCAACTGCAAGTGGTAAGAAAGTTGCTGTCTCAGAAAAGCATTTAGATCAAGCTCAGAAGTTAATGGAAAGTTGTGAAGAAACTACACTTGTAAGACAAACACCGGTAGCTGGATTCTCAACTGCAAGTGGTAAGAAAGTTGCGGTTTCAGAAAAAGCTTTGAATCAAGCTCGAAAGTTGATGGAAAGTTGTGATGAAAATTCACCTGTAGCTGGATGCTCAACTGCAAGTGATAAAAAAGTTTCGGTTCCAGAAAAATCTTTAGATCAAGCTCGAAATTTAATGGGAAGCTGTAATAAAAATACACCTGTGAGACCAACATTTGTCGCTGGATTCTCAACTGCAAGTGGCAAGAAAGTTGCGGTCTCAGAAAAAGCTATAGATCAAGCTCGGAAGTTGATTGATAGTTGTGATGAAACTACACCTGTAAGACAAACACCGGTAGCTGGATTCTCAACTGCAAGTGGTAAGAAAGTAGCGGTTTCAGAAAAAGCTTTGAATCAAGCTCGAAAGTTGATGGAAAGTTGTGATGAAAATTCACCTGTAGCTGGATGCTCAACTGCAAGTGATAAAAAAGTTTCGGTACCAGAAAAATCTTTAGATCAAGCTCGAAATTTAATGGGAAGCTGTAATGAAAATACACCTGTGAGACCAACATTTGTCGCTGGATTCTCAACTGCAAGTGGCAAGAAAGTTGCAGTCTCAGAAAAAGCTTTAGATCAAGCTCGGAAGTTGATTGATAGTTGTGATGAAAATACTCCTGTGAGTATAACACCTGCAACTGGATTTTCAACGGCAAGTGGTAAAAAAGTTGCGGTTTCAGAAAAAGCTTTGAATCAAGCTCGAAAGTTGATGGAATGTTGTGATGAGAACACACCTGTAGCTGGATGCTCAACTACAAGTGGGAAGAAAGTTACGGTTTCAGAAAAAGCTTTGAGTCAAGCTCAGAAGTTAATGGAAAGCTGTGATGAAAATACTCCTGTAAGACAAACACCTGTTGCTGGATTCTCAACCGCAAGAGGAAAGAAAGTTACGGTTTCAGAAAAAGCTTTGAGTCAAGCTCAGAAGTTAATGGAAAGCTGTGATGAAAATACTCCTGTAAGACAAACACCTGTTGCTGGATTCTCAACCGCAAGAGGAAAGAAAGTTGCGGTTTCAGAAAAATCTTTAGATCAAGCCCAGAAGTTACTTGAAAGTTGTAATGAAAACACTCCTGTGAGTAAAACACCTGCAACTGGATTTTCAACCGCAAGTGGTAAGAATGTTTCTGTCTCAGAAATAGCTTTGAATCAAGCTAGAAAAGTATTAGAATGTCACAATGATGTTACTTCTGTAACAAAGACATCTGGTTTTAACAGTGAGGCAATATACAAACCCCCAAACCCTTCTGAAATGTCTCCTAGTTTGGCACGAGAGGTGTCGGAAAGTGCAGCTGCTTTAATGATTGATGAAGAAAACTCAGAGTCTGGTTCGGATTGGTTTTCTTTCGCTACAAACACAGTCGCAAATCAAGCCTCCAAGATTGAATTGAATTGCAAAGCAGAGGATGAAGAAGACGGCTCTCTCAGCCCAGAGGTTTGTTCCCATCAAAATTTTGGCAAGATGAAGCGACGGAGAAAATTGAGTTTGAAAAAACATCGGAACTCAGTTTTGTCACTCGTTAATAGTCCTGCCTGCTCCACACCAGATTCTAAAAGTAAAAGTGTCGGAGATTTACCGAGGAGTTTAATGTTCAAGAAAGGAGTCGTTTATAATAGTACCCCAAAAATAGAATTATCAAAAAAGAGGGAACGAGAAGCAGACATCTGTAATTCATTTAGGAAACGTTTGAAGGAATGCAGCATTGGCTTATCGGAGGATTCAAACGTGGACAAAGTAATCTTGGAAAGGTTGAAGGCTGCGGAAGAGCAAGATAGCATTATCGATACCAGAAATAAATCGAAGAATGTTCCTAGATTGAAGGGGAGTTTCTTTAGTCGGAAATCAAGCGGAGAAAGATTGTCTTTAAAGCGTGGTGTTTTGGGTCATCGGCCGAAAATATACTCGGAAGAAGAAGTGAGTATTCCTGTTTCATATTTAATTCATCCTACCCCTTCTTTTTTTATGCAGTCCAGTCGTTCGCTGTGAAATATCAGCATAACGAGCCACGTGTTTGGGCGGCTGGACTTTACTACTACTACTACTACTTATTTATTTATTCATTTACTTTCAATGGGACAAGTCCCAATTACATGACAAAAGTAACAGAAAATGAGTAACTTTACAAATGACCAAGCAGGCAAAGAGAAAAAGATTAAATTAAAAAACACGTAAGTGGTCAAAGCCGTTTATGAACTTCCAAATGGATTTTGCCATTTTGGCGATCAAGGCCCTGTATTAACGCCATTCATGATTGCACGCGTATTAAACATAACGAACGTTAAAAAGCGTCCACTGGTCTACGGGTTGCTTAAGGGTATGTAGTGTCCAAAAAATTCGCTAGGGCCGAAAAAAATAAAATTAAATAAGAAAATAAAAAAAAAAAAACGAAAATTGGCCGACCACTCAAGTGTTAACAAACGATTAAAAAAGAGAGATGGGTATGCCAAAAAATGAATTGCACTCTGAGCAATTGTTATCAGCAAGACCAGAAATTCTTGGAATAACCGATCTATGCCTGCAAGTGTTAAGTAATGGAGAGATAACAAACACACAATTTAAATGCGCAGAGTTCTAGAAGGAACATGGATATCTATGGAACTAAGAAGAATAGGAGATCCTATGAAATTATTAAGAAGTCTGAATAAAGACATGAGATTGTAATAATACCAAACAGAAACTAGGGGATATAATTTTAATTGCTTGGCAATATTATCATAGAAATGGTCATGAATTCCCATGAAGCTATTACATAGTACAATAAGACGCAATTTTTAAAAACAAGGACAAACTTTAATAAGAATAAGATAAGAAGATAGATGAGATACATAAGATATAAGAAAAGATAAGATGAGATATTCCTAATAAGAACTTAAGGTGATTCCAGATAAAATTTGTCCAATTTTTAATCCAATGGATAGCGCATGGAAAGAAAAGACTGGTAGAATTTATCATCTGTATAACTGATTTTGACGTCTGCTAGAAAGCATGGTAAATTTCTGTAATATGGTAAATGCAGCGTACCTTGTGGTAAATTTAGCTAACTTGTGTGTAAATTTTACCATACCTTCTGGCAGACTCCAATACCACAGAATAATACAACCAGAACGGAAATTCTGTTGGATTTTGAAGCAAATTCATTTCGCATCCGCCATGTTGGGATATAGGATGTTTACATCTGGATTCGCGCGCGAAAAAAAAAAAAAAATGTAGGACATGATTTGCAAAATTTTCATTCTGAAATGCCATTGGAATAAAAGTGAGGCCGGAAACTTAAGATTTATTTCCAGATTTACAGAAATAAATGAGTTTCAACACAAATCACACTCGTCAGCCATGTTGAGATATAGGACCACAGCCTTGCCTATTGGTGCCGTTAAATTCCAAACTTGCTTCCATGGGCTCTTATGGGAGTTTCCGTTCTGATTGTATTATTCTGTGCCAATACCAGCTGTGCAGTTGGTAATTTCTACCAGTCATTTTTTCCGTGCGCAACTAGTCACTTTTGGGAAAAGTCATATTTTTGGCATTTTAAATTACTAACATAGAATAAACGTAAAATTTAAGAATATCGATCCATCTCCTGTGTAATTTTTGTATAGATTTTTAAGCCCAAAAGGAGCAAAATTGGTTGAGAATTAATGCTGTAATATTGGAAATTCATCTCGCCATAAGCTTAGTGAGTGCGAATGATACTATGTCTATCTGCCTCACTCGCACTTGTTAAGGCATACGGGAATTTTCGTATAATATCCTGGCTTTATTTTTGAGTGTTTTAACTTGAATTTTTCAGGATATCTTCCTGACGTATGCTTGGAGATGCCAAAATTTTTCATAATTGTACTTTGTGTGTAAATTCATCAATTTTAGCCAAAAACTGTTTACTTTTTGAGCAGCGCTGACAAAAAGAGTTTTTAACTCGAGTAATTATGAGAAACTATCTTTTTTTATTTCAGTTACAGTCTCATGGCATTAGCGAAACAACCATTTACGTCTCTTGCGATAATGCTCTAGAGTACCGCTTCTCTGCCTGGGATCTTTACAGGTAATAAATTTTGTTTTTTAATAACGTTCAAGAATAAACGCCAAAAGCTAGAGTTATAAAAACAAGCATAAGCATAAGTCCTTGGTCGACGATGCTTCAATATTCGCACTACGGATGTACTTAGACAAAATATTTTTTTCTTTCTTTTCTTCTCTTATCTCAAAACCAAAGAATGCTCAGGTTACAATAGTATGTGAGTTGCGATTTGCGGGTCAGTTCTAATGCATCTGCTTGTATCATAAAGTCTAAACAATAGCCTCGTTTATGCGAGAGATCTGAACCTGGGTTGAGTCAACCCGAGTTGAGTTTCAACCTGGGTCCAACTTGGATTTGCGCATAAACACCCGTGTATTTGAACTCGAGTTCAAAGGATTTCTTTCTTCTTCTTCACTGTGTTTGTTTACATTTTTGACGAAAATGGCGGCGATGCTCGGTGCGGTACGGACAAGTGCGACCGCATAAGACGCGTGTTTAACCTCGCTCGGATTGGTGACATCGATGCCGCGTGAACCCGGGTTCCGAACTCCGTGGTGTTTATGCGTGAAATCTCAACCCGAGTTCACCGACTCGGGTTTGAATCGGGGTCGAGTCGAACCCGAGTTCAGCGAGATCCGAAGTGTTTATGCGAGCATCTCAACTCGGTTCAGCTGAATTCGGGTTCTAGAACCCGGGTTGAGATGCTCGCATAAACGAGGCTATTATTTATTTATTTATTTATTTATTCATTCATTCATTCAAAATAAACCAGCAAAGCCCAGTATAAAATTACAAGATTACAAAAGAAGAAAAAAAAAATAAGTTACAAAAAATGGTGACAAGAAAGATGGCGATATGATTCCTAAAATTAATCAACATTGTATAAAAAATTATCCTTACTGTGAGTCAAAATTCTGCTATAGGGCAGTTGCAAGGGTCTGAAATGTTGTGTCTTTTATGAAGAAAATCCAAGTACTCGATGAGCAGAGGACAAAGATGCCTTTGGTTTCTAATTAAATCCCATTGTTCTAGAGATGAGATTTTGGCCCAAAATACATTCTTTTAAATCGGAATTCCTCATAGTGACATCACTACGCACACGATTTTTTGCAACTGAACTCGTGTGTATCCTCTAAACCGGGAAACTTAGGAAAAAACCAAAGACACCATTGTTTTCAGTTCATCAAGTACTATAATTTTCTTTATAGAAAACACAAAATTTCAGACCCTTGCAACTGTCCCATTGTTGCCCATAAAACGTGTAAATTGGCAAGAATGTCGGAAATATCAGTACATACATTGAATGGCACAGTCTCAAAATTTAGTTTGGAAAAATGAGAGTTTAACGTACAAAAATAATCTAGCCGGAGATCGTTTTAGACCGCCCTTTGGGCTCATAAGAAATAAGAGAAATTAATCGTTTGCTAGATATTGTCAAACTCATTCTTATCACTGCTTTGTTTTTATCAGTAACGAGGAATGTGAAAAAAATACAGATGGAATTTCGGTCGGAGATGGTGCTAAAATCATTTTAGATGAAAACGGTCTTGCAGGCATAACGGAAATCAAAAGAGGATTTCTATCTAGTCCTGGAGTTGACTCTTCCATCGTCCCTGAAAAATGGGTGGAAAATCACTATAGATGGATTGTTTGGAAGCTGGCTTGTATGGAATTAAGATTTCCTCAAATCTTTGCCGGAAAGTAAGTTTTTTTGTGTTTAACTATGTACTATCGACGAATTAAAGATTGTCGCGAGATATTCACGCACATCCAGTCATGGGTGGGAGTGTGGGACTGATCTGCTGCGGCTTTCTCGCCCCAACCGCACTGTCCTTTTGCCTGCAAGGTATGAGGAGTATGAAGAGTGGCCGAACGGGAACCTTGAAGGCGAAACTTAGCTCGTAAAAATCTCGCGACAATCGACTGTCGATAGTACTCTTTTTGCTCAGAGGTAGGAGCTCTGAGCAACTGAGGAGTATTGGTCGGAGTTCGGTTGCAATGGGAGAGTCTCATCTACTTGCAGCTTTCTCTATGATGAATCACTTTTCTCAGAGTGGAAAGTTGCGATTAGAGTGGACTCCCACATTGTGATTCTCCTTCATTTGACCGCCGTATTGGAATGGGGCTATTGCACACTTTTGCTATAAGCGATTTAATAGTCGATTATGGCGTAAAAACCTGAAAAAATAACGATGGCGGCACTAAAAACTTCCAAAATCCACTCCTAAACTCAATAAACGCAGTTATTTGCGGGAGCGTAATGGTGGCCGAAGGCACTAACAAAGGGAGATTCCCGTCTAACAATTCTGAAACTCCATCAAGAAGTGACCAATAAGAGACTACTTTCATTTGACACCGGTGTCACTTGGTGTTGCGGTACCATTCATCGGATGTGGATCATCACTCTGATGACAAATTACTCTGTGAATCATCCTTGTCAGCATAGAAAGAGTGACGAAATTAAGATAGGAATCTCCCATTGTTAGTGCCTTCGGCCACCATTACGCTCGCGCAAATAACTGCGTATATTGAGTTTAGGAGTGGATTTTGGAAGTTTTTAGTGCTGCCATCGTTATTTTTTGAGGTTTTTACGCCATAATCGACTATTAAATCGCGTATAGCAAAAGTGTGCAATAGCCCCATTGGAATTTCATCTGAAGGAACTTTTATTGAGTTTTCAGGAGTCAATGTTGAAACTATCTGATGCTCGTGGCGCAAAAATTATTTTCAAGTGATTTTACATCAGAATGGACCCTCTTAACCCTTTCCAGCACATATTTTGGAATTTGAATTTTTTTGAGATTTTTTAGACCGTTCAAAAGAGGACAATTTTATAAGACTTTTGATGGGTCACACATGTTTTTGCAAAATGTCCATTTAAATTCCATTGAAACCCGTGTTACAGAAAATGGTACTTATGTGTACCACCTTGCTATAAAGGGTTTTAATAGCTGTAGCAATAGCTTGCAACAGATCCTAGACTGTCTAAAGGCAGAATAAAGGGGGAAAAGGGTTAATTCTATTGACGCCAAGTAGGCAAAGGAACCGAGAAAGATGCTCTTTGCTCCTTTTCATTTGACCATCTTTGAATTTTTTTATACGCATTTATTGAGTTTTTTAGTTAATTTTGGAGCTTTCAGGGGGGTGATCACGGAGGATCGTTTCGTTTCGTTTTCGTTATCGTTATCGTTTACGTGTAACCTTATGGGTGGCTCAACTGATCGAATCGTTTTGAGCCTCTCGTAACGATTGAAACGGTCGAAAGGAAGCGATGAGTTGGAGGCTGTCGTTTACTCGATCGTTTGAAGTAGGAAGAGGTGAGGAGGGGATCACCTGCGCGATCGAGTTGCGCAGAAGCAAGCCCATTTGATTTAATGCAAACGATAACGATAACGATACCGAAACGAAACGATCCTCCGTGATCACCCCCCTGATGCTTCCAAAGTTATTTTCAAGTGATTTTCCACTGTCGTAGACCCTTTTCATATACATTTTACATTTTACATTTTGATACATTTTAGGATTTTTAAATCGCCATTGATCTAGTTTTTCTATGGTTCACACTGCCTCAATTTTCTGTTTTTTTCTGTGTTCCTTTTAAAATAGCAATTTTTGTTTTAAAATCATCTATTTTCTTTATTGTGGTTGGTACTTGACTTTCAAATAATCTGCTTTTTCAACTAAAATATGGCTACGACAGAAAAATTGACCAAATTTGATCGCCATCTTAAAATTTTGTTTAGAAGAGCATTAATTGAGTTTTTAGGAGTCAATTTTGGAACTTTCTGATGCTTCCAAAGTTATTTTCAAGTGATTTTAAATCAGTTTAGACCCTTCCCATAGCTGTTGCAAAAGTTTGCATCAGATCCATTCAAGAATTTTGGATACAGTTTTGGATTTTTTAATCGCCATCGAAGTGGTTTTTCTTCGGTTTACACTGCCTCAATTTTTCGTTTTTTTCTGTGTTCCTTTTAAAGTACAATTTTTGTTTTAAAATCATTTTTTTGTTGTTATTGTAGGTACTTGACTTTGGATAATCTGCTTTTTCAACTAAAATATCGCTATGACCGAGAAATTGACCAAACAGAAAGACCTGCCCTAAGAAAAATCCTTGAATGTGATGAAGCGGCGTCCAAAAGGCAAATACTTTGTGTCGCAAAGGTATTTCACTCTTATAAAAATTTTAATTTAAAATTTAATTTTAATAATGAAAATTTTTAGTAATTTTTAATTTTTTTTTTATTTTGACGTGTGCAAGTATGTACTCAAAACTTTTGAATTTCTAGTTGAGTATTTTACTGCTCAACTTGACTCCAGTAACAATTTTAATTCTGAAGAACTGAAAGTGTTAAAGTTTTAAGCGTGCCGTACGAAGTATATGACAAGCTTCTTACTCTCGTTTTGCTGCATACAATGAATAATATAATACAGTGTAAGAGGCGCCCTCTGGTGGCCGTGTGTGTTTTGGAGATTTAGTTTTCAGGATATGAATCAAAAATTAAATGCTCGGGTCGTATTGTGTATTTTCGAGAAATTTTTTAGTACGTAAAATGGTACACTCAGACATGTTTAAATTTTTTTTTGGAGTCATTTGATGGCTTCACCATTTTTATTTTGTTTTTTTAGACTTTTTTAGACTACTTCAGTAGTCTTTGATTTGTCTTCGATGCACACACACACACACACACACAGATTGGTAAGTGTGTTGGTGGCTTCGTTGCACATGCACAGAGAATATACTGAGTTTACACACACAAGCTAGAGCTCACCCTTCTCAGATTTTGACAGTTTTGTGATTGACCCCGCTATTCAAACCCAGACTTCATAGCTCAGCATCACTGCATTGCAAACTGACGAGTGAGAGAGACTAGAGACTGACGCTGCCTCTGTCTATTCGCGCATGCGCACTTGATTGTTTTTTTTTTACTCACAATCAGATCTGCGCTGCTCTGGGGTCCCTAAATATAAGAGGGTATTATAGATAGGTTTTCTAGAGGTCCGCGCTGTAGCGGGACGTTTGAATTTACTTGTATTCAAAAGGGCGGAATTGACTTTTTTACCCGGGTTTTTAACTATGCCTAGGGTCAAAGTTTTCAACCAATTTTTTTAATAGCCTCTAGACTCATTGAACAAGATTTTGACCCTACCGATTTGATTTTACTCTTCAGGTTTTTGAGAAAATCGCCTCTAAAGATGACCCTTTCCTCGCGCTCAAGACCGCGTAGTTCAAATTTCATATACGGCGCGAGCGGACTTGCCTACCCCCGAGTGGCCCTTAGTATGGCTGCATACAGACCGATTGCGGCACGCCTTACCAGTACATAAATTGCATTGGAGTTCCCCTGCTTGTTTTTTTTTCTTTCTTTCTCATCAAGTGCTTTTGGCTAGATCCCAAATTCCATGTTTCAAAGAAAAGTTACTCGAAACCCTGAGACGATTTTAATTGGTACTTTTAATTGCGAACTTTTTTGACTGGAATTCAATTTTCCTATGATTGAATACAAGACTTAAATCAAAACTGTCACTACTGACACAAATATATTTTTTTTACAATCATCAATTTATTTGGCACTATCCTTTAGTACCCAATAGTTTTTTCCCTTTTTTAAAATTGAATCTAATTGATCTGCTCTTTATTAGGTTCTGCAACAAACTGATGGTACACGTGAGCTAGAATTAACGGATGGATGGTATAGCGTCAAAACAGTTGTTGATCCAGCTATGGTATCGCTCATCCAACGAGGAAAAATTCAGGTCGGAACCAAATTAATGACACAGGGAGCTGAGCTTCTCCACTGCGAGCAAGGATGCGATCCTCTTGAGGTAAGATTCTTTGTCGGTTTTGTTAATTTCTCTTTTTGTAAGGTTTGGCATTTCTCTCACCTTAACCCTTTCTGTCACAGTGTCCATTATAAGGGATGACATTTGATATGGAGCCTTATGGAAGTTTGGAAAAATTGACTCACACATGAAATCATATGAGAAAAATTTGTTCAATTTAATGATATAGGTTTCAGATTACAGTGACACGTCTTTCATAATTCATGACAGAAGGGTTAAAGTGATTCATTTGTGACGCAAACGGACCTTATCTTTTTAGGCTAAAATTTTCAGGAGAACAAAAATAAGATGCTGAGGTCGAAATTATGTGGTTTTATGTTTTGATGCCAAACGGTCTTCAGTAGTCTTCAGAGAAACTATTCTAAGATTTAAACAAAAACTAGTTGATAAACTATATTTTTAGCCAATATGCAGTATTTCTATGGGAGTGTCTTTAGAAATTCAATTGTATCAATTGACACTTGTCTGGAAAACGTTCACACTGAAACATGTGGTTTTTCAGTCAAAGATTTAGCTCATAATTTAGCCAATAAAGGCATTAAAAATGCATGTGAATTTTTAGATTTTACTTTTGACTATTGACTTTCCTAAACTTAGACTTTCCAAAACTTCGACTCTGTTTTTCTCAAAATCACATTATTTCTATTTAAAACTTAAAAGTGTCTCCATTCTGCCAATTTTTTGAATTTTTGCTCGTTTGTAATGTCCGTCATCATAACCTCACCTATTCAGTGGTACCAATCAGAGACAAATAGAGACGGAGCACTAACTGGCTGCAGCAGAGGCACTCTGAATTCTCGCGGATTCAACAAAACAACAGTCAACGTCGCATGGTGTTGAATGGTGAGCACCCTCCTCTTCACTTCCCGCGCATCCCCCCTGTGTTTTCCGATTGTCACCGTTCAACACCATGCGGCATCTCAAGGTGTTGACTGTTGTTTTACATGTTACTCTGTTGAATCCCCAAAAATTCAGTGTGCCTCAAATCTTCCCTATGTATTTTAACGTAGTGCTCCGTCTCTATTCGTCTCTGGTACCAATAGTTCAATTTTCATCCGGTTGAAAGTAAGGTCGGTTTTGTCAAAACGCATAAAATTTACATTTTTGCATTTTTCTCTATCTTTTTTTTCTAAAATTGTGTTATCTTTTTCTGTGTTAAACAGGTGAAAGAAAATATCCGTCTAAAAATTCACTCAAATTGCACCAGGCGAGTCAAGTGGCATGCCAAGATGGGTTTTTGTCACGACTCTGGTCCTATTCCAATACGCTTGGATTCAATCCTGTGCGGAGGAGGAACGATTGGGAAATTACACATTTTTGTGGCTCGAGTGTACCCTTTATTGTACCTCTCTAAAACTGACGATGGAAAATCAGGTAAATACTAATTTCCTAGCTTTTTACTCTCTCACTCTAACAAAGTTAGAAATTGAGAAAGTATTGTGATGGCGCAGATGTCTATCTGTCTGTATCCTAGCGTAAATTTTGAACCAATGGTCCATACGCATCAAAATTTTACAGACAAGTTACTTTTACCATTCCTCAGAGAGGCTCTATTTTGTTTTTTCGAAATTTTAAATTTCAAGCAAGTCATGGAGGATAATAGGTTTCCATTAAAATCAGTGGGAAAGTGGGTAAAATGGGTAAACATATGGAAAAATTGGAATTTTTCAAATATAGCTGTTTGAATTTTGATTAAAATTTGCAAAAACATTCTGCAACCAGCCTACTGTAAAATTAACCTCTTAAGGGGGGTCTACCCCCAGATTATTATAGGGGGGGTCTCAGAATATTGAAGGGGGATCTAGGGGTCTCCCCCAGAATATTAAAGGGGGGTCTGGTCTCCCCAGATTAAGTTTGATGTGAGGAAGTGTTCATGAGGTATTCTCTTCAGTATATTTTTTTTTTTTATGGTTAGTCTCTAGCACTGGCGGCTCGTGGAGGTGAGGCGACAAAAATGAGAGGTGCACAGGATTTTTTTTTAAACGCTTTTCACCTAATCTTTTTTGAAATTTCTAAGTTTCATTCAAACTTTTTGGACTATTGAAACAAATAAAGATGGAATAATAACCATTTTAACCTTTTTACGTTATTTTTTTAATTTGTTTTCTTTCTCCTCCTTCAAAAAATGTAAGGCGATGGCTCTCTGTCGCCTCACTTGCCTCACCCGGCAAGCCGCTACTGGTCTCTAGTTATTTTCTAATTCAAAAATAGCTCGTCTGTGTATTGCTTTTCAAATGAAATTTTTGTTGATTTAATTTCAGTTTTTTTGTGCTTTTCAAATGAAATTTTTGTTGATTTGATTTCAGTTTTGTTGTGCTTTTCAAATGAAATTTTTGTTGATTTGATTTCAGTTTTGTTGTGCTTTTCAAATGAAATTTTTTTTTTCTTTGATTTCAGTTTTGTTGAACGAAAAGCTGGAGAGTCTTCAACGAGCGAACGAAGAACGAGGAAGATCCAAGCGAATGGAGGCTTTGTTCAACGAAGTGAAGCAAGAACTTGAGAGGGAAAGGCCGAAGAGGATTTCCACAAGAAAAAGATCTCTTTCGAAAGTGCAATTGAAATCATTAACATCTGGTCAAGAATTGTTTGAGTATTTTGAGACTGCTCTTGATCCAGCTTCAGTCCAGGTTCGTTTAAATAATAATTATTAATTAAAATTAATTAAATTAATTATTAATAATAATTATTGTTTGTTTCTGGTTCTTTCTTCCTTTCCTTTTTTTTATTTTTTTTATTTCAATCCAGTCGTTTGCTGTTAAACACCAGCGTAACAAACCATCGTGTTTGGGTAGCTAAACTTTACCGCTACTTTTACGGTAAGCCTCCGCTGGCCAATCCGCCACTGACGATCCGCCATTGGCTAGTCCACCACTGGCCTATCCGCCACTGACTAGTCTACCGCTGGCCAATCCGCCACTGGTTTTATGTCTATTTAATGACAACAAGATTTTGCCAGCAGCTCATCGACATTATAGAAGGTGTTTTGACTTAGAAATAGTTCCAGCGGAATAAAGAACTTATATCTTTCTCTGTCTGTATAAAGATGCTGTAAATCAAGCAGGATGCTGAGTATTTCCTCTAGTTTTAGACGGTTTTCCCAGGAGCTAGTGCGTAGAATGTCCTGCCTTGAACTATGATTCACTAACAATGAAACATGCAAAGCAAAAAGTTAACCGAACGGTCTTGGATGCGTTTGAATTTTATTGCTGACTTGGAACAATGACAATTGACAATGGGGCTGTTGTACACTTTTGCTATAAGCAATTTAATTGTCAATTCTGGTGTAAAAACCTCCAAAAATAACAAATGCAGCGCAAATATTTCCAAAATCCACTCCTAAACTCGATATACGCTTTTATTTACGCGAGCGTAATAGTGGCTCAGGGTAGTAATAATGGGAGATTCCTATCTAAAAATACTGTAACTCCATCATAAAGTGACCAATAAGAGACGACTTCATTTGACAAAGGTGCTAGTTTTTACTTGTAATTTTTGAAATTTTATATTCTCTTTTTTTAGCTTTCCGATGAGCAATTGAACGCTTTAGCAGAGTACAAAAGAAAGGAAGAGGAAGATATGGCGTTTGAACTGCGGACAAGAGTGAATGAAAGACTAAAAAGCGAAGGGAATAAAAAGAATAGCTCAACCCCATTGTTGAAGGTGAGTTATTATTTTATCTTACCAGAACCTTTACCAACACAAACTATGGTGCGTTATAAAAAAAAAAAAAAAATTAGACTTGGATCGAAGAAAATAACTCAACTGTTCCTCCATAACATGTTGTTTATGTAAGGTTTTTAAAATGTTCTGAGATTCCATGTTTAACATTAGCGTTAATTCAGTGAAGGGTCAGTCCATGTCAAGTGAGACCAAGGTTTTTACCTGACCTCTTCAGAATTTCACAAAATTTGGTACACTTGTTCTTGGAATGAAGCTAAATCTAAAACCAATTTTTATTATTTTTTGTTTCATCTCCGGTCAAATTTTTTCACAAAGAGCTTTCAAAAATTAAAATTCCACTCCATGAAAGTTCTACTTAAGTGAATTTGGTGTACGTTGAATTTGCCGTAAAAATGTTGACTATCCCAGTTAACAATAAGGTCTCTTTGTGAAAAATGTAGGTATCTTTCCATAACAATTTGGCAAATGAAATCTTTGCTGAAAATTAACTTGAATTTTGACTGGAATCTGCCTTCAAAGTTTGAAAATATTGAGAGTAGATTCTCAAGTAGGAATATTCCCAAGAATATAGAAAATGAATTCACCGGAATTTGAAATCACTTATCAGCGAGGCGTATCAAATTTTCGAATATGACACTCAATAAATTGCTTCAGTTCATGTTTTTTTGTTCATCCAGAAGTTGTCTTTTTCTACAAGGAACTCGTCCTCATGGACAACTCAATTTTGCCAGTAAGTGGTCTAAAAGGGTTTCTCATATGTACTACTTAATTTGGTGTTTTTTTTTTTTTTTTTTTTAAACTTTCAGGTGCGAGTTGTGGAAGGTAAAGATTCTTACAGAAGCTCTAAATCAGCTGCTCTGTTGACCGTTTGGCGTCCGTCAGAAGATGTATTCTCAATTCTAAAAGAAGGATCATTTGTAAATATCTACAATGTCTTGCCTTCTAGTTCAAGGTAATTATTTGTTTTGTATTTTACTTGTTCTGATCTAGCGTTTGCCCTGAAAGTTATGGGCATGAGAGCTATCTCTGAAAGCTAGGGTTTCAGAACCTGTATCTATCTATGTATCTATCTATCTATTGTTTAATGTCAGTCATAGACAATGTATCGGAATTTTATCAGATTTGATTGGAATTTAACGGATCCACTGAAAATGGGTGCCATGCCACTTGAAACGTCTGGATAAAACTATTATTCAACTGGTCGCATGCTCGCACAGGTAAAATTCCGTATCAATCTATCTATCTATCTATCTATCTATCTATCTATCTATCTATCTGTCTATCTATCTATCTATCTATCTATCTATCTATCTATCTATCTATCTATCTATCTATCTATCTATCTATCTACCTATCTATCTACCTATCTATCTATCTATCTATCTATCTATCTATCTATCTATTCATCTATCTATCTATCTATCTATCCATCTGTCTATCTATCTATCTGTCTATCTATCTATCTTTCTATTTATCTATCTATCTATCTACCTACCTACCTACCTATCTATCTATTTATATATCTATCTATCCATCTATCTATCTATCTATCCATCTGTCTATCTATCTATCTGTCTATCTATCTTTCTATCTATCTATCTATCTATCTATCTATCTATCTATCTACCTACCTACCTATCTATCTATCTATTTATATATATCTATTTATTTTGGCATCTAATAACTTAAATGAAATAATGGAATTCCTTAGTAGGCATCTAGTTTAAGGTGATTCCAGGCAAAACATTCCTAGATTTCAATCCGATGGATAGCGCCGTTAGTCGCTCTAGGGAAAAGTCGTGTTTTTGGCTTTTTAAATTGAAACTAACAGAAAAATGCATAATTCAACAACATCAGTACCTGCAACATTTTTTTATGAATATTTTGAGCCAAAAATGTACAAAATTGGTTCAGATTTAAAGCCGTAAATTATGAAATTCGTTTCGCTATGAGCTTTGTGAGTACAAGTGTGACAGTATGTCTATCTGCCTCACCCGCGCTCATTGAGCCTTATGGGAATTTTTGTATTTCCTAATTTCCGGCTTTATTTTTGAGCATTTCAGCTTGAAACTTTCAGGATATCTTCCTGACGTATGCTCTTAGGTGCTGATGTTCCTCAAATGTGTACTTTTAGCGTAAATTCAGCAGTTTTTGCCAAAAACTGTTCACTTTTTGAGCGGCGTGACGTGGTGTCCACGGTTCGAACTAATTGACCCTTGAATCATCTTAAGTGATTTTTTTATGAAAATGCATATGTTTGGTTCCTAATCGACTGAGAAAACAGAGACTATGCTTTAGCTATCTGGCCCTTGATAATGAATTGACTTACTTTGATGTAATGTCAAAAAGTTGGCATTGGCAGATTCTGGAATTTGTCAATTTGTCCTTCTCTCTCTTCTCCCAATAGAACGTGTGTGTTAGAAAAGGACAGAACAGGGGCAGTCATGTCATTTTTGCCGCCTCTTCTATCCTTCTCTTACACATGCATTCAAATGGGAAAAAACAGAGAAGCACAATTTTTGGATCCGCCAGTGAAAGTTGGGGAGCTTAAAGTTAACAGATTTTGGTAATCTTTAAATCAAAATCCAAATTGATGTCTGATCTATGTTCATTTTTAATTTTATTCCTTTTAAATAAAATTATTATTTCTTCAATTTTTTCTATCTTATGACTTGGAATTATTTTTAAAAAAAAGATAATCTTTATTTCAGGTTTGGAGATACCAGCCTATCATCAAATTTTCACACTCGGTACGAAGTAGTCTCCAAAGACATGAATCACCCTTTGGTAAGAGTGGTTACGGATTTCTCACGAATTGCAGAACCCACTTTCAGCGAAATTGACATCGTGGGTGTTGTCGTTCATGTTGAAACTGCAGCAACTTCAAAAACTTTCTTCCAAAAAGTATACCTGTCGGATCTCAATAAAAACTTTGTGGCAATTTCATTCTGTAATGGCTTATCGGTGAGTAGCTTTTATCAGCCATCAATAAAATTGTTGGCCAAGAATAACTGCTCCAAATTATGATGCTCAGTGTAGGACTACAAAAAATCCCTGATCAAGCAATCACCACTAAAAGTTTAGCAAATTTTTAACGATGTGGTTGTTTCATAGCTAATTTTTTTTCTTTCTAAATAGTACACTTGCTGAAATCCTACACTTCCTGTTATTATAGCGTGCTTCGAGACAAGATTGCATTCTGAGTAGAACTGATTCAAAATTTCAGCAAAGTGATTTTTTTGAGCCCAACTAGCTTTCAGAGCTGCCGTTTTGCGTTCCACCGGTTGAGAAAAGTTTACATAGTTCAGTTCAGTGTGTGACTGTCCTGCACAAAAATACTCTGATCTGTAATCTTTTCTCAATCGGTGCAAGCGCCGTTTAATTATTAAAATATCTGCAAGTTTTTGAAAGCCATTGACGACTCCACTGGTTGAGGATAGATAACAGATTAGTGTTTTTTTGTGCAGTACAGTCATACATTGAACTGAAATGTGTAATCTTTTCTCAACCGGTGGAACCATTTGGTGAACAGAATACTATACTCTAATTAGAACAGAAACTCCAATTCATTTTGAAATATTCTTTACTTCAGGTATATTCGGATCCGTCATTTTGGAAAGTGAGTATTTCCGGCAATCTTTGGCAACTGGCCTGGTTCTGATTGGCCGTGCGTCAAATCTGATTGTAAATGTAATCTGTAAAAGCACGCCCGTCATCTTAAGAAGTGAGCAAACACGGTTTGCCAGTTTGTGCTGGTAAATTCCAAATCTTGTTTTAGTTTCCGTTCTGATTGTTGTAGGTATTCTGTGCTTTTATGTTAAAAAAAAGTTGTGTTAAATCCATTTGAAATTGGTTTTAAACGAAAGTATAAGTGCTTTTTAGTGGCTATACCTGGACTCAAAAATTGATACAACTGATTATTTCAGAAAGAGTTGGCTCTACACAAAAACTGACACATCGCCGTCCATCTGACGTTTAAGCGTAAGTCGAATCCAACGTTTCATGATCATCTTTCATGTTTTAAATTTTTCGAAGGACAATAAACGTAAGAATAATTGTGAATATTTTTTCCCTTGTTCTTCATGAGTCATAGAATCACAGAAAAATATCAATTGAAGTAATTGAATGATTGATGGTGATGGAAAATACACAAGAAAATAAAAGAAACACAGTCACGTATGAAAATCAAAAATACATATATAAAAAAATATCACAGATATCACAAATACAACTCCTTGGTACGACTAGGCATTGGGACGATAGAATGAACTGTAATCCCCAACAATTGAAAATTGAACGGATCCAAAGATTGAAATGGAAGATCAACGCTTGAATTTTATTCTTCAAGAGTGGAATTGAACGAATCCTCAACGATAGTTAACGATAGTTAGTCAATATGAGTTTGGAAACTTTAAAATTTTGGATTCGACTTACATCTGTACGTCAGATGGCTAAGGACATGATAGAAACAAGCAAAATTTTCTCACCTTTATAGTTGTAACACCAGAAAATACCAAATTGCTGCATTATACCGAATGTCGACTGTCAATTGTTGACTGAATACCAACCGATTCGTTTGTTGGCACAAACCCATACCCCACAATTCTAGCAATTGACTCTCTTGTGCAAAAAGTCTTCATAATGAATTAACGTTGAATTTTATATTCTAGGCTTTTGGCTGGGGTGATGTAGTGCGCAAAAATGCTGTCATCGCTTGTTGTAATCTGCAGTGGGCCGGTGGAAAGGTGTCGCTCAAAATCCCCCTCTTATTCGCCTCGGAAGTCTCTCAGTTCACAGGGAATCCTAGGATGAAGCATACCGAAAGTGCGTTACAAAAGCTGAAAAGTAATCCTCGGCTATTGGTAAGACTTTAATCTTTAGCTCTTGTTTTTTAGTTTCATTTTATTCAATTTTTAGTATTCTGTATAGTGATGGAGCCGGGATTCGGATTCAGTTTGCTGAAATCACGACTTCGAATCCGAATCCCAAATCCGATGAGATTTCAAAAAGTTGCGTAAATACGCACGCGCGCGCGCATATCCTCCGCGGAAGGCGAGATTACCAGCACGCGTATCCTCCGCGTATGGCAATATGACCCGCAGGTATTCCTGCAGTGCATCCAACCGAAAAACGGACGGTTGAAATTCCAGAGCTCTAAGACCACGCACTGCCGAGACACTCGACCGAAATATCCATCCCTCGGAAAGTCAGAACCCTTTGAGAAAATGGCTTTGTTCAACGGTTTTTCTGTTTCAGTCCATTCTGCTTAGAATTTGCAAATTACAGCTCCCTAGAAATGGTTCTCTAGATGACACCTACTGTCCTACCCCTTTCGAAAATATTGACTCAAATGAACCGACTGCACATGAGATATGATGGTAAATGAATGAGTCAATGAATTACCAGATCAAAACTATCTTTATAATTACTTTTTGGTCCTAAATCCAAACCTAAATAAAATGTATGCTTTTTGATGATTTTACAAAGGTAGGAAAGTAAATAGTAGGAATACCAAAGTAAATTATTTGAAAATGCTGCAGATGAGGAAGATTTGCGATGGTTCAGGATTCGGATTCGAAGATTCGGGTGTTATAATCTAGGATTCGGATTCAGATTCGGGTTTGGGAAATTTTTGGATTCGACCCATCACTAATTCTGTATTCAGTATTTTCAGATTTACAGTACTATTTTAGTAACAATCAAAATTGTCTTCAATTGTCAAAATAATCAATTTTCTTTTCTTCTTTTGCAGAATATTCAACATTTCGTAAGCTCTCGAGAGGAAGAGCTGTTAGCAATCCTCGATAAAAGTTCCGATAAAAACGATTTAGTTTGTAAGAATGAAGACGCAAAGAAACATAAAGAAGAAATGGATGTCTCTCAGTTTATGAACGGATCCGTGTTTTCAGCCGAAACTTTAGATCTCATCGAAAACGTCGTGAGTACCTCAAATTTCGAGTCCTCCAAGTTGGATGATGACCAAGTTGGTGGTCTGACGCCACTTCAGCAGAAAATACGTCGTTTAGACTGTTACAGTCCGGCGACTGCTCCACCTTTGCCAAAATTACACATGCCTGCGCCTAATTTCAAACTACGCAAAGAATTCAAAGTTCCGACTAGGGCTGGAAGCAGTAAACCATCTTGATCTTCAAAGCTCCTACTATTCCCAGGAGAGCTTGTAAGTTTAAAATTTCATTTCAGCTTGGGATTTCAGTATTCTTGTATACTGGGTGTCTCAGAAATCCTTACGTGGCTTACGTCTGAAAACATGTTCCTCACAAAGATAAACAACAGGTCAACTAGTTAATGGGGCTCTCGCTAACGTTTGCTATGTGCGATTGAATAATTATTTTTTAGTAAAATCCAGTGAAAATTACCATGAGCACTTTAAAATATTACAAAATTCACTCTTAGATCCACAAAATAATTTTAAGGTTCAAGGCGTAATCCTATCTAATTTGAGGCTTTCATCTGTGTGCTTCTATGGAGAGAGAGACAAATTAGATACGATTACCTTACCTAACCTAACTTGCATAGCTCCACCATCTTTACTCTTAAATGGCAGAGCTACGGTTTCCCGTCTAACTTGTCACTCTTTATAGAAACACATGGAGGAAAGCCTCAAATTAGCTAGGAATCTCCAATAGTACCTGCGTAGCTCAGCCATTACGTCTTGAACTTTAAAGTCGCTTTGTAAGTGAATTTCTCCGTGGCTAGTGGGTTTCTACCTTATAATTAGCTACTCAATTGCTTATAACAAAAGTTAGCAAGAGCCCCATTCAGTGGCGTCGCGTGCAATTTGGCAACAATGCATTCTATCCATTTATACTCATGTAAAATATCGAATTCAGGGGGTGCACAGTGCACAAGGAAAATTCGATATATTTAATGAGTTTAAATGGAGCAGTTGCATTGTTGCCAGATGGCACGCGACGTCACTGGCCCCATTGTTCGTCTGCAGAATTTTTCCATGCGTTAATTTGAGAAAATCTGCCAACCCCAAGCCCAAGCTACAAGCATACCTGTTGTTAGTGTTGTTTGTTGATGTGAGGTATGTATTTTTCAACTTGGGTCTGATAAAGACATTTTGGGCGTACTATCACAGTATACTCATCTACACAGTTGTGAAACTTTGTTGGCAAGAGGGAATTTCGTTTTTTAACGTAATCAAATGGGAAAATTGAGTTGTAACCTTCCGACTTACTAAGGTGCGCTACCGTCGCATTCAATGCAAATCAAAAGGAAGATGTTAGTTCAACCTTCCAACCACCAGGGGGAGTATTTGCAGATTTTCTAACATTGAGTTTTGCTACTGTGAAGATAAGTATACTGTGCACACTAAAAAATGCTTGGAGTTCTGTGATACTAACAATCATGAATTTTAAGAGCGGAAGAAGTCAAATGAAGGAAAAGCTCAAAATTGCTGCCAAAATTACAAAATTTTAAAGTACCTAAGTTTTTTAGGCTTTTGGTATTTTCCAACTCAAAAATTTTGATTATACTTTATGAGCTTTGTCTGGGAACGAATTGCGTTCTTTGCTCGATTCATAGTAATCAACGTCCAGATCAAAAGACTTCCAAAATCAACATTTTATCTGTTTTTTCAATGCCTAAAAATCGCAGCTTTTTTTATCACACTGTTGAGTGAGAACTTTAAAAGAAAAGGTTATTTTTTGATGTTGACTTTCTTTGTAACGTTGAGTTTCCTTTCAGCGTAGAAGCTGTAAAATTCTGCATGAAAGCTTGATATCTATCTCTTTTAAAAATTTTCTCATTGATAATTTGCCGTACATCAATTGGTGGCTTTTTTTAGGCAAAATTTTCAGATTTTAAACTGAAAATTTTTTCTGACTAGAAATTGCTTCCTGAAAATAATACTATTGTAGCAAAAAAATTGAAGCTCAGTTAATGAGTTAAGTCCTATTGCCTCCTACAATCATTTATGATTGTTGTTTTCATTTTTACTGCATTTTTGAATAAGTGCCTGGTTGATGTTTACCAGTGATTCATATCACACATTTTCAATCTCTCTCAGGTCCCCCGTGCCATAATCATATTTTATTTTTGTTTTAAGTTTTGGTTGACTTTTTATTTATTAATTTTCTTTATATTGTGTTTATTTTTATTCTTTATTTTCATCTTTGATTGAAGGGTTCAGAATACAAGAGAAACAAAAGTGATTTTTTTCTAAAAAAAATTCAAGGCTTTTGATGAAAGAAGCCGTCAAGATAAATTCCAACACTTACAGTATAACCTTGATTATCCGGACAGGTTGGGAGTGGGCATCATTCGTATACCAAAATATCCGGATAATCAAATTCCGGGGATCAGATGACGTGAAAAATGTGCTTGTATTTAGCAAAATGTGCTCTATTAGGGATGCATTAACGAGAACATACATTTGTACAGACAATAGAATGTGAAACTAAAATCTGGATCTAGATAAAGTAATTACAACTGATTGAGACGTATTTCTGGATCATCGTCCGGTTAGGTTTGCCCGGGTTTCTCTTGTTTTCAGACCATGTCCGGATAGTCGATGTCTGGATAGTCCATGTCCGGATAATCGAGTTACACTGTATGTGCACGTAAATACTGTTACACGCTAAAGCATGTTACCTGAGAAAACGGCTGAACAAAAGTCTATACAGTTTCATTTACTTTTGCTCTGGCGGTTTCTCAAAAAAACACAATTTTGTGTGTAACAGCATTTATGGTTAGTATCTAAAGAGTTATGGCTGATTAGTAATAATTACCATTTGTACTATAGTGTATCAAAGTTAATTTTGAATCCTGTCTTCGAGGATCTCAAAATGAAAAAGAGTGTCTATGTAATCCTTGTATACTGGTCCAGTCAATTCAAATTTTGTTTATTATTTTTGCCTTCTGTTACTTTTCTGTATTAGTTTTATTCAAACTGTTAACTGTAAAATACTATGTTTACGATAATAGTTTATAGAATTATGGATATCATCAAGATCATTTTTTTCTTCTTTTTTTTTTCTCCTAAATTAGGTAGGTTGTTAACTGATTTTAGGTATAATGCTGTGAATAATATACTGTATCAAAAATCTTGTTAATCATTCAAGTGACTTATCTGAACCTGTTAAAGATGATATAGTGGCTAAATTTGAATAAAGCACATTATATTACAAGATTTTGATGCTTTCCTTTGAATGCATGGGTTTGTTTCGCACGTTTGCCATGAAGGCAGAAATAATTCATTCTACAGTAAAATGTCACAAGAAAACTGATAGAAATGATGAATACTCCTGAAAATTCTGCTCTAATAGAGGAATAGTAACAATAGGGCTGTCGCACACTTTTGCAATAAGCGATTCAATAGTCGAATCTGGTGTAAAAACCTCCAAAAATCATGATAGCAGCACTAAAAACTTCCGAAATCCACTCCTAAACTCAATTAACGCTTTTATTTGCGCAATCTCAATGGTAGCTCAAGGCAGTAATAATGGGAGATTCCCAATCTAACAATACTGTAACTCCATCAATAAGTAACCAATACAATAAGAAACAACTTTCATTTGACACCGGTGTCACTAGATGTTACGGTACCATTTATAGGATGTGGATCACCACTCTGATGACTAATTACTCCGTGAATCATCCTTGTCAGCAAAGAGAGAGTGACGAAATTAAGATAGGAATCTCCCATTATTACTGCCCTATGCCACCATTATGCTCACACAAATAACAGGGTTTCTTGTGTTTAGGAGTGGATTTCGGAAGTTTTTAGTGCTACCATCGTTGTTTTTGGAGGTTTTTACATCAGTCAACTGTTAAGGCACTTATAGCAAAAGTGTGCAACAGCTCCATTGTTGATTAATTGATTCACATTACTAAAATGTAGACTAATTACACGGACCATAAATGGAATGATTTCCTTAAAACACCGGACTTTTCAATGGGTCTGTTGCAAACTTTTGCTACAGCGCTTTAGAGTGATCAATCTCATATAAAATCGCGTGAAAAGTTCATTGGTGGCAGCAGAAAGTTATAAAATTCAATAACAAACTCACCAGAGGCATTTAACTGAAATCCAAGATGGCGGTAAAATATTGAGCAACCTGTATGCAAGCACCATGAACATCCAAGATGGCAAACCTAACACGTCGATCACAACCAATCACAACGCAAACTAACTCAAAACCTCCGATGCTGTGAGGTTGTTAATGTTGGCCTTCATGGATGTTCACGGTGCATGCACACAGGTTGCTCGATATTTTACCGCCATCTTGGGTTTCAGTTAAACGCCTCTTATGAGTTTAATACTGCATTTTATGACTTTCTGATACCACCAATGGACTTTTCACGTTATTTTACTTAGGATTTAACATTCTATATCGCTGCAGCAAAAGTTTGCAACAGACCCATTATCCAAATGGCACACAAACAGACTACTTCCGCATACGCTGGTCTCTGATGTCCTATACTACTTCGCAATCGCTAGTTTTGATCTTTGTACTCAATCATGGACTTGATGCAGTCATGATACAATCCTTCATAATCACCCTCCAGGAGAAAGAAAGAGACAAAAACAAACAAAAAATAAGATTTTTAAATTTTATTACAGAATACAAGATATTTACAGAGATAAGTAATAAAATTAATACTTTTTTAGGAAATGAAACATGAAAGCGTTAAGCTAATAAAATCATAATAAATAATAAATTAAGTAAATAAATTATCAAACAAAAAGATATAAACAAAAATAATTACAAACAGTTCATAATTCTTGACTTAAAGAAAAAAAAAACAAACAAACAAAGAAAAAACACTTGATGAATGCTTTTAAAAATGCTATAATTTCTGAAAAAAAAAGTAAATAAATAAACATTCTAACCACATTAATTTACAGGATACAGCAGTTACAGTGCAGTGCTTAGTTTTGAATTCAAAGGCAAGATTAAAGGCAAGTTACTCTTAGAAGAAAAGGCAACAGTTCGGAAGCTTGCTTTGGCAATCTTGTGGTTGAAATTTGCGCATCGATGCAGTTTCGCATGAAGGGGCTCAGCACCAACCACCTAATTTTATGAGAGGGTTAAGATGAGCTTTAAGGTGATTCTTCAGAGTTTAGTGCCGATTTCTGCCGCCAGAGCGCTACTGTTCGATTAATGTCAAATTACAGGCCAAAAGGAATTTATATTTAAGAAAACTGAGTGTCAGTTTCAAGAATCATCTGAAAAACGTCTCTGGAAAATGTCTCGTCAAAAACTTCAAAAATAAGGCTGGAAGTACCAAAAAATGGAATATTGCAAATTGTATCGAAATGCATTATTTCATTTTTTGGTACTTTCAGCCTTATTTTTGAAGTTATTGACTAGATATTTTGCAGAGACGTTCTTCAGATGATTATCTAGTAATTGACATTCTGCTTCTTTAAATATAAATTACTTTCGGCCTGTAATTTGACATTAATCGAACGATAGCGCTCTGGTGGCAGAAATCGACACTAAAAGCTGAAGAACCACCTTGATGTGACCCACCATTTGATTACTGTCAAACTATAGTGTAACTACGTATAGCCAATTTTGTAAGGCATTCACGACATAAGAAATGAATTTCTTGATGATTCTCAGTGTGTTCGTTGGTTTGCAAAAAAATTGCAATGGAAAATAGATAAAAACAATTAGATTACGATTAAGGAAAAGCAGAATAATTCTAGCTGAATAGAAATTTCTTCTATGAGGTCACAGAGGTTAAATTAAAATCTTACTCAATTCTTCCTATCCCCTCCTTGCGTAACAGCATCAATACTCCCGCAAATTTCATCTAAAACTAGTTTTGGTTCAGGTAACAAAAGTGATTATGAACTATATCTATGAGTGAGGCTAGAAAGTAGGTTTGAAAACAACCACAAGGTAACTGAGAAGAGTCATATTTTTTTAGTGGGATACTTTGTAAATATGATCGGAAGGATCCGGAAAGGACTTATTAAAGCTCGTTTCGCGATAGATGGTAGATGACAGCTTGCCCGGCTTCCTGCGTTGTAGGTTCCTTTGCATCTCTGAACATCAAAGTCAGCATGGGCGGATACAGGGAATTGTCTTTCTCTCTCTCCTCCCATTTGAAAACGTGCGTTAGGGAAGGACAGAAGAGGGGGCCAAAGTCTCGTGATGGCCCCCTCTGCTGTCCTTTTCTAACACATAAGTTCAAATGGAGGGAGAAAGACAATTCCCTGTATCCGCCCTTGGTATGCAGAAACACAAACTCGCCCTCTACACAGTATACAAGCTGAGCTGTCATTTGCCAACTCTCACGAAATGAACTCTACCAAACCTATTTATCTCAATATTGAATTCGATCCACTCTCATGAGTTTGGAAAACTCAAAATTTAGAGCTGATTCTCCTGCGTTTATTGAAAAGAAGGCTAAGCTTAATATCTTTCCCTCTCCTTTAATTGAAGTGGTTTCCGAAATAGATTGTTGTTTAGTGATGAAGTACGTTGGTTTTTGGTCTGTTTTGGTTCATTTCTGCTATCTTCTATTTCTGCTGCTTTTGCGAATTTCTTTGAATTTTGTGTCAGCCCATATATGCCTATTGGGTCGTTGATGACCCACTTAGTGCGTTTTCTTTGGAATAAACTGTATTAAGCGTAGGCCAATTTTACTCAAAAAGCAATCTTGGGATGTTTCAGTATGTATCATTCAGCTGGATCAAAAAATTTTATATTTTTTAATTTTTTTCACTCTAACAAAGGCTTTTTTTTTTTTTTTTTAGAAAAGTACCAACAATTTCTAAATAATTTAGGTTGTCAATGGGTTTTGAAAACTTTTGAGTGAAGGTTTCGCCCGAATTTTTCTTCTCTAAGACCATAAAAAAAAAACTGATAAAAGACAGCGGAAAGGAACCAAACGCAACCTGTAGTACCATTTTGTTTTGCACTGTGATATCATCATTAAAACGACCTATTCAAAAATTTTTAAATTTTATTCAAACCATACCATAAACAAAGGCGGATCCAGCAATCTGCCAACTGTGCATCATTCCCATTTGAATGCATGAGAAACAATAAATTATTAATAAAAGGCCGTGGCCCCCTCAAGAATCGATTGTTTCTCATACATTCAGATGGGATGGATTCATGGTTGCCAAATTGCTGGATCGGCCCAGGACCATAAATCTTGAACGGAATATAATCCTGGGACCTTGCTGAGAATGTCTATCCTGTTCTGAGATCTAAGAGCTGATATTAGACAGAAAACGGAGCAAGATCATTACTCTATAACTTTTTTTTTTTTTTTTTTTTTTTAAATTGTTCCATATCGCCTTGAGTATTGGAGTCATGGAATATCATCAGAAAGTAACACAGTTGAATAAATTAAATTATAAAAACTAAAGAGAAAAGAAAAAGGCACTTGTTAATTGTAAATTAGGAAATATTCAATGATTGTTGAACGTGTTGTTTGATCAAATTTGGCAATGTTTCATTGCGTGATGGTCAAGAAGGAGGTAAAAGAAAGAAAAACAAACAGAATTTTTAGTGGCATGATTCTCCATTGATGGGTTTTCTACAAAACATTTTAAAATGCCATAAATAGCTGAAAAATTCAGGTATTCATTTGAAAACCCGATCATAAAAAAATATATTGTATACTTTTAAGTAAGACAAATTGATGGAGATTTTTTGTGGAAAAACGACACAAATACATACATGTTGTTTGTCTGTCACTCAATAAATAGTAAACTTCAAACCCTCCTCTTGTTAGCTGCACTTATATAATATCGTTCTCAGAAGTATATTCACTTTTGAAAAAAGATTTTCACTTTCTATTGAAGCAAAAGATGATCTTATGGCTGAAAAATTCAGATATTGATTTGAAACTTTGATCATAACATAATATATTTTATGCTGATAAATATGACAAATTGATTGAGATTATTGATGGAAAAACGACACAAATACGTACGTGTCCTTTGTCCATAACTCAATAAATAGCGAACTTCAAACCATCCTCTTGTTAGCTGCCCTAATACAATTTTGTTCAAAGAGGTATATCCACTTTTGAGAAAAGATTTTTACTTTCTATTGAGTGCCAGACAATGTTTTCATGGCTGAAAAATTCAGTTATTGATCTGAAAATTAGATCATGATATAATATATTCTATACTTTACAGTATGACGAATTGATTGAGATTTTTGGTGGAAAAATGACGCGAATAAGTACATGTCGTTTGTCCGTCACTCAATAAATAGCAAACTTCAAATCCTCCTCATGTTAGCTGCATTAATACAATTTCGTTCAAAGAAGTATATCCACTATTGAGAAAATATTTTCTCTTTATATTGAGTGCAAAAAAAACGTTTTCATGGCTGAAAAATTCAGATATTGATTTGAAACTTTGATCATAATAAGTTATATTGTATACTTTTAAGTAGGTACTTATGACAAATTGATTGAGATGTTTGGAGGAAATACAACACAAATACGTTTGAGTGTTTTGTCCATCACTGCATGAACAGCAAAGTTCAAAACCTCCTCTTCTTAGCTGCACTTAATACAATTTCGTTCAAAGAAGTATATCCACTTTTGAGAAAAGATTTTCACTTTCTATTGAGTGCAAAAAAATGTTTTTTCTACATCAGAACTTAGCAGCAATCAGCTCGCAGCTGATCGAATTGATTCATTCTTTTGCTGTTACTCCTTACATAACACTGGAATTAGAAAAGACAGCCGCGAAAGGATTCTGTTTGTTTTGACAAGAAAGAAAAAAGAGTGATACACACTAGATACTAGATAAATTTGGCTCAATACTTTGCAGACAAAAAAACATAAAATGCGCGGATACCCGTTCAAGTGAGTCCGTTGTGAACTGTTAATACAGAGATTTCATAGTTGATACCTCTGTTAAACGGCTGTAAAAATAACTATGAAGGCCCTTTAAATGTCCGCAATGGGTCTGTTGCAAACTTTTGCTACAACTGTAGTTAGGGTCTATTCTGGTGTAAAATCACATGAATATAGTTGTATAGTTTACCTAATTTATTGAATTTAATATTTTTTGCTTTTGTTCAAAGACTGAAAATAAATCATCGTTTATCATTTATTATATTGCTCTGTTGGGAGCATCAGAAAGTTCTAAAATTGACTCTCAAACTTAAAAAATACTTTCAACAAAATTCAAAGACCGCGGTAGAATTAACGAGTCACAATGGGAGATTCCCATCAGATCCCAACGTTCCATGTTGAGAGAAGTGATTCATCATAGAGGAAGATGCAATTAGATAGGACTCTCCTATTTTAACCCGCTGATTCTACCGCCATTTTGAATTTTGTTAAAAGCATGAGTGGATATTGTAAATTTTTATATGCGTCTAATGTGATTTTCACACGTTTTTACCAAGGAATTGACTCTCTGTAATGCCGTACCAGAAGTTTGCAACAGACCCATTTTCTTTTAGAGTCAACATATTCTTAAAAGTATTTATTTTTTTTTAGATAAGTACAGAGCCGATTATTAAACCACTGCTGTCTATAAGCGCTCTTTATTAGCCCAAGATTTGCCTAAAAATGGCCACAAAATGCCTTGATGGCTATTATTATTTATTCTTGGTGATGCATCAAGAAAAATCAGTGCGAGGTCATTTTGCTGCTGTTTTGAAGCAAATTTCGACTGTCTACAGGGTAATGAGTGCACAGAATAAGTGCTTTTTTTCAGTTTGGGAACTTAAAAATTGTTTTTTCCCCCCATTCACTGTTAAAAATCTTTGTCAAACACATCACTGTTTTTCAAACATTTAATGAAAAAAGTTTATGGTTTTTTGATAAACTCTGTCTCGACCAAGTTTTTGAAAGCTGCAAACACACCTGTGAGCTCTGTAGCCCAGTGTTGCCAGATTTGACGGTAATAACAGTAGATTTCTGTTGAATACATAAACGATTCGCCCATAACCTGGCAGCACTGCTATGGGCAAAGCTGGCAATTTTTCCTTACCCACTTGATTTTGACGTAGATAAATCTCAATTTCTATGAAGTTATGTATAGACAGACTAACTTACTGTCCTCCATTTGCAGTGTTGCCATTTTTGGGTTCATCATCTGATTTTTCTCATCTGATTCAATTTAGAATTCGAATAATTTTTACCATAAAATGACAACACTGTGTACTTGTAAATTGTGTTGCAAAAGGGTTGGATTGCCAACTTTGTCGACGAACCCATCACTCACACTACTCACAGGATAAAATTCAGAGCATGGAATAATGATGCCACACAAACGGAAGAGAGTCTTCGCTGAATTTTTATGACAAGTCCTGGCGTAATCCAATTTATCACTAGCTCTTGCCAATTCAGGCATGAAGCGTTGATCAGTCTATTTGTGATGTTGTCTAACAAGCTCCATGGATACCCTGTCTTTGTGAAGTCTCATATGGAAGTTTCCTTTGCGTTTTTGTAGCAGAAGTTAAGTTTTTGTTTGCGTAAAAGAAGTTTCATTTCTGTTTGCATAACAGCTAAGTTTAGTTTCTGTTTGCGTAACAGCTAAGTTAAGTTTCTGTTTTGGTGACAGAAGTTTCATTTCTGTTTGTGTGGCAGAAACTTTGATTGTATTTGTGCTTAACAGCTAAAATTAGTTACTGTTTGTGTTACGGAAACTTCCATTGTGTTTGCGTGTAAAAACTAAGATTAGTTTCTGTTTGGATGAAAAAAGTTCCGTTTCTGTTTGCACAGTAGAAGTTTTGTTTTTGTTTGTGCTACAGAAGATTTGTTTTTGTTTACGTAACAGAAATCTAGTTTCTGTTAACAAGAGAAATTTCATTTCTGTTTGCGAAGCAGAGATTTTGTTTCTGTTTGTGTTGCATAATTACTCCGCGTCTTAGGCGAGCTGCGCACTGTAAACCCAATGACTTGCGTGCAAATTATAAGAGACAACTACAATTTGAAAAAAGAAAGAAGAAGAAGAATGGAGACAGCCTCGCCAGAATTAATATGAACTTGCTTAAGTCACGATTAAGTCAATTTCTCAGTTTAGAAGATTATCGCCTGTAATGTGGCTTTTGGTAAGGTCCTCTCCCGGCCTCTTCTCGCAGGAGTTGATAGTAACTGTAGACAACTAACCACATGTAGATGTATATTCCTGGATTAACAAACAAAAGATAGACAAAAATTAAACGTTTCAAAAAGACAGACAAAAATGAGTAAAATGTGATTTTCCCCTTGATAAATTTTTTAGACTTTCAGACAAAACATTGATAGGATTCGTTTCAGAAGTGTAAGCGTAGCTTACCAAAAATCTTTGGCGGATTTTTGATTTTCATTTGTTTGAATCAAAACAAAACTTTCCTTCAACAATGACCTTTTGATTTTGAAGCATCTCTAAATGAAACTCCAGTGTTCAAATTCATGTTCAGTCATTTTTATCATGTACTTAACCCTTAACTGCAGATGAGCCCAGATCTGGAACAATTACTTTGAAGCCTTATCTAAAAGTAAGGGACTTGAGTTGTGCTGTCGCTGCATGGTGGGTCACATGTGAAACAGATACTAAACGAGTAAGAATTGTCGATTTTGTCCTAGAGCGCGCAGCACAGGATAGAGAACGTGCAGAGTGGTTGAAAATAGCCTACTGAAAATCCGATAGAGATTTTCCGATTTTCATTGTTATGTTTGGGAGTAACGCAGGGGTACCATATACAAAAAAAAAACAACTATTGAAACTTACTAACTTATTTTTTACTACTTTAATTTTTTTTTTAGCGTGAAAACTTTATTTTCAGTTGCATGGATACCTAAAAGCGGGTAAGGCCATATTTGGAACAATTAATATTCAGGCTCTTTACCATTGAAGTATAATGGAATGAATTTTTTCACTATTTTTCCCTGTCTCAAGGATCAAAATTGTATTGAAAAAAATTATTTTATTAAAAAAAAAAAATCATGCAGTAAAGGGTTAATATGAGAAATAACTTTAGTAAATTTCAAATATTATTGGTTTGAATCTTAATTGGACCTATTTAAACTAAAGAGACCTGCTTGACTTTGGACGTTGCCATTTTCTCTTAACTTTAATATTATTATAAAATTAGACCCAGTGCAAAGAATTCCTTGACACTTCCAGGAACTTTCCTTCTGTACATTAAGTCTTGTTCCTGAAAATATCCAGAAATTTTATTCATCAGATTATTTTAAATGGAACTAAAAAGTCAAGATTAAATAGCAACGTGAGATTACTAGTGAGTCTGTTCAGTATAAATGTGTCCAATTGTGATTTGAGTTTAAAATTTAGAGTCCGTTCAACCAGACAACTTACCGACAGAGAGTATGCCAAAAAGAAGGAACAAGAATCCGCTCAAAATATTTCTGCTCATGATGAACACAATCGCTGTATAAATAACTGAGATCCCAAGACCGATTGCTAACATGATGGCAAGAATGACCCACGGCAGCATCATAAATTTTACTCGCTGAAAATGATAAAACAAAATAGAGCATTAAAATTTTTTATCGAAATGAAGCATTGAATAAATGATCACCTTTTGTATAACATCTGTATCAAAAGAAGTTTCTGAGAGAAGATTTAAGATTTTGTTTATTGATTAAAGGCTCAAAATTTTTTTAACAAAGTTAACTAAGTGAAGAGTCTGGAAAATAAAAAAAAAATGCTTCTTAGGCTCTAATCTTTCAAAAGCCTTGCAAGTTCTTATTTTCTTAACAATATTTAGGTACCTTATCTAATTACACTAATGTAACAGGCACAAGTGAAAACGTTCGCTGTCCATTTTTTTAAATTTGACTTCGTGAGCTTAGAACACTTTTAAGTAGACGCTCTATGTAAGTACTGATCAGACTTGTTCCATGGCTTTTTGCTCCTATTTCCCTTATCTTTGTCAATTTTTTAATTTTTCATCTTTTAATTTATTATTTTTTTTTTTATTTTTTTATATTTGTCTTCTCAATAATTTTTTCTTTGACAGACGTTTTTGCATGAGTCGATTTAAATAGGTATAGGTGATCAAATGGTACAATTTGGTTTGTCGACTGCACCTACATGAAATAACAGGATTCACAAACAATTAAGAGAGCATACTAAAATATTTAAATAGGCAGACAAAACTTTTGATTTTGATTTGATCGTGTCTCCCAAAAGGAAAGATTTCAAATGAAATTAAAAAAAATATAATGAATTGAAATTACGAAATTAAAACTTAATTATTAAAATTGAAAATTTTACCTTTATGACTCCAACGATCAACATCAATGAGATGAAGATGGTCATTATGAGATTGATTGTGACAATAATCAGAACTGAAACAAGAAAATACGATGCAGTAAGATTAGTATCTTATTTTAAAGGAAAATGATCTCAGTCTGAAATATAAATAAAAGGAAATGAAAGTAAATGAATAAGTACTGAATCTTGTATGTATCTACTGTATCTACCGCAACGGCAATTTGAAAAAATTGATACAGTATCAACAGTGTGAACAAATGGATGCAGTTTCTACAATTTGGAAGTATCGATACCGCCACGACATTAAGTAGTTGATACACTATGGGTAGTGTGAAATTATCAATTTATTGTCAGCAATGTGGAAATATCAATCCAGTCTCTACACCTTGGAAGACAACAATAATTGATTCTCTATGAACAATATGAAAGTATCGATGGAGTATCAACAAAATCCAAGTATTGAAACGGTATCTAAAACTTGGAAGTATCGATACTGTCACGATATATTTTGATACAGTATCAACCATGTATCAACAACCTGAAAGTATCGATACAGTATCTACAACTTAGAAGTAAATGAGACAAAATTTATGTAGCCACAACACAGTAAATAGATTAAACTTTAAGTTGGGGAAACAAGTCTGAAAAAATAAAAACACGAGACGTTTCAGGATATTACATCCTTTTATCAGTCGTTTAAAAAACACAATAGAACTACATTAAAAAAATGAAATCAACGCTGGCCTCGCACCGTGACCGGCGAAAAAAAGCAGCCTCTCATTATTTTGGAAGTATTGATACAGTATCGATATCTGTTGAGACTGTGTGGTCACTATGAAAGTATCGATATAGTACCTATCAACAAAATGAATGTATCAAAGTATTGAACACTTGAAAGCATGCATGGACCTATATCACCAAGTAGAGTACTGTGATCGGTGTTTTCAAGAACAGGTGGTGTGCTAGTGTTGGAGGTGTTGCGTTCTATAGAATGAAGGCGCTTTAATAAATAAATATTTTGCTTTCTGCACGGGATTTACACTCACCTACGTCTGGAGGAAGCGTGTCAATGACGATTGTTTTCATCTTCGCATCCGTCACCCAAATGTACACAAGCGTCAAGGCTCCAACAACCTAGAAACAAGAAAAGTAGAAGCGTTAAAGTAACTGCGTACGTACATGGTTTGAATGAAGATTCAATGGGCCTAGTGGCTATTAGAGCAATTTGGCAACCATGTTTCTTTGCCATTTAAAACTATGCGAATAAATCGATTTCTTATAAAGGAGTGGTTCAATCAGTGGCGTAGCGTGTAATTCGGCAACGCTCCCTAGTTCGTCCATTTAAACTCATGAAAAAGATCGAAGTGTTAGGTGTTCGGTGAATACCTTCGCATTCGACCTTTTACATGGGTTTTTAAAAATGGACAAAATACAACGCTTTCTCACAACAAGCTTCGCTACTGGATTTAATAAACCTCCTGAAGATTGATTATTTCACGTATGTTAAAATGACGAGAATTCGCTGTTGCCACATTGCACGGGTCACTATGCTCTCACTGGATGGGCGGGGAAAAAAATCCCAGCATAAACTAGAGCCGAGAGCTATCTGGCAGTGGCGGTTTGTGCTATTCGGCAACCATCGCATTTTTGCAATTTAAAGCTATACAAATGGATCGATTTTTTAGGGGTTCAATGGACCGACCCCCTGAAGATAGATTATTTTTCATAGGTTTCAATGGAGATAATCCGATGTTGACACGTTGAACGGGGCCACTGGATGAGCGGGGGGAAAAGTCCAATGCATGCGAGAGTTGAGAGCTATCTATAGCTTAGAGTCCCTATATACTATGAGAGTTGCGACGCAAGATTCTCAAAATGAAGAAGAAGAAGCGGATCACTGGAGCCCCCAAGAGGCCAATTGCAAATGGCGGATGACCATTTGCCTCTGCGCTGTTGCCACTATTTCGCTATCTCTTATAGGTTAGGTTCAGCTTCAGATTATCGACAATAACGGTCGTTTTTGAAAGAGATAATGTTCTCCAAAATAACATTCAAGCAGAGGAAAAATTCACAAAAATTACCGCAGTCACTGTTACTTCAAATGTGTAATGAAAGCGAGTTCGCGAAAAGTAAACAAACCCTCCGCCATTTTGCATTTGCCTCTTGGAGCTTCCTTGACAGCCTAAATCTGAGAGCCAATCAGAAATGGATTCAGCAATGGCGCAACTCTCATAGTATATAGGGACTCTAATCTAGCTGTGGCGGCTCATGCAATTTGGCAATAGTGTTATTTCCTCCATTTAAACGAATGTGAAACAATCGATTCTCCAGCAGCCTTTCAACCTCTTAAAGAATCGATTGTTTTACCTAAGTTTAAATGGAAAAATTGCATGATTGTCAGATTGCACGAGCCGCCACTTGTATAAAGACAAATCGCATTCTCAGATGGGGATTACAGCAATCGGGTCGAGATAGCCTTCAGTAACGTAGTTCGATATTTTTTGGCAACGCCGTTTCATTTTGTCCATCTAAACCCACGCAAAAGATCGAATACGAGGCTGTTTACTGTGCAACCGCAAGATACGTTGATAAAGTGGACAAACTGCAATATGAAATTTAAAAACAAAAATCTTAAAAAAAGAACAAACAAACAAAAAACGTAAATTTAATGTGCCATTTACCGTCCATAAATAGGAGCGCAAATATTTATTGAGGCAATTTAAGACTCAGCTCCGCTCTGATACCACATCAATCGTTCCGAGAAATAACTTCCAAGAATATCAGCGCCCTAATTTTACGAATTAGAGTTCTATCATATGCAATATGCATGCGCAAACGTTCTTTTAATATTGCGTAGGTAAGTACTGTATTACGGAGGAAAAATACACTTGGCTACTTGGTGTATACAACCCGCCAAGCATTTGATGCGCGTTCACTATATTCAGCAAGTTGTGCGTTGCTTATGGAGCTGTTGCAAACTTTTGCTACAGGCTTATTAATAGTTAATTATGGGGTAATACCCTGTATAAATAACGATTAGCGCACTAAAAAATCACGAAATCCACTTCTAAACTCACAAAATGCTTTTAAATGCGAGACCTTAATGGCGGCCGAGGCCGCGGTTTTCTTATGGCAATTGTATGCTTCTTCTTCTTCTTGTGTGGTGTTGCGAGAACACCTCGTGTAGATGGCGCTGATTGAAGATAGGGAACCCCAATGAAAACCACGGCCCCGGCCGCCATTACGGTCTCGCGTTTAAAAGCATTTTGTGAGTTTAGGAGTGGATTTCGTGATTTTTTAAAGCGCTAATCGTTATTTTTACTGGGTATTATCCCGTAATCAACTATTAATAAGCCTGTAGCAAAAGTTTGCAACAGCTCCATTGCATATCTTGTCAGGTATCTTTGTCCAGTTGCTTATTGTAAAAATACTACCAATCAAACGCAAAAGGTTTTTTAGCCGAGAATTCGAGAAAGCCGCGCAAATCCAATCCCGTTCTTTAACTTTCGGGAGATGAATCCTTAATGTAAAACGCACAAAAAGTAAGTGGGATAAATTCACAGAACTTGATTTTTCCGGAATTAGAGGGAATCAAAACAATTCATGAAAGCTAATTTTAGCTCGCGAAAAATGTTTATAAACGCGTGGTACATACAAGCGTGGGGAGATTGCAGCTGCGATAAAAGCGCCTTCAAAACCGAAGGTATGCTACTAGCCAGGACCGACCAAAAAATTACGTCGAATCGCAATTTATCGTAGGTACCTAGAGACGTAACTGCTACAACATTTATTAGCATTTATAGGAATCTCTGCGTCACCGTACTTACAGTAACTTTACTTTAAAAAAATTCATTAAAAAATTAATAAATAGATTTATAGATAAATTAACAATATTATTAATAATAAATAACAATTAAAATATATAATTTTTTTAAACAATGAATAAACATTATAATAAATATAATACTAAAGTCAATATTATTTTCAGTTCTTGAGTAAAACTCATTTTTTGGAATTTTTAAGTTCTCTCAAAAATGTGATTCTACTTCGGATCAGACTATCTGACTACAGACTTGCATCTTGCATTTTGCATTAGCCACCATTCATTGTTTTCCTTCCCTTTGAATCTATGCAAAAGAATCGATTTCTTGGGGGGTGGGGGGAGGAGATCAAACAAACTCCATTAGGGTCAATCATTTTTCAAAGGTTTACATGGAACATACATCGATCCATCACATTTCATGGGTCACCATTGATTATTTTCCTGTAAATGGGTCTGTTGCAAACTTTTGCTACAACGATTAAGAGTGTATAATCTGATGTAAAATCGCCCGAAATGTCCATTTGTGGCATCAGAAAGTCATAAAATGCAATAATAAACTCACAAGAGGAGTTTAATGAAATCCAAGATGGCGGAGAAATATCGAGCAATCTGTATGCGCATGCACCGTGAACATCCAAGTATATGGCCAACTTTGACAACCTCATTGGAGGTAGAGGTCATGTGTTTGTTTACGTTGTGATTGGTTGTGTTTGATATTGTGAGGTTGGCTATCCTTGAATGTTCGTGATGCATGCTTACAAATTGCTCGATATTTCTCCGCCATCTTGGATTTCATTAAACGCCTCTTGTGTGTTTATTATTGCATTTTATGACTTTCTGATGCCACCAATGGACTTTTCAGGTGATTTTACATTGGATTAAACACTCTTAATTATTGTTGTAGCAAAAGTTTGCAACAGACCCATTTGAACCTATGCAAAAGTATCGATTTTTTGGTGGATTCAAATGAACTCTCTGATGAGGATCGATTTTTTTTCCAATCGTTTATATAGAGCAGATATCAACCCGTCGCATTTCAAGAGCCACTTTTGATGGAAAAAAACCTGACAATAGATTGTTTTACGACTCGATATTGTTTCAAGCACTGTGGAAACTGTGATCATAAGATTTGAATTTGACGATTAATCGGCACGAAATAGTCTCCGAACATTCGAATTTTAATTGAATAAATATTTTCTAGATAGCCATGAAAATGTAAAATGGAGTAATGCTATGCCATCATCAGGCGCATCGTCTAGAGAGCAGTGGCGTAGCGTGCAATTGGGCAACGTTGTATTGTGCCCCGCATTTAAACCCACGTAAAAAGTCGAATGCGAAGGTGTTCACCGAACACCCAATAGTTCGATCATTTTCATGGGATTAAATGGAAACATCACAACGTTGCCAACTTGCACGCTGCGCACCTGCTATAGAGAGAGGTGAGTACTGAGTAGACGTATACGACACTTACAATTTTATTGCTCGTAATTTTGGCGCAAATGAAATTCGGGACAATAAACGTTGATTACATTGACAGAGTCTCGCCCGACGTGACATGGGACCAAGGTTTTATTAAAGAACAATTTTTATGTCCAGAAACACGTGTTTATCGAATACATAGGAACATCGTAAACCAGGCATAGTAATTAGATTTTTGTCAATAAAGTTATTATTATCATTGTTTTTTTTGCTTTTGCTGTTGTTCCTCAAAATTCGGATGTCAGCTATGAGGCTCTTTAAAGATTTTGCTGTCCTAGGCAAATGGACAATGAATTCTGATGTAAAATTCTGCGAAAATATCGACAAGACCAATTAAAAGAGGTCTAAAGTTCACTCTTCACAGAGAAAACATTGCTTAAGGCTCAGATGGACCACCCGTGTATGTACTATGTATGCACTACGTAGGTACGTTTTGCAACGCCAAGCCAAAGAACAGTACCTACAAATGAGGCTCTTGACAACTTTTGCTACAAGGGATTGAAGCGTTGATTCTTGCATAAAAACCAGTAAAAATGAAAATGAGCATACTAAAAAAGCACGAAATTCGCTCTCAGAAGCGGGCTTAATGGCGGTTCAATGGGAGATTCCTATCTAAAAAGAGACATATCTCTGTGTTTTCGTAGAGAAAGTGACAAATTAGACAGGAATCTCCATGATACCTAGGCTGCGTTGAACCGCCATTACGCGATCTTGCCGTTACGTGAGTTTAATACTTTAGACTTTCTCAGGGTGATTTTCGTGATTATCGCTAGTTTTTACATAAGATTTAAACCATTCATTTGCTCACAGCATGCAAAAGTTTGCAAAAACCCAAATGCAGCAATAAGATGGTTGCATTTGTTTTTCAAACAGTAAAGCGAAGGTTGATTCTCACACAGGTTGTCGCAAAAAACTTCGAAGATACCGTCAGGGAAGTTTTACATAGCGCAGTAAGCGATTAAGACGGAAAATGATTCAATGTTGTGTTCTTCTGTTTGAGGGTGCAAAATACACGTATATACAGGGTGGTCCGAAAGTCCCGGTACGGCTTCATAACTTTTGAACGGCTGCAGATAAAAAAACCAAACTTAGGGGATGTTTATAACTTAATAGGAACTACTTTTTGACGTACCCGAAAATTCCGGGGGGCACCCGTAAAGGGGGGTTTCGCCCCCAAACTCTAAATTTTCAAATGGCAACCCCCATCTTGTGACACTTTGTTTGAAAGGGCATACAATTCTAAGACTTTTAGCGCAAACTGGAGGTCGATATCGTTTTTCGTCTTCGATATATCGATAGTCAAAGTTCGATTTCGACCCATTTTCAAAAAATCAGAACTCCCATTTGAAAAGTCGGACTTTAGAAAACTAGGAGTCAAAAATACTCTAAAAAGCAAGTACTTTTCAGAAAAAAATACAGTTTTGATATTTGTCTAGTCTTAGGGCCCCCCATAATTATTTAAAAAAATGAACCCTCAGGGGGGCTATCTCAAAAATTCTGAGCCACGACCCCTATAGAGTGATGCATCGCTTGAAAGGGCACACAAAACTGAGCATTTTGGCGCGAACCGCAGGTCGATATCGTTTTTGGTTTTCGATGTATCGAAATTTGCCAATGAGTAAAAATCCAACTTTGTCATTCGATATATCGAAAACCAAAAACGATATCGACCTGCGGTTCGCGCCAAAATGCTCAGTTTTGTGTGCCCTTTCAAGCGATGTATCACTAGATAGGGGTTGTGGCTCGGAATTTTTGAGATAGCCCCCCTGAGGGTTCATTTTTTAAAATAATTTTGGGGGGCCCTAAGACTAGACAAATATCTAAACCGTTTTTTTTTCTGAAAAGTACTTGCTTTTTAGAGTATTTTTGACTCCTAGTTTTCTAAAGTCCGACTTTTCAAATGGGAGTTCTGATTTTTTGAAAATGGGTCGAAATCGAACTTTGACTATCGATATATCGAAGACAAAAACTATATCGACCTCCAGTTTGCGCCGAAAGTCTTAGAATTTTATGCGCTTTCAAACAAGGTATCACAAGATGGGGGTTGCCATTTGAAAATTTTGAGTTGGGGGGGCGAAACCCCCCTTTACGGGTGCCCCCGGAATTTTCGGGTACACCAAAAAGTAGTTCCTATTAAGTTATAAACATCCCCTAAGTTTGGTTTTTTTATCTGCAGCCGTTCAAAAGTTATGAAGCCGTCCCGGGACTTTCGGACCACCCTGTATACATACTTGCAGAGGGTAGTTCATCTGAACTTTGAGTTATCTATATTTTCTCAGTGAGGAGCACAGTTTTTACCTTTTTAAATGGTCTCATCGTTATTTTTGCTGCATTTTATTTCAGAAGTGACAATTCATTTGCCTGTATCAAAACCTTGCAAGAACTCAGGGACGGATTTCCAGCTCTTGAGGCCATTGGCGGATACGGGGGGGGGAGAAGGCGATCGCCCCCCCCCCCCCCCCCGTTTGATCATAAAATGGGAAAAGGCGGGGAGGGAAGGTGAAAGAAGGGGGAAAGGAGGCGAGTTTGAAGGGAAAACTCCCCCTCACCGGAAATGGGTCACCGGGGGGGGGGGGGGGGGGTGAAAACCCCGAATCCCCCTCCCCCGTTCTCGAGGGCTGGATCTGCCAATGCTAGAGGCCGTCCGCAATCTTGAATTTGAGGCCCCTAGAAGAAGAGGGTAGGACTCTTGGGGAGTTTTGGGGACATCTCCCAGAAAGAAGATGGGTTCGGGGGATCCTTCCTCTAATTTGTTTTCATTTTCAAGGCTTTTGAAAACTCAATTTTGAACATTTTTTCCACCAGAAAAATTGTTATTTTTTTTTTAGCCGTCTGCCTTTTCTTCTGTTCCTTTTCCTTCATCTTCTCTTCTCTTCTCTCCTTCTTCTTTTTCTTCTCTCCTTCCTCTCTTTGTGAAGTGAGCCCGGCCCTTAGGTCTGAGGCCCTACGCAGTTGCGTATTTTACGTAATAGTAACTGCAAGAGCTCGCCATTCAACTGGTGTCGCCGGCGGCATGGCGGCGCTGTAAATGGACAAAGCGCCTTCATTTTCAAGACACGCAAATGGGGCTATTGCACACTTTTGCTATAAGCGATTTAATAGTCGATTATGGCGTAAAAACCTCAAAAAATAACGATGGCGGCACTAAAAACTTCCAAAATCCACTCCTAAACTCAATAAACGCAGTTATTTGCGCGAGCGTAATGGAGGCCGAAGGCACTAACAATGGGAGATTCCTATCTTAATTTCGTCACTCTTTCTATGCTGACAAGGATGATTCACAGAGTAATTAGTCATCAGAGTGATGATCCACATCCGATGAATGGTACCGCAACACCAAGTGACACCGGTGTCAAATGAAAGTAGTCTCTTATTGGTCACTTCTTGATGGAGTTTTAGAATTGTTAGATGGGAATCTCCCATTGTTAGTGCCTTCGGCCACCATTACGCTCGCGCAAATAACTGCGTTTATTGAGTTTAGGAGTGGATTTTGGAAGTTTTTAGTGCCGCCATCGTTATTTTTTGAGGTTTTTACGCCATAATCGACTATTAAATCGCTTACAGCAAAAGTGTGCAATAGCCCCATTCAACTCGGTTGCGTAGGAAGAGTTATCGCATGGCATCCGTCTTCAGCGTTGAGTTGCAATGTATATGTATGTGTACAGGATTATTATTATTATTAGTATAATGATTAATGAGGCTGATACAATGATAAATCCATGGCTCGTTGACAATATTTCGTAAATGCGCGTGTTTAAAAAAAAACAAGTACCTACATGACGCCAGAAATTTTCACGGCAGTTTTTGCGAATGCTGCCTTTCTATTTCCAAGATGGCTCTCTACTTCTCTTCTCCTGTTTGCATCTGATGATGGGGTTCTTGCTATTTTTTGCTACACGCAACTGAATAGTTATGTTGGTATTTACTTATGTAAATAGTAGCGTTTTAGGAAAAATTTATCTTTGTAGCAAGTGTACACACACTTAGGTTGACCAACCTGCGCTTCACCACAGAGATGGAAGGCGCCGTTCATAACCAGTGTATCTCTCATGTAAAAATTTGTATTCTATGCACTTGTTGATTAAACAGTTCGTTGGCGCTAGCTTGTCGTCGTTTTTCGCAAGCGATGAATTCACGAGTTTCTCATTTTTAATCTGATTTAATGGTTTCCAGTCAGTAGGTCTACAGTAATATGGGCTACGGACAAAATGTCTACGGAAGTATGTCTACAAAAAAAATGTCTACTTTGAAAAATGACCACATTCAAAAAACGTCTACATAATTTATGTCCACAGATTAAATGTCTCCAGTATGTTAATGCCTCTTTTCCAAAAATGTCCACTTTTTTTTACAAAATGGTAAAACAATGTCTACAATTTTGTAGTAGAAATGGACACGTGGAAAAGAAGTCAGCTGGTAATAAGAAATAAATAAATTATTGGTTATCAATAGTATAAATAATATTGATTTTAAAGGTTGTCATGGTTTTTTTTATTTATTTATTCAGTCTTCTTCACGATGACAAAAATGTCACTTTTCAAATGAAATACGTTCAGCAAATCTCGGTTTTTCGCGAATTCTATTTTAAATTAATTCAATTTCTGTGTCCCTAGCTTCAAAATTTATTTTTCAAATTTATAGTGTAAAAAAAAGCGAACTTATACATCGAAATGAAAATTTTGTGTAAACTTTGTAGCAAAAGATGAGTACATTCACCATTCACTATAACTTCCAACAAAGGACCTAACCTGACCTTTACATTTTACATCTAATTTCGTTACAAACTTGTAGACATTGTTTTCTAGTAGACAATTTTGTAAAAAAAATTGGACATTTTTTGAAAAGAGGCATTAATATACTGGAGAAATTTAATCTTGGACATAAAGTTTGTAGACGTTTTTTGAATGTGGTCATTTTCCAAAGTAGACATTTTTTTTGTTGACATACCTCCGTAGACATTTTGTGAGTAGACCAAAAAGAGTAGACATTTTGTCCGTAGCCCATATTACTGTAGACCTACTGACCTGAAACCGATTTAATCACCTGATCTCAATAAGGTAATTCTCGAGTGAAATCCAGCCAAAATTACGACGAGCACATAAAAAATTACGAGACTCTCATCTTTATGTTAATCTCTAAAATCAAAAATTTGCAGTTTATTCAAAGGAAATGAAAGTGCAAGTACTTTAGAGCGGCTATATATGGGCATGGAATGGGTTTGTTGCAAACTTTCGCTACTGCGATATAGAGTATTAAATCTTAAGTAAAATCACGCGAAAAGTTCATTGGTGGTATCAGAAAGTCATAAAATGCAGTATTAAACTCATAAGAGGCGTTTAACTGAAACCCAAGATGGCGGTAAAATATCGAGCAACCTGTGTGCACGCACCGTTAACATCCATGATGGCCAACGTTAACAACCTCACAGCATCGGATGTTATGAGTTTGTCTGCGTTGTGATTGGTTGTGATCGATGTTGTGAGGTTGGCCATCTTGGATGTTCATGAAGCTTGCATACAGGTTGGTTAGTCGCGTGCCATCTGGCAAGAATGCAACTGCTCCATTTAAACTCATTAAATATATCGAATTTTCTCTGTGCACTGTGCACCCCCTGAATTCGATCTTTTATATGAGTTTAAATGGATAGAATACACTGTTGCCCACTTGCACGCGACGCCACTGTCGTTGGGTCAAAAAGCGTTTCCAGTTATATAATTTGACGTGTAATTTTAATTTGAGTAGATGGATGCGAGACAATCAGGTTTGGCAATAAAACAGTTGAAGAAGCCTGAAGGGCCGAAAAATGACTCAGGCTTGATTGAAGACGAAGGGCAAAATTTCTTTGAAAGTGCCATGCTTTTTTGTAGGGTGCAGTGTTGCCATATTTCCTTATAAATTACCAACTTTTACATTAATGAAAATGGGAAAAATTGGAGAACTATCCGAAAAATGGCAACACTGGTAATATGTGAGCTGCTTATTTCGAACAATGTTGCCATGTATCCAAATAAATTATCGACTTTTATATTAATTCGTACGGGAAAAAATTGCATAATTATTAAAAATGACAACACTGCTTTCGAATGAGTAGGCAATTTGCCGTATACGTGTTCCGCATGTCTCCACCGATTAAAATGCATAGCACACGTGGGCTAGAAATAGCTAGTTCGCAACATTTCTTCCTCTTAATTTTCAGCGTTACAGTGTTTCAACAACCTATTTGTAGTACCTATGTAGTAGTTTTTCTCGGATTTTGTCAGGTGACGCAGCCAAATATTACGGCCTTATATCTGTATGCTAGTTTAGAATTATGCAGGATTGGATTAAGATCAAACTGTGAGAAGAAATAATAGTTGCACACCAGGTGTGTTGGTGAACGTTGTTGTTCGTGACATATTTGTATCAATGTTTCAGTTTATGAGAGATTGGCTCTTCTGGTTCATAAACTGGAAATTGAGATTAAAGTGTTTCATGATTGACAACCCTAAAATAAAACTTAAATCGGCCACATTGAAAAAAAAAAAAAAAATTACCAGAAGCATGACAATACGTGAACCAGTGGCGTAGCGTGCAATTTGACAACCTTGCATTGTGCCCATTTAAACCCATGTAAAAGGTCGAATGCGAAGATGTTCACCGAACACCCCGTAGTTCGATCTTTTTAATGGGTTTAAATGGACGAACTGCAACGCTGCCAGATTGCACGCTTCGCCACTGATGTGAACCTATGTAATTGATAGTACAATGGCTCTCGCACGGTTTTGCTGTAGGCAAATGGAGTATCAATGCCATTGAAAAATGCTGCGAAAATAATGATGAGACCATTAAAAAAGTCTAAAACTCACTCCTCGCTGGAAAAAACTCAATATGAAATTTCGGGTGACCACCCTTGCATGCGTATGCACCAACCTTGGATTCGGACCCCAAACAAAAGAACATAACCTACGAATTTTTTTTTTTTTTTTTTTTTTTTTTTTTGCTTGTTTTATGGCTTATACTCCAGTCAAGGAGCCTACAGCCAACTATAGACTAATGTCAGTGTGTGAATGTTTGTTTAATGTCAGAAGACAACAGGGGACTTGAAACATCCATGCTCAAAGCACTCAGATTTCCACTGTAATCTTTGCCGTGGACCCACTTTTAAGGAGACCGAGCGACAAGACGAGTGAAAAATCTGCTGCCACTACCGGGATTCGAACCCGGGACCTATGGATTGGCAGTCAGGTGTCCTAACCACCAAGCCACCGAGGCCGGCAACCTACAAATTTGAACAATGAGATTACATTATTTGCTTTCAAAAAGTAAATTTGAAGAAATTAAAGGTCCATTTATACACATTTTGTCACTAGGAGCACGGTGACAACTACAGAAAAGTTCTACGTTGCGTAATAAACGAGGAAGACGGCAGTTAAGGTGATTCTATGGCAAACTCCCGAAAATTTTAATCCGATAGATGGCGTTACTTGTCGCTGGCTCCGAAAATAGCCGTTTTTTGACGGTTTTCGGCTGATTTCTCTGAACAGACGAATAAGAGACGAAAAATCGGAATGTCAGCACCTGCTTAATTTTTTGCTTGATTTTTTGAGCCATAAACAGGCCAAATTGGTTCTAAAATTAAGGCGAAAGTATGCAAAGAAAAAATCACGTGTAATTTGGAGTTGTATCAGTAAAGATTACAGGTTTCTGTTTCACCTGTAATCTTTACTGATACAACTCCAAATTACACAGGCTTTTTTCTTTGCATACTTTCACCTTTATTTTATAACCAATTTGGCCCATTTATGGCTCAAAAAATCAAGCAAAAAATTAAGCAGGTGCTGACATTCCTATTTTTCGTCTCTTATTCGTGTGTTCATAGAAAACAGCCGAAAACCGTCAAAAAACGGCTCTTTTCGGAGCCAGCGACAAGTGACGCCATCTATCGGATTAAAATTTTCGGGAGTTTGCCATAGAATCACCTTAATATTATGCCCTGTTCTTTTGTTTGGGGTCCGAATCCAAGGTTGGTGCATACATGCAAGGGTGGTCACCCGAAATTTCAAGTCAAGTTTTCTCTGTGAGGAGAGAGTTTTGGACTTTTTTAATGGTCTCATCGTTATTTTCGCAGCATTTTACATCAGAATTGTTAGGCCATTTGTCTACAGTGAAATCTTGCAAGAGCTCCATTACCAGAATGGAACTGTTGCAAACTTTTGCTACAGGCTTATTAATAGTTGTTAAAGGGGTAAAAACCTGTATAAATAACGATTGGCACTCTAAAAAATCACGAAATCCACTCCTAAACTCACAAAATGCTTTTAAATGCGAAACCGTAATGGCGGCCGGGGCCGCGGTTTTCATTGGGGTTCCCTATATCTTCAATCAGCGCCATCCACACGAGTTGTTCTCGCAACACCACACAAGAAGAAGAAGAAGCATACAATGGGTCTGTTGCAAACTTTTGCTACAACGATAAAGATTGTTTCATCGTATGTAAAATCACCCGAAAAGCCCATTGGTGGCATCAGAAAGTCATAAAATGCGATAATAAACTCACAAGAGACGTTCAATGAAATCCAAGATGGCGGTAAAATATCGAGCAATCTGTATGCATGCACCTTTAACATCCAATGATTGCCAACGTTGACAACCTCACAGCTTCAGAGGTTATGTGTTTATTTACGCTGTGATTGGGTGTGATCGATATTGTGAGGTTGGCTATCCTTGGATGTTCGTGGTGCATGCATACAGGTTGCTCGATATTTTACCGCCATCTTGGATTTCATCAAACGTCTCTCGTTGAGTTTCATACTGCATTTGATGACTTTCTGATGCAACCAACGGACTTTTCACGCGATTTTACATGAGATTGAACACTCTATAGCGCTGTAGCAAAAGTTTGCAACAGACCCATTGCCATAAGAAAACCGCGGCCTCGGCCGCCATTACGGTGTCGTGTTTAAAATCATTTTGTGAGTTGAGGAGTGGATTTCGCGATTTTTTAGTGCGCTAATCGTTATTTTTACAGGGTAGGTAGTACCCCATAATCAGCTATTAATAAGCATGTAGCAAAAGTTTGCAACAGCTCCATTCTAGTATTCGTACCAGTGGCGGCTCGTGCAATCTGGCAACCGTGCACTTTTGCCATTTAAACGTATGCAAAAAGATCGATACTAGGTGAGGCGCTGCGCCTCACCAAGTAATCGATTATTTTACACAGTTTTAAATGGAGGAAATCCATTGTTGCCACATTGCACGAGCCGCCGCTGATTCGTACCATAGTTCTTTACAATTTTTAGGGAATTCTAGTTCTATGGCCATGCTCTGGGATTGACACCAGCATTTTTTGGACAAAGTACTAGAGTTTCTGTCGTTCACACATCAGTGTGCTCCCGGTAGTATGACTATCGCTTTTTTATCAGTGCAGTATCAAGTGATGAGTCCCATTAATTATTATCCACAAAAGGAATTTGATGACGGTGAGAGACACGCAGTGGCGAGGCGTGCGATTTGACAACGTTTCTTCTGCCCATTTAAACACATTCGAAAGGTCGAAATGCCTGGTCATCGCCGATGACTGAAGCGTTCGACTTTTTTGGTGAATTTAAATGGAGAAAATACATTGATGCCAGATGTCACGCCTCGCCAGTGGAGACACTGTGTCCTTTGGTCGAACTGTTGGAATTCGCGGACGAAGTTAGTGAATCGGATAGCTTTAGCTGTTTGTTGAAACATATTTAACTGTTTGTACACCACTGTATCGTTTTAGTCTACTTGGGAAAATGAAGGCATATTTATAAAAGTAGGACACATTTCTATCAGTCAATTCGCGGAAACTTTGAAAAGTAGTATTAGATCGGGCACCGGGCAGCTGTGTACGGACAAATAATTAACTATTCATACACGACTGTACTGTTTCAGTCTACTCTAAAAAATGAAGGATAATTCATAAAAGTAAAGCACGGTTTCCAATCCATTCACAAGGGGTTTGAATCAGGTAGTGTTAGTTATGTTGCTAAGTAGCTAACTATTCGTACGCGACTGTATCGTTTTAGTCTACCTTAGGAAATGAAGGCGTATCCATAAAAGTAGGACACGTCTCTATCAGCCAACTCGCCAACTCGCTGTTTCGCTTTGAAAAGTAGTATTTAAATCGGGCACCGGTAGCTGTGTATTGACAAGTAGTTGACTATTAATACACGACTGTGCCGTTTCAGTCTACCCTAAAAAATGAAGGAGCAATCATAAAAAGCAAGGCACGGTTTCCAATCTTTTCACAAGGAGTTTGTATCAGATAGTGTTAGTTATGTTGGTAAGTAGTTAACTATTCGTACGCGACTGTATCGTTTTAGTCTACCTTAGAAAATGAAGGTGCATGATACCTAGAGCTATGCGTCGATTTTATGTGGTCGACGTCTGACCTCTCATCACCTGTTTTCCCTTTCAGATTGGACCAGACCGCGGTCCAGAAAATAATGAAGCTGCTCTGCTTTCTATGATGTCGCTTATCTTTCTTTCTATATATTTCTCCATTTCTTGCTTGTCTTTCTCATTTCTTTCCGGTTTCTCCTTTCTTCCTTTCTTTTCCTTATATTTCTCTTACGGCCCGAGGTCAACCCAAATTAGACCGCAGCCCATCGGAAAAACCTGGTTTTTCGGATCCATACATGTCAATGAGCGCTGTGAGAAAGAATTGGTTATGGATCTGTATTGACCGTTTTTACTGGGAGTTCCATGCATAAAATATTAGCCTACTGGCGACCGATGCAACTTGCACTGGCAACCAACAAAATGTAAATTAACCACCAACGAAAAAAAAAATGTCTACGAAACGAATCTTTTTTACTTCATCTAGAAAAAAATGTAAATCAAACCTCACATTTTTATTAGAGCTGGAAAGACACCAGTAGCGGCCCGTGAGATTTGGCAACCATGCATTTTTCCCACTTAAACTTAGGTAAAAAATCGATTCAAGCGGAGGCTGGCAGCCTCCTCGAGTTTCGATTGTTTTCCATGTATTTAAATGGGATAAAACACTGTTGCCAAATCGCACGAGCCGCCACTGAAAGACACTTTCGATAATTTTGATACTGCCCGTTCCTTCCCTTTCCTCTAATTACATGAAAACCCTAAATGTAGCTGTTGGGATTTGACAACCGGAAAAGTTTTCCAATCAAACTTAGGTGAAATAATCGATTTTTGAGGATGGAGAAACAATTGTTTTACAATCGTTTCAATCCAGAAAAGACACTGTTACCAAATTGCACAAGCCGCCACTGATAAAAAGATCGGGGGAAAAATCAGAGTGAAAAATATAATATTTTGGCACAGATCACTGCAAATCAGAATGGAAACTTCGGTTCATTTTGAAGCATTATTTTCAGGTCCACCATCTTGAGAAGTTCAAAACAATCCTCACGCAAAGCAATGGGGCTCTTGCAAAATTTTGCTGTAAGGAAATGAATATAGTCCAATCGGATGTAAAAACCAGCGAAAGTCACAAAATTCACACTGAAAAAATCTAAAATTCAGTAATAAACTCACAAAAATGCTCTAAAGGCAAGATTGTAACGGCGCTTCAACGCAGTTATCATGGGAGATTCCTGTCTATTATGTCATTTCTCACAGAGATAAGGCTCAATTTAGATAGGAATCTCCTATGATACCTGCGTCTCTCCGCCATTACGGCCGATTCCGAGAGTGAATTTCGTGATTTTTCAGTGTACGCATCGTCATTTTTACAGGTTTTTATGCAAGAATCAACTATTCAATCCCCTATAGCAAAAATTTGCAAGAGCCCCATTCAAAAGACAGAACAGAGATATGTCCGCCATCTTGAAAAGTCACCAAAATAGACCGACAAAGTGTTTCTATTGGCTTCTGATTATATTATTCTGTGATTTTGGGATATTCAATCTTACCATTCCAGCTATCCCACTGATGATAGCTCCAGTTTTCAACGAATAACATCCACAGCAATTGTCCAAAACGGGCCCCGAGTAGGAGGGCATTGTGAAGTGTGTCTCTGTTCAGACCTGCAACAGGAGAAACAAACAATAATTTACTAGCGATCATAAAAACATGTGTCTTATCACTCTGAACACCAGACGAGTCTTATATTGTTAGACAATTACTGATGACGATGCATGCAATTATAAAGCGAGTTTTCGCGACGAATGTATCAGACGAAATCATACAAAATCATTGCCAACCTACGAATGATAACAGTGGATAGCGCGAAATTGGACCGTGTTTCTCGAACTTTTTCGGTGTTTCCAGGGATCGATGGCATCAATTAACCCTTGAAGGACCAAGCTCGAGTATACTCGTTTTTCTTCTCTCTATTCCACATTTTTTCATCCTTCATTCCGGATAAACGCGACTATTGATGAAAACTTGTACAAGGTAAGATGTCTTCGGGCGCCTTCAATGTATCGTATAGGCAATTTCAACTCCCCCGAGTACGAACAGTTAACTACCTTCCCTTTATAAACAGAAGAGTGGCGTCCTTTTGAAATAACCCGGTCCTTAGAGGGTTAATTTAATTCGATTTTGAATTCGTATCCGGAAGTGAATTCAAAATCGAGTTGATGCCATCGATGTCCCAAAAACACCTATAAAACACAATTGAGTTTCCTCAAATATGTAGGTTAGGTTGGTATTGTTAATCATATTCGATCGCGAAAATTCGCTTTTAGTCAACGTTGCATTTTGTCCAATCAAACCAGTGGCGGCGAGTGCAGTCTGGCAACGTTGCAATGCGTCCATTTAAACCGGTGTAAAATGCCGATTGGTGGGTGTGCACACTGCACCAGTGCACCGCAATATTTTGAAATTTTTCATAACTTCATAAATTGAGACTAAATTCGACGTTACCAGATTGCACGCACCACCGCGCCGCCGCGCGCCGCGACCCTGGCGGAGAATATCGCGAATCGCACATACCTTGTTTTCATCTACCTTCAGTGCGCACCTTCCTCTTCACTTCCCAGCTTATTCCCCCTGTGCTTACCGAATATCACCGTTCAACACCATATGCTTAACCCTTTCTGTCATGAATTATGAAAGAAGTGTCACTGTAATCTGAAAAACCTATACCATTAAATTGTACGAACTTATCTCATATAATTTCATGTGAGAGTCAATTTTTCCGAATTTCCAAAAGGTTCCTTGTAAAATGTCGTCCCTTATAATGGATCCTATGACGGAAAGGGTTAATCAGAGGGGTATGTTGTTGAATCCGCGAGATTTCGGTGCGTGCCTCAAATCTGCCGTCTGTATTTTCGCGCAATACACCGTGACTACGTCTCTAAATGTCTTCGAGGTTCGATAGTGCGCACGGTCTCTAGTATAAACTTGATTACTTGCAAGCCAAATCTTCATCCTCTCTTATTCAAAACGCTCGCTTATAATGCAGGCAAGAAAGGGTTAAGAAAATCACGGGGGTAAATAAACGAGATTTGATTGTACGCGGAGCGCTTTTACCTCTACGCGGACCGGCCATTTCCGCCGCGCGAGTTCAGTTACGAACGGACATGAACAGAGAGAAGGGGGGTTGAGTAGAGAAGAGAGAGAGGGGGGGAGGAGAGTTAGTGTGATGATTGGTGCGTCCAAAATTAGAGCCCCGTGTTGACTCGTGACGCGCGGAGAGCGGGCAAGGCGCCCAAAAAACAGACCACGCGGCAAAGTGGAGAGTTCTGCGTGCGTAGACATGTATCAGAACGCTAGCGCGCTATAACTTCAACGTAAAAGCTCAGCCTATGCGCATCCCCCCCTCCCCTCGCAATTGCGATTCACTTTACCGCGGGAAAACATCAACATTAGCTCTCTCTCTCTTTCTCTCTCACTCTCTCTCTCTCTCTCTCCCTCTCCATCCCTCCCTCTGACTCTCTCTCTCTGTCTCACTCTATCTTTCTCCCCTCTCTCTCTCTCTCTTTCTTTCTCTGCCTGTGTCTCTCCCTCCCCCTCATTCTCTCTCTCTCTCTCTCTCTCTCTCTCTCTCTCTCTCTCTCTCTCTCTCTCTCTCTCTCTCTCTCTCTCTCTCTCTCTCTCTCTCTCTCTCTCTCTCTCTCTCTCTCTCTCATCGTTTTCTTAGCGCGCACTTTACACACAACTGATCAATTAATAATTTTCAACTCCTTTTCGCACGAAATTGAAATGGGAAATGCCTTCCACCCCGCCCCTCCCCCCTCCCCCTCCACCACTCCCTCATTCAGCTCTATCACATCCGCCCTTCCGGCGCGGCATGGCAGTCCTCGCCTCTTACCATTCAACACTCTTATAGTATAAGTATATATGTATACATCGGATGCAGCATCTTTGTAAATCGCCTGTTATATATCTTTTCGTTTTCGAGCAGAGCTTTGCACATCCAATTGCCCCCCCTCCCCCTCCTCAGTGAGAGCGAGCGCACGCGCGCGCGTTTAGACGTCTGAACGCGCGGCTGCCAGCCGCGTCCCGATGCGACGTCAACACACTCTCTATCGTGCGACACTCCGCGACGACTCTCGCTCGGCGAGCAGCATCAACTAAACACCCCCCCCCCCCCCCCCCCACGTCACCACCGTTTATCCATCCCTCCTCCGTTTGTACGCACGTCCATCCGAGGTTAATTTATATCAAAGCAGCTGTGTCGCACTTTACCCCCCCCCCCTCCCCCGCGCCTCAAAAGACGTTAGGTCGTACCTTCCGTGCCGCTGTCTAGCTACTAGATGGACTAGCTCATTTTCGATCTGAGCTGCACCGGAACCGCAGAGGACGACTCGGAGGCCTTCCTCAACTCTCAAGGGATGTATTATAGTCAGAGATTACTAAGCCTAAGAGATATGGCATAACGATTCAAAAGTGTTATTCGACTCCTACGAAGTATGCAATGTGGCGTACGCTGGTGACCGTAAACATTGTTACTACTGTTGTTGTTTGAATGAGATTTGACAGCAATGCCACTAACTAAACTAATAAGATTAATAAAGTGTTTGGGAAGTTTTATGAGCTCTGAGTATATTTTGTACGTGAATCTGGAAATCCAAGTCACTTTAATCATCCCATCGGCCATTGAATGACAAACATTTAGATGCTGCAGAGAATCTAACCTCATTTCCAACAACATGAATAACAACAATGTTTACGGTCACCAGCGTACTGCACGTTGTATCACGGCCATTCTGCAGGCGTTTTTACGGAGTCCGGCCAACGGTTTTTTAACACGGCGGAGATAGGAAGTGCCATAGTATCTCTTAGGCTTAGTAATCTCTGATTATACAGCGTGTTCAAAAAGTCCGTCCCCCCCTATCTAACTTTTGAATGGCTGCAGATAAAAAAACGAAACTCGGGGGATGTTTATAACTTAATAGGAACTACTTTTTGGCGTATCCAAAATTTCCGGGGGGCGCTCCTAAGGGGGGGTTTTGCCCCCTAACTCAAAATTTTCAAATGGCAACCCCTATCTTGTGATACCTCCTTTTAAAGGGCGCATAATTCTAAGACTTTTGGCGCAAACCGGAGGTCGATATCGTTTTTCGTATTCGATATATCGATAGTCAAAGTTCAACTTCGACCCATTTTCAAAAAATCAGAACTCCCACTTGAAAAGTCGGAATTTAGAAAACTAGGAGTCGAAAATACTCTAAAAAGCAAGTACTTTTTAGAAAAAAAATACAATTTTGATATTTGTCTAGTCTTAGAGCCCCCCAAAATTATTTAAAAAAATGACCTCTCAGGGGGGCTATCTCAAAAATTCCGAGCCACGACCCCTATCGAGTGATACATCGCTTAAAAGAGCACACGAAACTGAGCATTTTGGCGCAAACCGCAGGTCGATATCGTTTTTGGTTTACGATATATCGAAGGACAAAGTTGGATTTTTACCCATTGGCAAATCCAACTTTGTCATTCGATATATCGAAAACCAAAAACGATATCGACCTGCGGTTTGCGCCAAAATGCTCAGTTTTGTGTGCTCTTTTAAGCGATGTATCACTCGATAGGGGTCGTGGCTCGGAATTTTTGAGATAGCCCCCCCTGAGGGGTCATTTTTTTAAATAATTTTGGGGGGCTCTAAGACTAGACAAATATCAAAATTGTATTTTTTCTGAAAAGTACTTGCTTTTTAGAGTATTTTCGACTCCTAGTTTTCTAAATTCCGACTTTTCAAGTGGGAGTTCTGATTTTTTGAAAATGGGTCGAAGTTGAACTTTGACTATCGATATATCGAATACGAAAAACGATATCGACCTTCGGTTTGCGCCAAAAGTCTTAGAATTATGCGCCCTTTAAAAGGAGGTATCACAAGATAGGGGTTGCTATTTGAAAATTTTGAGTTAGGGGGCAAAACCCCCCCTTAGGAGCGCCCCCCGGAAATTTCGGATACGCCAAAAAGTAGTTCTCATTAAGTTATAAACATCCCCCGAGTTTCGTTTTTTATCTGCAGCCATTCAAAAGTTAGATAGGGGGGGACGGACTTTTTGAACACGCTGTAGTTGCGGCGCGGCGGTTATCGCGCAGGTGAATTCCCGCGTCAGAGCGATGCTGTGGCCGATTTGTGTATTTTCGATGGTATTTTTTCAATGGGACTGCTATACAAACTTTTGATATAAGCGATTTTTAAGGGTCGATAGTTAATTTAGATGGAAAAACTTTTGAAAATAACGATGGTATCACCGTACCATCTGCATCAATACAACACAGCACGAAGGTAGTGCTTTGACGGTCGGCCCAGGAATGTTCCCAGATGAGTAAATTCCCACCGGGGCTGTTGACGCAACTTTTGATCTTGGCAATTTAAGGATAAATATTAAATATAGATGTGAAACCTCCAAAATTAACGATGGTAGCACTTAAAAACTTACAAAATCCACTCCTAAACTCACAAAATATTTTTAATGGGGCTCTTGCAAACGTTTGCTGCACGGGATTGCAGATTTGATTCATGCATGAAAACCTGTAGAAATGTCGATGAGTACACTAGCAAATCACTAAATTCACTTTCAGAATCGAGCTTAATGGCGGTTCGACGCAGGTATCATGGGGGATTCCTATCTAAATTGAGACATACTTCTGTGTTTCCAAAGAGAAAGTGGCATATTAGATAGAAATCTCCCATGATACCTGCGTCGAACCGCCATTACGATCTTGCCATTTATGTATGGTTATGTAGGTTTATTACTGAATTTTAAACTTTCTCAGTGTGATTTTTGTAACTGTCGCTGTTTTTTACAGCAAAATGGACTATTCATTTTCTGACAGCAAAAGTTTGCAAGAGCCCATTTAGAATGTTTTTACTTCTGAAAGAGCCCATTTAGAATGTTTTTACATCGGAATAAACCCTGAATCGCCTGTACCAAAACCGTTCAACAGTCCCATTCCCATTTTTAGCAAAAGTTTGCGACGTACTATGACTTTCAAAAGCAAATTTCCTGACAGAAATTGTCCTTTCATTTCTCGACCAATTTGAGAAATTTTACGGTTTTCAAGTATTTCAGAGTCTTACAGGATTGCACCTTTGTGACATTATGCATACCTGAAAAAATTTAAAACGATGAAAAATAAAAGAAAAAAAAATCATCAAGAACACTTCCGATGAGAGAACTTTCTTTTGAAAGTCATAGTACCTATTAAACAAAAACCAAAGAAAAAACAAAAAAAAAAACAAAAAACAAAAAACAAACAACGTACGTGCGCCACCCGAAAGCTCAAAGATATTCACCCTGACTTCAATGCTGCTTTCAAAAAAAGTTTACTTCCCGAGAATTTGAAGCGTTTTGTCATTCTAAATTGGGCATACCTCGAAACAAATTCACACGCTCACAAAACAACACAAGAGATCGAGGAAATGGGGGAGAGATCTGCTCGTTAGTCTATTCTTCCATTCGAATAACACAGACTACGTCCCGTAAAAGCGCCTCTGACGTTTAGAGAGCCCTCATACCTGAGATGGGGGCGTTATTGCGTTATTTGTTGTGAATATCCGACACCAAGACCCCGTGTCTATGTTCGCGCTTCTGACAAGAGCTTATATGAGAATGTGTGAGTGTGTTTGTGAGACTGCTTGAGTGTGTTTGTGTTACAGTGTGAGTGTGTTTTTGTTGCAGTGTGAGTGTGTTTTTGTTACAGTGTGTGTTTGTGTTACAGTGTGACAGTGTTTCTGTGATAGTGTGAGTGAAAGGTGAGAGCAGAGTCACCGGAGACTAGCGAGAGACAGGCAGCCGGCCATCAGTCCAAGTCCAAGCCAGACCCAGGACTGTGCTTGATGCTACCACTACGAGCCAGGGCTGCCGTTTTGCGTATAATCAATGCTATTTTTCTATTCTCCGATGATTCCACCGGCCGAGAAAAGATTACACAGTTCAGTTCAGTGTATGACTGTAATGCACGAAAATACTCTGATCTGCAATCTTTCCTTAATCGGTGGAAACTCCGTTGATTAATTAAAATATCCGCAAGTTTTTTAAAGTCATTGACGACTCCACCGGTTGAGAAAAGAATACAGATGCGAGTATTTTAGTTTATTACAGTCATGCACTGAACTGAACTGTGTAATCTCTTCTCAACCGATGGAATCATCGGTGAATTGAAAAATAGCATTGATTATACGCAAAACGGCAGCCCTGCTACCACTACGAGCACACCTCGTTTGTATAGTTTTCTAACTTGCCGCGCCACGAATGGGGACTCGGACTCTATCATGCCGACCGCACACTGAGTCGGAAACATGGCATTTTTCTGGACAACGATGACCTCTACACTGAGAGAATTCTTTCCCTAATCCAAGGTGTATTTCGTTTGTGTTAGAGAAACTGCAGAGTGAAATATTGACTAAGGGGGAATTCCTTTAACCCAAATTAAATGTCTGCTGCTACAAGTAAAAGAATCCTTGTTGTGACAGTGATTCTCCTTCATGCAATCAGAACTTCACTTCGCGCAAGGAAAACTGTCATAAGTAATCGTGTTTCCTTGTTTTTTAAGAAGTGATTTTCTCTCAGTGTAGGTCGAAAAGCACGCATTGAAACGTTGCTAAGCACGTATTGAAACATTGCTAAAAACAAGACATACTGCGTGGTAAAATAAGAAAGAATTTGATGATCTCAGACAGTAGCGTACGCAGGAATTGTCTTTCTCTCTTTTGCCCCATTAGAGCATGTGTGTTAGGAAAGGACAAGAACAGGGACTAAAACTTGACTTCAGCCCCTATTTCTCTCCTTTTCCAGCACATACATTCAAACGGGAGAAGAGAAAGAGAGACATATTCCTGCGTACGCTACTGATCTCAGACCATAGTGCGAAGTAACCAGGTGTAACGGTTTTACCCTTAATCGGTTATGAATCACTATTTTGGCGACTAGTTAAAAAGACTTAGACAAAAAACTCGACTTAAAAAGAGTGACGAAATTAAGATGGGAATCTCCTATTATTATAGTGCTCAAAGCCGCCACAACGCTCGCGCGTTTAAAGCAAAGACATTATATCACATAGACGGAGTACATAACAAGATCCTTGAGGCAAACTTGCGGTACTTCGCATGCTCACCAAAACTAAGCTTATGGCAAAATGAATTTCATAATTTATGGCTTCAAATTCTAAACCAATTTTGCTCGTTTTGGGCTCAAAAAATTCATAAACAAATGAAGGTGTTGGCGTTATTGGATTTTGCTGACGTTGCTAACTTGCTAAGGTATGGTTTCAGTTTAAAACGCCAAAAACACGACTTTTCCGAAAAGCGACTAGTGGCGCTATCCATCGGATTGAAATCTGGAAAAGTTTCGCCTGGAATCATCTTAGGGTGGCTAGCAACACTATAGCCATTGCTTCTAATGCTCAAAAAATTATAGCAAAAGGTGGCTGGTGCCCCGCAAAGGGTTTCATATTCATAATCGTTTACCTCTTCTCTGGGGACTTCTTTTCTTATAAAGTATCAAAATTGAAAGGGAAAATATGCGAATTACAAGATCGGCTGTATTGAATTTGTTTTAATTTTCTTTTATTAATATTTTATAAGTTATGGTCAGTCGCGGCGCGTGCAATCAGGCACAATTGGATCTGGTCCATTCAAAGTCATAGAAAACGTCGAAATAAAGGGGGTGCACAGTGCACTCCCTCCAATCGATATTTTAAATGAGTTTAAATGGACAAAATGCAACGTTGCCAGATTGCACGCACAGCCACTGGTTAACCCTTCAAAGACCAGGTTAGTTCCAGAGAACGCCACTCCTCCGTTTATATAGGGAAGGTAGTTAACTGTTCGTACTAGGTGGAGTTGAAATTGCCTATACAACAGATTGAAGGCGCCCGACGAGACTTTATCTACTTATCTACTGTAGTGTTTTCATCTATACTTGCGTTTATCCGGAATGAAGACTAAAACAATGTGAAATAGACGAGAGGAGAAAAACGAGTAAACCCCGGCTTGGTCCATAAGGGGTTAAGGTCCACTGTGCGTCGTCTACCACACTCTTGTAATTATTGCCAAAATGTGCAGAAAAGTGCTCAACGTTGACGCAGATCTAAACAGACAGTTTGAAGAAGATGCTGAGCGATCTGGCATCCTCGCTGCTCTTGTTTTAAATTTGTTTTGTTTCAGTTCATCTCTAATTTGTATTTAAAGTTTTTCATTTGTAAACGAGACGCACGTCGAATATCGTTGCCAAATTTCGGATGAAAGCAGAGGCGGCTCGTGCAACGTGGCTACAACGGATTCTCTCCGTACAAACCAATGTAAAATAATCGATCTTCAAAAGTTCAAGAGCTTCATCGAATCCCCTGGAAATCGATTCATTCTCAAAGGTTGAAATGGTAATAAAGCATGGTTGCCAAATTGCACGAGCTGCCACTGCGGATGATGCAGTGGCACGTGGCACTGGCGCAACCAGGATCTCTTCCATCTCTCTCATTTCCCATTTGAATGTATAAGTAGGAAAAGGACAGAAAGAGGGGGGTTTCATCCCGTTGTCCATCCTTGTCCGACATACGTTTTTCAATGGAGAAAAGAGAGAGATGAAGAAACTCTCGGTGCGCTCCTGCACTGGCGCAACCAGGATTTCTCCCATCTCTCTTATTTCCCATTTGAATTTATAAGTAGGAAAAGGACAGAAAGAGGGGGTTTTATCCCGTTGTCCATCCTTGTCTGACATACGTTTTTTAATGGAGAAAAGAGAGAGATGAAGAAACTCTCGGTGCGCTACTGCACTGACGCAACCAGGATTTCTCCCATCTCTCTTATTTCCCATTTGAATTTATAAGTAGGAAAAGGACAGAAAGAGGGGGTTTTATCCCGTTGTCCATCCTTGTCTGACATACGTTTTTTAATGGAGAAAAGAGAGAGATGAAGAAACTCTCGGTGCGCTACTGGCACGTGGACAGTATCCTTTCCACTTTTCGGGTGGATACATGTAATGGGGCTCTTGCAAACTTTTGCTAAAGGGGATTGAAAAGTTCATTCTTGCATGAAAACCTGTTAAAATGACGATGAGTACACTAAAAAATCACGAAATTCACTCTCAGAATTGAACTTAATGGCGGAGAGACGCAGGTATCATGGAAGATTCCTATCTAAATTGAGACATATCTTTGTGTTTCCGTAGAGAAAGTGACATAATACACAGGAATCTCCCATTATACCTGCGTTGAACCGCCATTATGATCATGCTGTTATAACAGTTATGTGAGTTTATTACTACATTAACTAAATTTCAGACTTTCTTAGCCATTTACTTTTACCGCTTCAGGGCTCTGGCAAACTTTTAATCTAGGGGATTGAAAAGTTGATTCTTGCATATTAAACTGTAAAAATGACAATGAGCACACTAAAAAATCACGTGATTCACTCTCAGAAGCGGACTAAATGGCGGAGAGACGCAGGTATCATGGGAGATTCCTATCTAAATTGAGACATATATTTGTGTTTCCGAAGAGAAAGTGACATAATACACAGGAATCTCCCATGACACCTGCGTTGAACTGCCATTACGATCATGCTGTTATAGCAGTTATGTGAGTTTATTACTAAATTTTAGACTTTCTTAGTGTGATTGCTGATTTTTGTGATTGTCGCTGGTCTTTACATCAGATTTGGACTATTTATTTGCTTATAGCAAAAGTTTGCAAGAGCCCCATTCTTAAACCTTAAAACATCAGGTAAATAAAGGCCGAATTATATCATGTACTATGACTTTCAAAAGAAAGTATCCAGGTGGAAGTATTCATTCTTCCATTTATTTCACTTATTTCCACTTATTTCAAACCAAATTGCATAAGTAAGCATCAAAAACGACATAATGTGTCCGCGACATTCACCATCCATCACAGAGTTAATTTTACTAATTTTTAGTGTTTTAGAATAATTCTACGCCTACAATTTCACTTCATCATCGCTATCGAATGTATATTGAGACGCTGATTTCAAAAAAACTATCAGTTTTTATTAAACTGGCCTAGGTTTTAAGTAAATTCGAAATTACGTCTTCTTAGTAAAAAATTCGAAATTCTGGAAAAAGTATGAGTTTTGAGTAAAAATTAAGACCGAATTTGAAATTAGCGGGTCAAAATACATGGAAAGTCTCGCGGGAGGGGTGAGAAAGAGGAAGGTATGATGAGAAAACCTTGTTTTACGTTCATAACAGCCGGACACACTATATGTCGTTAAGGCGTAAAAATCAACTTGCATGCGTGCTGTACTTAGAGGTTAATAAAGTCAACCTTATTTATTTTTCTTTTATTTTTTCCCTCGCCCGACTTGAAGTCTGACAACCTTGCTCTCCTCTCGTGTCACGATGCCTCTCGTTTCAATATTCACCCGAATCCGAGTTTGTCAAGTTCATTTATTTTTAGCGGCCGTTTTTTTCTCTCTTGCATCCTGTGTCACTTTTGAGACTCCATTTCACGGCTCCCCGCAGCGTCCCGCGCCGTGGCCATCAGCCATCAGAAAAGTATAAGGGTTGTTTATAATGTTGCCGCGTGTCAATATCGCAGTGATGACGGGCAGGAGATGACAGAAGGAGTGTGGGCTCCCACCAGTGTTGTCAAATTTGGCGGGAAATTTAAAAATATCACATTCAGTTAAATGGGAAAATGCGTATAATTGGTCTGTTGCTTTACTTTTGCTACAGTGCGATATAGAACCTTGATTCTTACGTAAAAGTCGGCAAAAATAACGATGCACCGCTATTCGCTAGGCCTATGCGATGTGCGATTTCGTGCATCGAAGTTCGATGACCAAAAAACATCGAAATAAATTTGAAAAAGTCAAAACTGAGAAACCATTAAAAGTCAAGTTACTTTTTTACGCTTTTGAGATGGTTTTAGAGGAAAAAATGACATTTAGGTCTGTTTTTAGTCGATAAATAACGAGTTTCGATGCATCGCTTGACATCAGCAATGTTTTTAGTCGATAAATAACGAGTTTCGATGCATCGCTTGACATCAGCAATGTTTTTAATCGGTAAATAACGAGTTTCGATGCATCGATTGACATCAGCAATGTTTTTAGTCAATAAATAACGAGTTTCGATGCATCGATTGACATCAGCAATGTTTTTAGTCGGTAAATAACGAGTTTTGATGCATCGATTGACATCAGCAATGTTTTTAGTCGGTAAATAACGAGTTTTGATGCATCGATTGACATCAGCAATGTTTTTAGTCGATAAATAACGAGTTTCGATGCATCGATTGACATCAGCGATGTTTTTAGTCGATATATAACGAGTTTCGATGCATCGATTGACATTAGCAATATTTTTAGTCGATAAATAACGAGTTTCGATGCATCGATTGACACCAGCAATGTTTTTAGTCGATAAATAACGAGTTTCGATGCATCGATTGACATTAGCAATATTTTTAGTCGATAAATAACGAGTTTCGATGCATCGATTGACATTAGCAATGTTTTTAGTCGATAAATAACGAGTTTCGATGCATCGGTTGACATTAGCATTAGCATCAAATGCATAGCAGGAAAACATCGAAACTTCGATCGATACATCAAACATCGCACAGGCCTAGATGCACCCATTAAAAACGTTCAAAAACCACTCGTTAATTCAGGAAATGACTTCAATGGGGCTCTTGCAAACTTTTGCTGTGAGGAAATGAATATCGGCCAAACTGATGTATATAAATCAGTGAAAATCACGAAAATCCCACTAAAAAAGTCTAAAATTCAGTAATAAACTCACAAAACTGCTATAACGGTAAGATCTCAATGGCGGTTCAATGCAGGTATCATGGAAAATTCCTGTCTGTTATGTCACTTTCTCTACGGAAACACAGAGATGACTCAAATTAAATAGGAATCTCCCGTGATACTTGCGTCTTTCCGCCACGAAGCTCCATTTTGAAAGTGAATTTTGTGATTTTTTTAGTGTACTCATCGTCATTTTTACAGGTTTTTACGCAAGAATAATCATAATCATCTCTTTAACAGTGGTAGCGTGCAATCTGGCAATGTTGTATTGTGTCCATTTAAACACATGTAAAAAGTCGAATGCGAAGGTGTTCGCCGAACACTCAAATAGTTTGATCTTTTTCGAGGGTGTAAATGGACAAACTGCAACGTTGCCAAATCGCACGCTACGCCACACTGCTCTTTAATCCCCTATAGCAAAAGTAGGTACGCAACAGACCCATTCAAAAATATCACATTTAGTTAAATGAGAGAATGCGTATGATTATATATGAAAAATGGCTACCCTATGGCCCCCGCACCCGAGCGCGGCGTTGTCATATTTCAATTTAAAACCCATGGTATTCGTGGTTATTCAGATCGGAGTTTTGGAGACTGAAGTAGTATTTTTATTTATTTTTTTGACAACGCTGTATATACGCCCACGTGAACACATGCACGTGCAGTTTTTCTTAAATGCAATGCGAGCTGGGACAAGTAGGAAGTGGGCAGACCAGCTCGTTGAAAGATGTGAAGATTGAGTCGTTCGGGATCTTGGACAATATCCGATTTATTTTTCGTAACCTTCACCCTCCCGTGCTTCAGCGGCGAAGCGCGTGGTTTATGGCAACGTTGCATTTGTTCCGTAAAACTCAAGACAAATATCGAACTATCAGGTAATCGGTGATGACTATCGAATTCGACCTTTTTTTAGGGTTCAAATGGACGAAATGCTACGTTATTATCAGATTGTACGCTTCGCCACTGGCAAGCTCGTCTCGAGCTTTTTTTTGGAACTTGGATTTCCAAGCATAGGGTCTCATAGACACCAATTTGAAATTGCTCTACTTCACTGAAAAAAAAAGAAAAAAAATAGTAATAATAATAGTTCCTAAACTCTAATAATATGACGAGCAGAAGAACTACATAGATACAGTTATAAAATTATCTTCGACGGATGACCCTCAGAATATAGTTTAATGAGCTACACTGTACTATCGACGAATCAAAGATTGTCGCGAGATTTTCACGAGACAAGTTTCGCCTTCAAGGTTCTGGTTCGGCCACTCTTCATACTTCTCACACATTGCAGATGAGAGGGTAGTGCGGGTGGGGCGGGAAAGCCGTTGCAGATCAGTCCCACATTCACACCCATAAATGAAAATGTGTGAAAATCTCGCGACAATCTTTAATTCGTCGATAGTACCTGCCAAGGCGTTTTCAAAAACGACTTTACAGAGCCTCGGCGCAGTGGCGTCGCGTGCAATTTGGCAGCAATGTATTCTATCCATTTAAACTCATGTAAAATATCGAATTCAGGGCGTTCACAGTGCACAAGGAAAATTCGATATATTTAATGAGTTTAAATGGAGCAGTTGCATTGTTGCCAAATGGCACGCGACGCCACTGCCTCGGCGTGAGAGTGAAGCGAATTTTATTACGAGGTTCGAAAGGAAATTTTCACTCAAACCACAAAGGTCGTGCATTTTATTATCTCACCCGAACTGTTTGTTCGGCAACGATCGATGCCAACGATGCTGTAGTGCTGTACCCAAACCTCTGAATGGGGCTATTGCACACTTTTTCTATAAGCGATTTAACAGTCGATTTCGGTGTAAAAACCACGAAAAATAACAATGGCAGCACTGAAAACTTCCGAAATCCACTCTTAAACTCAATAAACGCTTTTATTTGTGAGGGCGTAATGGTGGTATTGGGCAGGAATATGGGAGATTCTTACACTAGCTGACAAGGGTGATTCACAGAGTAATTAGTCATCAGAGTGATGATCCACATCCGATGAATGGTACCGCGCAACACCTAATGACACCTAGTTTCAAATGAAAGTCGTCTCTTATTGGTCACTTCTTGATGGAGTTACAGTATTGTTAGATGGGAATCTCCCATTGTTACTACTACCCTCAGCCAACATTACGCCCTCGCAAATAAAAGCGTTTATGGAAAAAGTAAAAGTTTAGGAGTGGATGATTTCGGAAGTTTTTAGTGCTGCTATCGTTATTTTTGGAGGTTTTTACACCAGAATCGACTTTTAAATCGCTCACAGCAAAAGTGTGCAACAGCCCCATTTGTACAGGTCTTCGTACACGCTCAAAGAGGGATCGTCAAATTGGTATCGGTGAGCTAAAATCCGCCGCAAACAGTAGAATTGCCAACCTGACAATTCTGAAATTCAAACATAACCTTCACGAAAACACCTCTTTATAATGTCTTTGAACCTGACATTTCTGAAATTCAAACATAACCTTGAACACATCACCTCCTAAACGGGTTTATTGGTTTTGTTGACAGTAGATTGGTGAGCAGATGACACACCATACATCATTGCACAGCTGTTTTACGAACGGAACATCGACCAAAAATACATGCAACAGTTGGCTCACCTGACGTTTTGTGGTGGATCTCGGTACCAATTTGACGAGCCTACTTTGAGCGTGTATGAAGGCCTGACAAATTCCGCGAATAGGGGGCGAAAAGAGTAACTCAACAGAGAGAGAGAGAGACAACAATAAACATTAAACAACGCTCCTGATTTTTTGAATGATTTTGTTGAATTTGGAGTTTGGTGTCCGTTGAAAAGTTCCAAACCTTAAATCTTGACCGAACCTGAGGTACAAATGGTAAGTAAGTACTGCTCGCTTGTAGACGGTTTTATTACAGCGGTTCATTGTATCGGTTGCCGTCCAGAGACCTCGACACCAGTACACGGAAAAAAACTACGGTGAAAATAACCATACGGATACCTGATTTTGGCACCTGCTAGATGTTATGGTAATGTTAACCAGAAGTACATACTATGTTTTGACTTGGTACTAGGTGATGTTACCTGATTGCATGTCGAATTTACTCAAAGTATCGGTAAATGTACCATACTTCTGGTCAAGTTTACCATAACATCTAGCAGGTGCCAAAATCAGGTATCCGTATGGTTATTTTCACTGATCTGTTTTTTCCGTGTAGCGGCTCGTGCAATTTGGCAGCAATGTTTTTACTCCATTTGGCACAATGTAAAACAATCGAATGCCGGTGAAGCGCTGCTTCACTGTCGAATCGATTGTTTTACATAAAATCAAATGGAGGAAAAACATTGTTGCCAAACTGCACGAGCCGCCACTGCTCGACACTGATTTGATGAGCAGCCACTGATCAAATTCCCGAGCCAACACTGCTCAAACGGCAACTTCAACGCAGACGTTTTGTAAACTTCATTGATCAAAACAGCATGAAATGCATCGAAATGCATGAATGAACAGAAAAAGAACAAATACTTAAAAAACAAATTTTGCAAGGTTTATCAGAATCATTGTTGTCAGATTGTGCAAACAAATAATCAAATCGCTTGTTTTAGTCAATGTAAAATTCGAACTTTATGAGCGCGATCTAGCAGCCATGATCGGAATCTTGTTGCTAAAGTTATTGATAACGGTTCGTACGTATTCTTGACCTTCAATCACCGTGCATGTATGCAAGAGTAGTGATCCGAGAATCACGCAAAATTTTCAAGACAGAATTCATAGATACGCAAATAGTTTATTACTTAACACCTTTGACACGGATAAAACATTTAGCGGAATTCAATAAAATAAACTCACAAAACGGCTATAACGGCAAGATCCTATACGTTCAACGCAGGCATCATGGGAGATTCCTGTCTAATTTGTCACTTTCTCTACGGAAACACAGAGATATGTCTCAATTTAGATGGGTATCTCCCATGATACTTGTGTCTCTCCGCCATTAAGCCCGACTTTGAGAATAAATTAAATAAATAAAAAAAAAATTTAATAAATTTAATAAAAAAAAATAAATGAATAAAATAAATAAAAAAAATTAATAAAAAAAAATTAAATTAAAATTTAAAAAAAAATTAAATTAAAATTTAAAAAAAAATTAAATTAAAATTTAATTAAATTATAAAATAAATTTAATAAATTTTAATAAATTTGTTTTAATTTTTTTTTAAAAAATTAAATTAAAATTTAAAAAAAAATTAAATTAAAATTTAATTAAATTATAAAATAAATTTAATAAATTTTAATAAATTTGTTTTAATTTTTTTTTACGCTCAGTTCATCGTCATTGTCACCGGTTTTTATGCAAGAATCAACTCACCAATCCTCGATAGCAAAAGTTTACAAGAGCCCCATTCAGGGGTGGATTTACATTTCTTGAGGCCCTACGCAATTTTGAATTTGAGGCCCCCAAGAAAAAGGTTAGGATGCCTGGGGGTCTGAGGGCATCCACTAGAAAGAAGGGGAGTTTGGGGTCTCCATAATTTTTTGTTTAAAAAAAAAGGCATTGAAATTCAGTTTTAAACTTTTTTTTTCAACAACGTTGTTACTAACTAAGTACTTACTTAATATTTTAGCCTTTTTACATTCTCCTTTTTCTATCTTTTCCCATTCTCTCTCTTTTTCTCTTTTTTCTCTGTTTCTCTCTATTACCCAATCTCTTTTTCTCTCTTTTTTTCTCTTAATCTCTGTTTCTCTCTATTTCTCTCTATTCCTATCTTTTTCTTCCCTTTTCTTTCCTTTTCTCTCCTTTCCTCTTTCTACTTCTCTTTCTCTCTCTTTCTCTCTCTTTTTCTCTTTTTTCTCTGCTTCTCTCTATTACCTATTCTATTTCTCTCTCTTTTTTTCTCTTAATCTCTGTTTCTCTCTGTTTCTCTCTATTTCTCTCTATTCCTATCTTTTTCTTCCCTTTTCTCTCCTTTCCTCTTTTCCTCTTCTCTTTCTCTCTTTCTCTCTCTTTTTCTCTTTTTTCTCTGTTTCTCTCTATTACCTATTCTATTTTCTCTCTTTTTTTCTCTTAATCTCTGTTTCTCTCTGTTTCTCTCTATTTCTCTCTATTCCTATCTTTTTCTTCCCTTTTCTCTCCTTTCCTCTTTCTACTTCTCTTTCTCTCTCTTTTTCTCTTTTTTCTCTGTTTCTCTCTATTACCTATTCTTTTTTCTCTCTTTTTTTCTCTTAATCTCTGTTTCTCTCTGTTTCTCTCTATTTCTCTCTATTCCTATCTTTTTCTTTCCTTTTCTCTTTCCTCTTTCTACTTCTCTTTCTCTCTCTTTTTCTCTTTTTTTCTCTGTTCTCTCTATTCCTATTCTTTTTCTCTCTTTTTTCTCTTATCTCTGTTTTCTCTTCTCTCTTTTCTCTCTTTTTTCTCTTTTCTCTTTCTCTTTTCTCTTCTCTCTTTTTCTCTTCTCTTTCCTTTCTTTTTCTTTTTCTCCTCTTTCTCTTCCTCTTTTCTCTTCCTTTTTCTCTTTCTTTTCCTTTTCTTTTCTTTTTCTTTTTTCTCTTTTTTCTCTGTTTCTCTCTATTACCTATTCTATTTTTCTCTCTTTTTTTCTCTTAATCTCTGTTTCTCTTTTTTTCTCTCTATTTCTCTCTATTCCTATCTTTTTCTTTCTTTTTCTCTCCTTTCCTCTCTCTACCTCTCTTTCTCGCTCTTTCTCTCTCTTTCTCTCTTTTTCTCTCTTTTACTCTCTTTTTCTATCTTTTTCTCTCTGCTTCTCTCTTTTCCTTCTCGTTTTCTTCCCTTCGTGGAGTGAGGCCCCCTTAGGTTTGAGGCCCTACGCAGTTGCGTATTTTGGGTAATGGTAAATCCGCCCCTGGCCCCTGGCTCCATTCTATGATACAGGGACTCTTGTCTGAAGTAAAGCGTGTTTTTCTCAAGCGAGTGGCAACATAGCGAAGGTAGCCAGTGATGCCAAATTCCCGGTTTAAATCCGTTTAATTTAATCTCGAAGAGAAAACGGAGGCCTCTGAAAAGCCTCCTCCGTGGCCGGAACTTTGGCAACGCTGAAGGGACTAGGACTCGGTCTGTTGCTCACGCTGCCTGTTTTGTTCCTGTTGTGGATCTCAATTGGAGCGGTATTATACTATATATATATATATATATATATATATATATATATATATATATATATATATATATATATATATATATATATATATATATATATATATATATACAACTTTAAGTGTGGCTAACAATAAGTACGCACAAACATGAAGCAAAACAGAGAGCGCGCTTGGATTTATTTTTATGATGCTGTCTGGAGCTCTTCGAACGCTTCGCCACGCCACGCGCCGCTCCGAGCCGCTAGTTCGCCCGCGGCGCGTCTACCGTTTCAGTTACGGATGAAGAGGAGGAGGAGGAGGAGGAGGGGGAGTCGAGCTTTCAAAGTACAAAGCACAAAGCACAAAAGCACGAAGCTCTCAGTAGCAGCATCGCAATACAGAGCGATTGCGGCTAACCAGCGCTGAACGCTTTATAGCGTGTGGCAGAGGAGCTTAAGCACACGCTTGGCGCTTGCTGCTAGACTTACCGCAGGGCTGCCGTTTTGCGTATAATCAATGCTATTTTTCAATTCACCGATGATTCCACCGGTTGAGAAAAGATTACACAGTTCAGTTCAGTGCATGACTGTAATAAACTAAAATACTCGCATCTGTAATCTTTTCTCAACCGGTGGAGTTGTCGATGAATTTAAAAAACTTGCGGATATTTTAATTAATCAACGGAGTCTCCACCGATTCAGGAAAGATTACAGATCAGAGTATTTTCGTGCATTACAGTCATGCACTGAACTGAACTGTGTAATCTTTTCTCAACCGGCGGAATCATCGGTGAATAAAAAAATAGCATTGATTATACGCAAAACGGCAGCCCTGTCTTACCTAGAGTCCCTATATGTAGAGAGTTAAGATAAGAGGGTAGTCAATTTCTGATTGGTCGATGAGTTTTAGGCTCTACGGACGCCGCCATTGGATGCGATTTTGCACTTTTGTTTACAATCGCAGTTGTTTACCAACAATGTTTTATAGATAAATAGACTTAATTTCCGAGGAATCTGTTATACTTTTAATCATGATACACCTTTAAGAACGTCTATAAATCCCAAAAGAATCTTTCAAAGCGTAAATAGATGTCGATCCACAAAAGCAGTAAAAGATTACATCGTTAGAAAATCTTTGCAGTGGACGAAAACACAATAATGGCCCTCAGAATGTAAACAAATGTGCAAAATCGCATCCAATGGCGGCGCCCATGGTTTCACTTGTCTTAACTCTCTACATAAGGGACTCTAGTCTTACCTACCTAGAGTCCCTTTATGTAGAGAGTTAAGACAAGTGAAACCATGGGCGCCGCCATTGGATGCGATTTTGCACATTTGTTTACATTCTGAGGGCCGTTGTTGTGTTTTCGTCAACTAGCTGTAGCGATAGAGGGGATTCGTGGGACGCGTTATTGAAACTTCAAAGAGTTAGACATGATGGAAATCTCTTATGGACATTTTCACACAGGCTCGGTTTGTTTGCCTCACTTTTTAAACCTTCAAATTTAAAAAAAAAAAAAAAAAAACAAAACAAAACAAAACAAAAAAACAAAACAAAACAAAACAAAACAAAAATGTGAACTGTAAACTGTGACAAATACATTTGAAATTGGTTATAAAAGAACTAGATCAAGTGTTTTAGAGTGGTTACCTGGGCACAGAAATCGATATGATTGTTTCTTCTGGAAGCATTTGCACGATAAAGAAACTGACACGTAACAGATAAAAGCAACATTTTCTCACCTGGATAGTTGCATGAAAATTCTGTGTCCAGATAGCCACTCTAAAACACTTGCGCTTTCGTTCAAAACCAATTTCCTTTGAATTAATTATGATTTTTGATTTAAGAATAAAAAAAAAAAGTGAGGCAAACAAAGCAGATTCAGATCCCACATGCTGTCACACTTTGAGTTATGACTTTGACTTTTGACTTATAACATGTATATTGTATAGACTGTTTTAGTATAGAGCGATATATCGTATCGATTGCCGTCCGAGGGCCTCTGGTTCCAAACAAACTCTGGTTCAATGTAATTTCCCCATAAGCGAACTTTTGAACGGAAATTTAGGGTATTAAATCGAACAATTAATGCGACCTTTTTGCGATTATGAATTCTACGTCCTCGAAAATGCTTAATTTTGCCTGGTTCCTTGACTAAAACTGCCAAAATCAATAAGATATTACAGATTAAATGTTTCATTTGTAGGTTAGAGTCGCCCGAAATCCCGCCAATTCCACAACAACAACAATAACATTTGGGTGATTCCAACCTCCAAACGCATCGTTTAATCTGTAATATCTTATTGATTTCGGCAGGTTTAGTCAAGGAACCAGGCATAATTAAGCATTTTCAAGGACGTAGAATTAATAATCGCAAAAAGGTCGCATTAATTGTTTGATTTAATACCCTAAATTTCCGTTCAAAAGTTCGCTTATGGGGAAATTACATTGAACCAGAGTTTGTTTGGAACCAGAGGCCCTCAGACGGCAATCGATACGATATATCGCTCTACTAAAACAGTCTATATGGCCCCCTCTATTGCCATTGCTCGTCGCAATACACAGAGGCCGCCAAGAGGTAAAATGCAAACGACGAATGGCATACATGGAGTCGTGCTGACTCTGCGGCAAAATTCGCATTCCAGCAGAAAAACCTAAAACTGCAAATTGACTCATGCGGAGGCTCAATCAATTAGCGGCAAAGTGACGATTCTGCCTCCGCGCACATCAGGATGTATAATCCTTTCTCTTTCATTCATGTGGTGACCGGTTCATTAATTAACATTTACTGTCATTCATTTATCTTAATTTGTTTACATAATATTAGCCAGATACGGTCACGTTCATGGGCAATTGAGAATGGGGGGTGCATCATCTCTTGAAAGAGGTTTATTCAAAAAGGCCGTTTTTGTGACCCCCTCGCGGGTGTATGAAAATTTTTGGGGTGATAGAGCTCGTCGTGGGGAGTCTGAATCTGGGCTTGGAATTTCTGTAGCCCCCCAGGAAGCGGTGTGGCCAAGCTTCAAAGTTGACGTCGTTTTTGGGTCATAACTCTTCAACGAATAAATATATTGACCTGCGGTTTGTTTTAAACGATAGGAAATAAAAAAGTACTGTAATTTGCATACCTAATTTAAAGGTTTTCAACGATTTTTGTTCAAGTTATGGCGATTTTTCGTTTTTATAGACTCTTAAAAAATGACGTTTTCAACATTTAAAAATACTGCGCTCCTGCAGATCGATATACACTTTAGGTGCAAAAAAACTAGATTTTATGCCCTTTCGAATGGCGCAAACCGCAATCTGGGGAAATCATTTGTCTTTGAGCTACAGCCGCTCAAAGTTGCCCCGACAAGCCCCCTGGGGGTCCCCAGGGAGGCTATCTCAAATAATTCAAACAGCAATACCTATCTTGTGATACATCGTTCGAAAGGGCATAAAATTCTAAGACTTTTGGTGCAAACCGGAAGTTATTATCGTTTTTCGTTTTCGATATATCGCAGATCAAAAGTTTTATTTGGACCCATTTTCAAAAAATCATTACTTCTATTTAAAAAGTCGGAATTTAAGAAATTAGGGGTCCAAAATATGTTAAAAAGCAAGTACTTTTCATTTTTAAAAACAGTTTGGACAGTAATTCGGTTAAAATTTGATTTTAGAGCCTCCAAAAATTTTCAAAAATTTTGCTCCCTCAGAGGGGCTATCTCAAAAATTCCTATGCGCGACCCCTATTGAGTGATACAGTAATCAAAAGAGCATTAAAAACTAAGAATTTTGGCGCAATCCGGAGATTGATATCGTTTTTCGTATTCAAGATATCGAATATTAAGTTCCTCTCACTCCCGTCTTCAAAATCGAACTTTGACCTTCGATATATCGAAAACAAAAAAACGATAATAACTTCCGGTTTGCACCAAAAGTCTTAGAATTTTATGCCCTTTCGAACGATGTATCACAAGATAGGTATTGCTGTTTGAATTATTTGAGATAGCCTCCCTGGGGACCCCCAGGGGGCTTGTCGGGGCAACTTTGAGCGGCTGTAGCTCAAAGACAAATGATTTCCCCAGATTGCGGTTTGCGCCATTCGAAAGGGCATAAAATCTAGTTTTTTTGCACCTAAAGTGTATATCGATCTGCAGGAGCGCAGTATTTTTAAATGTTGAAAACGTCATTTTTTAAGAGTCTATAAAAACGAAAAATCGCCATAACTTGAACAAAAATCGTTGAAAACCTTTAAATTAGGTATGCAAATTACAGTACTTTTTATTTCCTATCGTTTAAAACAAACCGCAGGTCAATATATTTATTCGTTGAAGAGTTATGACCCAAAAACGACGTCAACTTTGAAGCTTGGCAACACCGCTTCCTGGGGGGCTACAGAAATTCCAAGCCCAGATTCAGACTCCCCACGACGAGCTCTATCACCCCAAAAATTTTCATACACCCGCGAGGGGGGTCACAAAAACGGCCTTTTTGAATAAACCTCTTTGCGAAAATCATTGGTGATCGGTCAGATTCCAATATACAACTTCATAATACATATTCATTAACCCTTTATGGGCCGTTTCCTCGTTTTCCTCCTCTAGTCTATTTCACATTGCTTCAGTCTTCAGTCCGGATAAACGCGACTATCGATAAAAACACTCATAAAATAAGGTTTCGTGGAGTGCCTTCAATTCGCCGTATAGGCAGCTCCAACTCCCCCGAGTACGAACAGATTACTACCTTCCCTATACCTATAAACGGAAGAGTGGCGTTTTTTTGAACAAACCTCGCCTTCAATTCGTCGTATAGGCAATTCCAATTCCCCCGAGTACGAACAGTTAACTACCTTCCCTGTATAAACGAAAGAGTGGCGTTCTTGTGAAGTAACCTCGCCTACAATTCGTCGTATAAGCAATTCCAGCTCCCCCGAGTACGAACAATTAACTACCTTCCCTCCATAAACGAAATAGTGGATTTATTTAATTATACATATGATAGTTTTCAAGGGTTTGAATGTATCTAATGTACCAAGTGCAATGTTGCTAGATTGAAACGAGTTGCATCTGTTACAGATGTGGGTATGTTCGTGTATTACAGTCATATGCTGAATAAATTTGGTGGAGTTTGGGTAATGTTTCGGTCAGTCGGTGGAATCATCGGTAAGTTGAAAAATGTTACTACATATATCCACGTACACAAAATGGCTGCTCTGAAATTTACGAGCCACCATTGGTCAGCGACTGATAACGCGACATTGCCACTGTAAACAGTGTTGCCAGATTTGACAAAAAATAATCAAATTTTACATTAGATTAAGTGGGAGTAAATCGGATATAATTATCCAAATATGGCAACACTGTCCGTAAGTACAACCAACGGCAAAGCTTCGGGCGTCCATTACTTTTTTTTTTTTTTTTTTTTTTTTTTTTTTTTTTTTTTTAATGAAATTCGTTTCTATAATTGGAACCGGCGAGGATTAGACGCGTTGTAAGCAAGGCGTCTAGAGAGCGCGCGTGGCGAAGAAAACTTACAGTTGTAAACACACATGACACATCTAGCATATAGCTCGCTCTTGCGCGGGGTCGGCGCACTCAGCATGAAAACAAAGATTTTCACGGACAAGAGCAATTTTACTGCTTTGATTCAGAAAATCCACTAAGCGCAGACACAGCCGTGGCCTGCTGAACTCATTGTCAGCAATTGTTCGTCCTGCTGGGGTTAGTTTTTGTATGCCGCCCACAGAGTCTCTCTCAAACCTTATCCATACAGGTCTCCGCAACCAAAAAAAAAAAAAAAAAAAAAAAAAAAAAAAATAAAAAAAATGAATAGGTACAGCAATTTATTTTGCATTATCTTTTGTTTCCACGTTGTTTTCCTATCCGCTTTTCAAAATTTGACTCCCCCACAATTTTTTTGCCTGGATTATAAAACCCCGGTAGCCCGCATCATTTAATTTAGCCCTGTATACAAATGTTTTCCAATAAGTTTTTTTTTTTTTTTTTTTTTTTTTTTACACTTTGGCTACTGTGCGATTTATGGCTACGACTATATTTATGAAAAGGTCTTCGGTCTTCACCCCCCCCCCAAATATTTTAAGTTCCTAAAATAACATTTTCACCATTTTTTTTTTTTTTTTTTTTTTTTTTTTTAATTTTATTTTAAGACGGCAGATTATTTATCAGTTTTTAAAAAGAGGCGTACCTTGCTTCAACTTTTCAAAATCCTTCGATGATAATTTAATTTCTCTCCTTAATAATGACGAACTGACGAGCCAATTTACGTACAATTTTTTTCACGAGTTTTTCCTTCTTGCATGCAAAATTAGGGTGAAAAATAAAGAAAATTAACGCATTCGTTTTTCCTCGAATTAAAAATTTAACGAGAAATTTTGAAACGCTCAATTGAGTTACGCCTTTCTGTAAGAGACTAAATCGATATGACGTTTTCAGCCTTCCTTTTTTAGTTCCTGTATCTATATGTGTAATGGCGCACGGAAAAGAACCAAATTCCGTATCACTGTGCACCCGAGGCACCCGTGGACGGAATGGACGCAGAGATTTTACACTATCTGGAATGAAATGCCAAAAAATGAGACATTGGATGATATATTGAAGCATACAACGCTGAAAATACTCGTACGCGCACTATCTAGTTAGTCAATTAAAAAAAAAAAAAAGTTCAACACGCTTGCGCCCAAGAGGATATTGAAATAGCATGAAAAGCACGGTACGCAGCTACAGTTAACCATGTACTATGGCCAGCAAAAAAAAAAAAAATCCTCTCATTGAAATTGTTCTTGAGCAATTTTGTCTATTCTTTCCTAAAAAGTTTTTTTTTTATTTTTATTTTTTTCGACATACTTTCATGAGGCAATCCTGTTAAACTCTGAGATACCCGAAAAACCGCAAAATTCTCTAAAATTAGCCGAGAGATTATACGATGACAATTTCTACGATGATACTTTCTTTTGCTGGTCATAGTACGCACATCACTGGCGCAACCAGGATCTCTCCCATCTCTCTCATTTCCCATTTGAATGTATAAGTAAGAAAAGGACAGAAAGAGGGGGTTTTATCCCGTTGTCCATCCTTGCCTAACATACGTTTTTTCATGGAGAAAAGAGAGAGATGAAGAAAGAAACTCTCGGTGCGCTACTAACGCACATTAAATTTTGGCGCTAGCCAGAGGGTATATCATAAACTTCAACTGAACACGGTGAATGCAACATATGTATAATTGTATAACCTGTGGAGTGTCACAGTGTGGACCCTGTGGTAAAATAAGGATAACAGATAACTTATTCTAGTCCACATGATATCTGGTACAGTTAACTATACTCTGGTGAAGTTTATTAAATTTTTAGCAGCACAGGTGATAAATTAATAAGACAATCACAAAGTTTTGTATTTGTGTTATTGTTCTTTATCAGATTTTTTATTATATTAAGGCACAGGAAGATAGACTAGAGGACTAGAGTCCCTATATACAAGGAGAGTTGCGCCAAGACTCTCAAAAAGAAGAAGAAGGAAGAAGCGGATCAATGGAGCCCCCAAGAGGCAAAATGCAAATGGCGGTTGGCCGTTTGCCTCTGCGCTGTTCGCAATTTCGCTACTTCTAATAGAAGTTAGGTTCTGATTCTTGCCAATAACGGTCGTTATTAAAAGAGATAATTTTCTCCGCAATAAAATTTAAGCATTGGAAAACTCAGCAATAATTACCGCGGTCACTGGTACAGTCAATGTGTGATAAAAGCGAGTGCGTGACAAGTAAACAAACCCTCCACCATTTGCCTCTTGAGGCTTTCTTGACAGCCTAAATCTGAGAGCCAATCAGAAATGGATTCAGCCATGGGCACCCGCAGAAAAATTTCCGAGGGGGGGCAACATTTTTGAACCACAACGGAAGGTCTAGGGGGACCCCCCCCCCGTGTAAAAAGGGAAAACTTTTTTTCACTCAAATAGTGTACAATTATTAACCCATTTTAGGTGTATCAAATAATAATAACAATTTTGACGTGTTTTATATAATGGATAAAGGGACGACAGATGATAAAGATAGTAGAAAAAATATATAATTTATTATTCCTTTCAAAAAATTAGTTAAAATTACAGTATAAACTAGTAATGAAGTTTCTCAACTATTACTCCTTTGATTAAATGTCATTTTAATTTAATTTTCTTTTTTCCTTTCATTTTGCATCGTGAAATTTTGACTTTTTTGAATTCCAGGGGGGGGGGCAAGTGCCCCCTCTTGCCCCCCCCCCCCTCCGGGCGCCCATGGATTCAGCAATGGCGCAACTCTCATATTAGATGGGGACTCTAGACGACACACAGTGCTTTGAACAATGGTAAAAACCCCCAAAGTTCACCATTTAAGATGGGGGTTTTTGGCCATTGTAAGATGATTAGAAGGGTCTACTGGTCACTAAACAATCGCTGATAAAAAGTTAAACTGTGATTTTAACAACAAAATGGTTGACCGAAGTTTATGTAATGAGTATCGTGTGTTTTGCGGCCATTCTCAGTGCTGTTCGACCAGCTCATATAGCATGTACTATATTCCGAAATTTTATTTTTTGGAACTTATCGAACATGGGTCGATTTATTAGGGGTATGTTACGCCCATTTCTGTAATTATAAAAGGTTTCATTAATTTTGGACATTGTCAGTGGAACTCATAAAGATGGCCCTATGAAAACTCTTAAATTTGTCGTATATACCAACTTCAAAAGGACTTTTCTCAAATACCCCAAAAAACCCCCTCGGGTTCTTTCCCGAAAATGACTCCTTAGAGCCTGTACTTTTCGAGGATAAGTCGCTTTTTTTTGCGCAAATTTGCGCTTTTTGAAATATTCACCCTTTACTGCTCCAAACTCTCCAGTGTTTTCGTCTTAATTTTGGCTCCCTGCAGCCAGTGGAGTCGCGTGCAGTGTAGCAACGCCGTATTTCGTCTATTGAAAACCCCTGCTAAATATTGATTCGAGAGATTGCGCAGACACTTGAATAAATCGATATTTTTCATGCATTAAAATGTAAATGTAAATAGCGTGCAGCGCCAGATCGCACGCGACGTCACTGTTCTATAGCAAATGGAGTAGATCAAGGAAAATTTTTAAGAAATGTACACGTTTCTATATCTTTCTCTGAGGGTAAGACCTGGTGTACTCTGCAAGAAGAAAGGTGCTGTTATGAGGGGCGGAAGTCTCCTCATAAGAAGAAGGAAAAGAAAAGAAAAATAATTAACAAGGAATTACATACACAATTTTGCAGTGACTTGGTGCGATCCAGCAACCGCCCTCTTTTTCCTTTATAACGTACGTAATTTGTGAGAAATCGATCTCAAGTGAAGCACGGTGCCTCACTGAAAATAAATCGATATTTTTACACAGGTTTAAATATAGTCAATCCAGCGTTGCAACATTATACAGCTATTTTTGGAATTATGACAAAAATTACACGATTTCATAAAAAGTTAGGCGTGCGATTACACAGTGGTAGTGACACCGACTGCAAGTGAATCAAAGCAACGACCTGCTTATTAATTTTATCATAAAATATGATTCACTTTTAGCATCCAAATGACAACTTGTGCAAAATAAAAAAATAAAATTAGAAAATACGCATTCGAGATGATCTTGTCGTATCAAAATAAACCCTCAATAATTCAAGTAGCAAAAATAAAAAGGAAAGCTCCCGTGTCTTTGAATACGATTCTGTGACGTATTTGTTTTGTAATAAGGTATACCTTTAAATATAATATTTTATTTTCTGCTGTGAAATCTTTAAAAACAAATTTTTCATTATCTTGAGATTTCATATTTAAGTAGTTTTGATTTTAATTTTTTAGCACATGGTAGAAGTCTGAAATTATTTCTTTATTGTTGGCTATGAATCAGAGGCGGACTGGCCCCCAAATTCGGACCGGGAAACCAACTTTGGACCGGCCCATATGGGGGTGGGGGGGGGTCTGCCCCCCGAGAAAATGTTGGTATTTTCACAGTCAAAAACAACAATCTGAAGCATGTTTGGGCCATCAATTTCATTATTATATGATCGCTGACTCTCTGCATTTTTGCAGGGTAGAGACTGTAATTTTATCTTAGTGACGATAGAAAACCTAACCTAATCTAACCTAAGGAAGGTTTGAGGGGGGGGGGGTTGCCCCCCCTAGAAAATTTTAGTATTTTCACAGTCAAAAACAACAATCTGAAGCATGTTTGGGTCATCAATTTCATTATTATACAGGGTGTACCAGACCACCCGGATAGGTACTTTTTCTCGAAAACGGCTGGGCGTAGAGAGCTGAAACAAAAAAGTCAGCAAGGGAATTGACCCCCAAAGAATTCAATGAAAATATTTTCAAAGCCCCCCCAGGCCCCCCTGGGGGGTTTTGGGGGGGTTCAAAACACATTTTTCCATTTTTGGCGGGAAAAAGCCTATAAAAGGTACAAAAATAAGTTCAGATCCTGAAAGAACAACTCATTGCCGACATTTTTGTTCCAGTAAATTTTTCCAAAAAACCCAAATTTTTGGGGTTATGGGCCCTTTTGGGGGGAAATTTTCATTCGGCCACTGTGACCACACTATTCAATATTTTTACAAAAACTAAAAACCATCTGAAAGAAGAGATCAAGACCTTTCGATTGATGTGCCACATAATACCTAAAAATGAAACATTAAGGCCCCCACTTAGATTCCAAAATTGGGGGGTCTTTGGGCCCCTTACGTAAAAAAGTCAAATAGCAAGGTATGGCTTGTGATACATCGATCGAAAGCCCTCAAAGAGTAAAATAAGATGGCGCAATCCAAAATCCTCTACAATCATTACTTTCAAAATGGCGGCCATTTGAAAGTTATGGGTGTTCAAAGGTAAGTCCTGGGAAAAGAGTCCAAGGTTGAACGATACATGGCTTGAAAGGCCTTAAAAAAGGCAAACGAATGGCGCAAACCGCAAATCAATCCGCCTCTTCAATCAAAAGTTATGGCCGATTGAAACTTAAAGGGCTCAATAAGGCCTATTTAAGGCTGCTTTTTCAATCTGCCATAACTTTTGATTGAAGAGGCGAATTGATTTGCGGTTTGCGCCATTCGTTTGCCTTTTTTAAGGCCTTTCAAGCCATGTATCGTTCAACCTTGGACTCTTTTCCCAGGACTTACCTTTGAACACCCATAATTTTCAAATGGCCGCCATTTTGAAAGTAATGATTGTAGAGGATTTTGGATTGCGCCATCTTATTTTACTCTTTGAGGGCTTTCGATCGATGTATCACAAGCCATACCTTGCTATTTGACTTTTTTACGTAAGGGGCCCAAAGACCCCCCAATTTTGGAATCTAAGTGGGGGCCTTAATGTTTCATTTTTAGGTATTATGTGGCACATCAATCGAAAGGTCTTGATCTCTTCTTTCAGATGGTTTTTAGTTTTTGTAAAAATATTGAATAGTGTGGTCACAGTGGCCGAATGAAAATTTCCCCCCAAAAGGGCCCATAACCCCAAAAATTTGGGTTTTTTGGAAAAATTTACTGGAACAAAAATGTCGGCAATGAGTTGTTCTTTCAGGATCTGAACTTATTTTTGTACCTTTTATAGGCTTTTTCCCGCCAAAAATGGAAAAATGTGTTTTGAAACCCCCCAAAACCCCCAGGGGGGCCTGGGGGGGCTTTGAAAATATTTCATTGAATTCTTGGGGGTCAATTCCCTTGCTGACTTTTTGTTTCAGCTCTCTACGCCCAGCCGTTTTCGAGAAAAAGTACCTATCCGGGTGGTCTGGTACACCCTGTATGATCGCTGACTCTGCGTTTTTGCAGGCGGGTAGAGACTACCATTTTATGTTAGTGACGATAGAAACCGAACCTAACCTAACCTAAGGGGGGTTGGGGGGGGGGGTCTGCCCCGAGAAAATGGTGGTGTTTTCACAGTCAGAAACAACATCTGAAGCATGCTTGGGTCATCAATTTCAGTATTATATGATCGCTATCCCTGGTAAAAACGACTATACGACTATTCCAAAAACGACTATAAACATAGTTGGCCAACTATAATCCATAGTTGGCCAACTATGTTTATAATCGTTTTTGGAACGGTTATAGTCGTCATTTTTACCAGGGTATGACTCTGCTTTTTTGCAGGGTAGAGACTGCTATTTTATCTTAGTGACAATAGAAAACAACCTAACCTAGGGGGGGTTTGCGGGGTTTGCCCCCTCAAGAAAATTTTGGTATTTTCACAATCAAAAGGAACAATCTGAAGCACGTTTGAGTCATCAATTTCATTATTATATGATCGCTGACTCTCTGCGTTTTTGCAGAGTAGAGACTGCCATTTTATCTTAGTGACAATAGAAAAGCCCCCATTATAATTTTTTGTTTTTTTTTGTTTATTTTTTTGGTTTTTTTTTTCGTTTGTTTGTTTTGTTTGTTTGTTTGTTTGTTTTTTTGTTTTGTCTTGTTTTAGGTGTGATTTCAGCATGAAGAATTTTCGACTTGATGACGGTATGAGCCACGCCTTCGTGCACCGGCATCGTCATCAAGCCGAGGAAACAAACGTGCATCGAAATACCTCCTTAAATATAAAAAATAGGGGGAAAAAAGAAAAGCCCTTTTCAAGGCTACCTAAACATTCTGAAATATTTCCTCTCTCCTTTCGTTCCAGCCCTAATGAAGCGAAATGATCGGCCCGGCCCGTCAGATCCACATGAAACGAATGAATAGCCCGCCCGGCCCGACCCGAATTTATCGAATGACAGGCCTGGCCCGGCCCGGCTCGTCCAAACGTATTGAGTAACCGGCCCGGCCCGGCCCTGAGTATCGAATGATCGGCCAGCCCGGCCCTAAAAAATCGAATGAATGGTCGGCCCGGTCCGGCCCTATTCGAATGATCGGCCCGGCCCGGCCCTAAAAAATCGAATGACTGGCCCGCAGCCCAATTTACCAAGTACAAATACATGCCCGGCCTCTCTTTTATCTTGTCTCTGGTTTTTTCCTTCTATTTTCTTCCTCTCTCTCTTCCTTTTCCTTTTTTTCTTCCTTTCTTCCTTTTTTTTTCCTTTCTTCCTTTTTTTTTCTTCCTTTCTTTCTTCCTTTTTTTTCTCTTTTTTCTTATTTTTCCCCCTCACGATCCAACCGGCCCTAAAGGGCCGCGGCCCACCGGGAAATTTCCGGTCTCCGGGGGCCAGTCCGCCTCTGCTATGAATATTAAATACTGCCCCCCCCTCTGAATTTGTGTTACGGTTCCTTATGATATTATAGTCTATGAGTAAATTCTTGCCAGTTTTTCCTCCCTTTGAATTTGTGCAAATTGAAATACAAAGAATATTTTTTTAATGCGTTGTACATTTATCACAGCATAATCTCAGCAGTTTCGTGATTTTCTTTATGCTCTCATACGCGGAATCTGATTGTGAGGGTGCTGCAGGTGAGTGCCCAATATTGACTTAGAGTGCATTACAATCTGGCAACACAGCATGTCGTCCATTCAAGTGCGTATCAAGGTCGAATCCGAAAGGGTACCGCAACTCGAAGTTCTGTATTTTTCATGTATTTGAACGGACCGAATACTGTGTGAGATGCCACGCGACACTACCTGTACCTATCATCTTTTCAAAAATTTAGCCCCTCCCCCTCCCCCAAATCGAACGAGGGAATGAAATTTTGGTCTCGGCGCTTGATAGTACTTGTCAAGACCTAAAAATTCCCCAAGTTTCATGCTTTTATCTGCATTCGTTCAAAGTTAGAGTTTTGATAAATTTCCCATATGCTCAAAGCACTGTGCGACCTAAGATCTGACTCAGACCACGCTCAGACAAACTACGTCTAAAAGGGAGTGTAGTACCTTCTTACATTTCCCCAGAAATCGAAAAAGACGACGTGAAAAAATATTATTATCAAACCGTCCTAATTTCTAGTTGAAGGACTTTTACGACTTTGACATCCTGGCTCCCTCTTTCTTACTCTCACTGACCTCGTCAAACAGTGTCGAAAAGCCTGAATGGTTTGCTAAAGTAATTTTCGTTCATTTTTTAGAAATCCAACAAAAATTACAATACTTTCTGGCTGACGCTAAAGTCTGCTATGAGTATGGTTAATGGAGCTCTTGCAAACGTTTGCTGTGAGCAAATGATTAGTCCGTTCTGATGTAAAAACCAGCGAAAATCACGAAAATCACAATGAGAAAGTCTAAAATCCAGTAATAAACCTACATAACTACTTAATGGCAAGATTGAATGGCGATCAGGGCCGGATTTAGGTTGCAGGGGACCCGGGGCGGCGGACCTTTGGTAGGGGCCCCCCTCCCAGTAAATCTTAGGAATAAAAATTTTAAAGTCCTACTTTAAAGGCATATCGAGTAAAAGAAGTAAATTATTACCCTGATAAAAAAGTCGTTAATAATTTTCAAAGTTTCGTTAGTATTTTTGAATGTTTCTTTATTTTTTAAGGATTATTTTACAAAAGCTTCACTTTCAACATTGCCGGACTGTTACAGTATTGTAGGGAATGATAGAAAAAAGGAAGTTCATCAACCATCAATATACAAAAAAAAGGTACCTGCTTTGTGGTGGGGGGCCCGGGGCGCGCGCCCCGGTCGCCCCGCATTAAATCCGGCCCTGATGGCGGTTCGACGCAAGTATAATGGGAGATTCCTGTCTATTTTGTCACTTTCTGAAACACAGGAGATATGTCTCAATTTAGATAGGAATCTTCCATGATACCTGCGTCGAACCGTCATTAAGCTCGATTCTGAGAGTGAATTTTGTGATTTTTCAGAGTACTCATCGTCATTTTTACAGGTTTTTATACAAGAATCAACTCTTCAATCCCGAGTAGCAAACGTCTGCAAGAGCCCCATATTGTACCGTACTTTTTCCGTAGCATATATGATTCATGAGCTTTCAACTTCACGCGCTCGCTCCTATAAAACCAAAGCTGTAGTTTCGTGTATAGTATATTTAATGACATTCTTTAATTCACCGATGATTCCACCGGTTGAGAAAAGATTACACAGTTCAGTCCATGTTTGCGACCGTAATGCACGAGAATACTCGGATCTAGAATATTTTCTCAACCGGTGGTCATCTCTTTAAAATCGATCACTCGAAGAAAACTTGCGGATACTTTAATTTTTGGACGGCAATTGAACCGACTGAAAAGATTATAGAATACAGATGCGAGTATTTTGTACATTACTTTCATGAACTTAACTTAATTGAACTGTGCACTGAAAAAAAAGATTATACGAGAGAAGCATGACGATATGTGACCCGATGCAAGTGATGGTACAGTTACCAAAAGTTTAGTGTTTGTACCATAGCTCTTAATTTTTTTTTTTTTTTTTTTTTTTTTTAGGAAATTCTATAGTCATATAACCATATTCTGGTATTGACAACAGAAATTTTCTAGTCAAAGTACTAGACTTTCTGTCGTTCAGATATCGCGTTGTGCTCCTTATAATATTACTAGAATTTTAGAATTGGTCCGTTGCAAACTTTTGCTACAGCGCTATAGAGTGATCAACCTCAAGTAAAATCAAGTCAAAAGTCCATTGGAAAGTCATAAAATGCAGTATTAAACTCACCAGAGGCATTTAACTGAAATCCAAGATGGCGGTAAAATATCGAGCAACCTGTATGCAAGCACCATGAACATCCAAGACGGCCAACCTCACAACATTGATCTTAACCAATCACTACGCAAACAAACTCATAACCTCCGATGCTGCGAGGTTGTTAAAATGTTAACGTTGGCCATCTTCATGGATGTTCACGGTGCGTGCACACAGGTTGCTCGATATTTTACCGCCATCTTGGGTTTCAGCTAAACGCCTTTTGTGAGTTTAATACTGCATTTTATGACTTTCTGATATCACCACGTGATTTTCTTTAAGATTTTACACTCTATATATTGCTGTACCAAAAGTTTGAAACAGACCCATTATTTTATTTTTATTTGAGAAGAATTTTCAGTGTTTTCTCAACCGGTGGAAATTTAGTGGCGCATCCACGGGGGGGGGGGGGGGGGGGGGGGGCGGTGGCACGCATGGGCGCCCGCAGAAAAATTTCTAAGGGGGGCAAAATTGTTGAACCCCCAAAGGAAGGTCTAGGAGACACACCCCCCCCCCCCCCCCCCCCCCCGGTGGAAAAGGGAAAGCTTTTTTTTTTTTTCATCCAAATGGTGTACAATTATAAAGCCATGGTAGGTGTATCAAATAATATATAGTAATAATTTTGACGTGTTTGATATAATGGATAAAGTGACAAAATACGAAAATGATACTAAGGTAAAAGTTTAATTCTTCCATACCTTGCAAAAAATGAGTTAAAATTACAAAAAAAACAAACACTGAAGTTTTTTTAACTATTACTTCTTTGATTAAAATTGCATTTTCTATATTCCTTTCATTTTTTACCGTGAAATTTTGACTTTTTTGAATTCCAGGGGGGGGGGGGGGCAAGTGCCCCCTCTTGCCCCCCGCTGCGGGCGCCCATGGTGGCACGTACCCCTCCCAGAAGCTTCAAATTTTGCCTTTTTTTAATTGAAAATAACCCGAAATTGCTTCCACCGACGCTTCAAAATTTTACAGGTGTGCCCCCCCCCAGAAAAATTTTCTGGATCCGCCACGGATGGAATCATCAGTGAACTGAAAAAAATGCCATTAAATATTAGATAAAACAGAAGCGTTCTATATAGAACAGTCAATGAGTTGGTTTATCAACTCGAGCGCAATATTCACCTTTAATATTAACACAGGTATGATATAAAATAAGGCAATCAAAGTCAAAGGGAGGGTCATCGGGGAACGGTAAGGGAGGGGAGAGGGGAATTGTGACAGCGCGGTGAAGGATCCGTCAGTATCGAAAGGCGCGGTAATGAAAAGGGGGGGGGGGCACGGGGGGAGGACGGGAGGGGGGAAGGTATCTGAAATCGATCTGGAAGAAGAGCGAGATTGCGACGATGAGAGGTTAGAAGAAAAAAAAAAAAAAAGGAGGTAAACAAAAGTGCGAGGTTGCCTCACCATTTTGAGAAAAAGTCGAGTCACTTTTATAGGTCATTAGAATTCAGGGTTAATGCGTAGTGAAGGTCAAACTGTCGTGGAAGTGGAGGTGCGGGCGGAGGGCGGGGCGTGGCGGATGGTGAGGGGGGAGGGGGGGGAAGCGCGGGCCGATCGGGTTCTGACTTTCCGAGAGCGCGAAGCGGAGGAGCGACTCGCGCGACACTACCGACAGCCGACATTGTTGCCAGCGGAGTCGCGATTGATTTTGGAATTTTGAAAATGAAAATTCCCGGTTTTTTTACGGGGGAAAATTTGGAAAATTGAGACACACATAGTTGCAGATTGCAAAAACAGTGCGAAAATAATGTTCGTCTTAGACTTCGCGGCGGTGTCCTCCCACAGAACTCGGTCGGGAACGAAAAGAATGTGTCAGACGACTCCTAGAGGTAGGCTACCCGCAATCAGTGGCGTATTTTGCAATTTGGCAATGTTGCAGCTCGTCCACGAAAGCCATGAAAAAGATCGAACCATTGGGTGTTCGGTGAGCACCTTCGCTTTCGACCTTTTACATGGGTTTAAATGGGGGACGTGCTTTGGAGGCAGCACCTCAGGCGTCCTGAGGCAGCCAAGATGGAAATCTGTTTTGAAAATTTTTCGGTTTTTTTTTTTTTTTTTTTTTTTTTTTTTTTTTTTTTTTTCTTATATTTTTTAAACATTACATATTTAAAAAAAAAAAAAAAAAAAAAAAAAAAAAAAAAAAAGTTAAGATAGATCCATTTGAAATTAGTCTGAAACGAAAAAACGAGTGACTTAGACTGAGTATCTGGACACAGAAATCTATGTGACTATGTGAAGGATTTGCACGATAAAGAAATCAGGGCTGCCGCGGTGCGTATAATCAATGCTATTTTTCTATTCACCGATGATTCCCCCGGTTGAGAAAAGATTACACAGTTCAGTTCAGTGTATGACTGTAATGCACGAAAATACTCGCATCTGTAATCTTTCCTTATAATCGGTGTAAACTCTGTTGATTAATTAAAATATCCGCAAGTTTTTTTTAAAATCATCGACGACTCCACCGGTTGAGAAAAGATTATAGATACGAGTATTTTAGTTTATTACAGTCATGCACTGAACTGAACTGTATAATCTTTCTCAACCGGTGGAATCATCGGTGAATTGAAAAATAGCATTGATTATACGCAAAACGGCAGCCCTGAAAGAAACGGACCGGACTCATGACAGAAAAATGCAAACTTTTCTCACCTGATAGTTGAATGGGAATTCTGTGTCCAGATAGCCCCTTCAAAACACTTGCACTTTTATTTAAAACCAATTACCATTGAATTAATTCCAAGTTTTGATTTGAGGTTAAAATTCATGAGGCAAACAAACTAGGATCAAATCGTCCATTCTGTCACACTTTGGGATAGGACAAATAATGTGTACCTATTGGCCTCTCTACAAGTCAGTGGCGTCGCGTGCAATTTGGCAACAATGTATTCTATCCATGTAAACTCATGTAAAAGATCGAATTCAGACGGTGCAAAGTGCACCAGGAAAATTCGATATATTTAATGAGTTTGAATGGAGCAGTTGCATTGTTGCCAGATGGCACGCGACGCCACTGCTACAGGTACAGCTCGTTGAAAAGCCATTGCATAGACCGTTGATTGCCTACAACATCATCATCTAATAAGTCGTCTGAAATTATTTTTGTATGCCGAAGGTAGCTGTTTTGGATTAAAGCATGGCCTAAGATACGATGGAGTCGCGAAAATTTTATGGTCGAGTCGGTGGACTATAATTTTATTGCTGGTGCACGGTGAAATCATCCGTGGGATACGATGCGCTTCATGCACGATGTCGTTGAGCTCATCGGCATCGGTGACTCATCACTCATCATATTATTGCTAAAATAAATCGATGTACGAGGCAGTCGCGGCTCGTGCAATTTGGCAACCATGCTAATTTCCCATTCAAACCTATGCAAAAGTATCGATATCTTGGGGGTGCATTGCACCTCCTGAAGATCGATTGTTTTACATAGGTATAAATGAAGAGAATACGTTGTTGCCAGATTGCACGCGCCGCTACTGGTACGAGGCGATGCGATGAGATACTCGACCTCCTGACAAAACCAGGCTCAATCTAAATGGGCCGGGCTTCTGCAAACTTTTGCTGTGATCAAATGAATAGTCCACTCTGATGTAAAAATCAGCGAAAATCACACTGACAAGGGGAGGCTCAGAAGTCGCTGCCTCCGATTTTGAAAACAATTGCACGAAAATGTATCTAAAGTAAAACTATTAGACCCGTGTTTCTCACTTTTTGCCAATGGGCCTTCCCAAAGCGTCAGGAATTTTTTGAAAGTTGCCGAAATTCACGTAAATATTCGGAACGCTCTCCGCTCGGGTTTTTACGTGAATTTCGGCAACTTTCAAAAAATTCCTGACGCTTTAGGAAGGCCCATTGGCAAAAAGTGAGAAACACGGGTCTAATAGTTTTACTTTAGCTACATTTTCGTGCAATTGTTTTCAAAATCGGAGGCGGCGACTTCTGAGCCTCCCCCTTGTGAGTAAGTCTAAATTTCAGTAATAAACTCACGTAACTGTTATAACGTCAAGTTCGTAATGGCGGTTCAACGCGGATATCATGGGAGATTCCTGTCTAGTAAATGTCACTTTTTCTACGGAAACACAGAAACATGTCTCAAGATAGATATAGGAGGCTCCCATGATACCTGCGCCTCTCCGCTATTAAGCCCGATTTTGAGAGTGGATTTCATGATTTTTTAGTGTGCTCATCGTCATTTTTACAGGTTAATATATGCAAGAATCAACTTTTCAATCCCCTATATTAAAAGTTTGCTAGATTCACGGAAGCGGTTAAAGTAAATGGCTAAAAAGAGGGTTAGCGCAGGGAACAAATCGATTTATCCAGTTTTTTTTTTCTTTACCAACTTCGTTATTTCGTTTTTTTGTTTGTTTTTTGTTTGCTTTCATATTGATTTTGGTTGGTTTTTACATCAGAGTTTTAAGTAATTATTCGTTTGGTTACAGCAAAAGTTTGCAAAAGCCCCATTCCAAAGATCACTTAGACCTACGCACCGCGCCGCTCTGGCCGGGGCCCCAGCGCAGCATGGCGGGCGGCTGATAGGCGCATTGGTCACGCACTGTTAATGAACATCAGTAAAACCGATTAAATCAAAAGAAGAACCGGTGAGATAAAAAGCTTAGGTTGCCCTGAGTTCAAAGATGTCAATGGTCCGTGTTGAAATGAAAGATGCTTCATGAGGATGCTGTAGCCGTCAAACGTTCATGTTAAGCACGTCAAAAACAAAGCCGTGAATATTCTTGGAGTGATTCCCATTCTATCGATGTTCATACGCAAGTGAGACAGACACCCTGCGGGAAAACTATCTCACTCACACTTATAGAAAATATAGTCTTACATGTATTTGTTTGAAACGACTCTTCTTTCCATCACGGAAAAAAAAAACTACGGTGAAAATAACCATTCGGATACCTGATTTTGGCACCTGCTAGATGTTATGGTAATGTTAACCAGAAGTATACTATGTTTTGACTAGGTACTAGGTGATGTTACCTGATTGCATGTCGAATTTACTCAAAGTATCGGTAAATGTTCCATACTTCTGGTCAAGTTTACCATAACATCTAGCAGGTGCCAAAATCAGGTATCCGTATGGTTATTTTCACTAATCTTTTTTTTCCGTGTGCACCTATGTAATAGAAATGACATTTAAAATAAACATTGCAAAGGTGAAGTTGTTACACGAATCGCCTCATAGTTAGTGCAAAAACGTCACTTCTTTCATTTAAAATACATTGCAAAGGAGGCATTGTTGCGGCCATCGCCTTGGTTAGAGTAAAAACGACACTTCTCCCGTTTAAAATACATTACAAATGTAGGTAACTTTGTTGCACCCCATAGCGCTTAGTCAGTGGAAAAATTACACCTCTTCGCTGCTTAAAATACATTGAAAAAGTGTCGTGCGGTACTTATTGCCTTAGTTAGTGCAAAAACGACACTTCTTACATTTGAAAAACATTGCAAACGTAACGTTGTTGCACCCATAGCCTTATTTAGTGGAAAAATAACTGCGTTCTTTCCTTTAAAATACATTGAAAAAGTATCGTTTGGTACTTATTGCCTTAGTTGGTGCAAAAACTACACTTCTTCCATTTGAAATACATTGCAAATATTAACTTTGTTGCACTGATCGCCTTAGTTGGCTGAGTTAGTGCAAAAACGACTCTTCTTCCTTTTAAAAAAACATTACAAAAATGATCTTGTTGCACGTATCGCCTGAATTAACGACTTAACGATCCACCAGTTGCTGCAGAGTTAAGGATAACTATATATACTTATAGAAAGTTGGGGCAGTTCGATGGGAATCGCCCACGACAAAAATGAGGCAAATCTCAAGCAATGCCATCGTGGATATGACGGAGCAAAGAGGCCTATATAGCCGCCTGAATACCTTCAGTAAGGAAAGAAAAAAGAAATCTAAGGATGGTCGCGGCAGTGTTGCCAGTTCGAGGGTAAAAAGCCGTATCATCCCCATTTAAATCAATGTAAAACATACAGCTTTTTCACCCCAATCTGGCAACACTGGGTCGCGGTCTGCACGGCCAGTTTTATATGCCCACGCGTACATAACATGATGACCGGTGGACGATTGTAGCTTTTTCAAGCAAACAACTATCGATTTAACCTATTTGAACGTGTGCGATAGAATCGATTGATCGCATTTAGAAGGTGCTCGAAGCATTTCGTGCTCATTTGAACTCAAGAATAAGCTCGTATCCGAAATTAATCATAGATTTCTTGTTATAGTTCGATATTTTTCAACTGTTTTAACGAACCGAATGCAATGATGTCAGGTCGCACGCTTTGGTGAGTAGAACCGCCCATAAATATCGATTCTTTTCCGTAGATTTGTACGGAGGAGTTATATCGATTTAATCGTATGTCAAGAGCCGATATACCTAGGCGTAAATGATGATCGGTGGCTGCTTGTGAGCAGTTTTAATATCGTTTTCTCCCATTAGAACCAATGAAAAAGTATCGATTATTTGAAGGTTCAGGAGAATCTCTCGAAAGGATCGATTATTTTTCATAGGTCTGCGTGTATGGAAAAGGCATCAATTTAATCGCACACTAGCATTGGTAACCTCTGTATAGCAATTAGTTCTTATATTTTCTACTTACCTACTGTTCTTAATACTGTTCTGTTATATAAATGTAATACCTTTATTTGACCTGTACTGAGCTGTAAAGCTGGTGTACTAATAACGAATAAATAAAATAAAAATAAATAAACTGATGACCACTACGGCTGCAATGCTCATGATCGTGAACAGATCTGATATAGTTTTCTTCTATTTGAAAAAATGCGAATTTATCGATTATCTCGAGATTAAGGAGAAATGCCTGGAAATCGATTATTAGGTTATTATTTTCTTCTGTTCTATCCGATGAGCTATAATTTTAGAGTGGCAGCGGGCTGGTCCACCTTGTGCCACACAGGGTAGAAGGAATCCCAGGAAAAAGCGGAATTGGGACGGCAGATTCCAAGGTTTGAGGTTAAATTTTGTAGGTCACTGATAGGTCGTTTCCGGCGATGCCCGAGTTTGTTTACAGAACAACCGGAAACGACCTACAAAATCTAACCTCAAAATCGATTTTTACGGCAAGATGGCGGCGCCCTAGGTGACAACAATGAACCAGCGGAACGTTCCTTGATGTGCCACTCTAAAGTTATAGCTCATTGGCTCTATCCACTTAATTTTGCCGTCCCCTTCCCCCTGCCATGGGCGGAGCCAACAATTTGGCAATTGTGGATTCTACCCATTTAAATGCATGAGAAACAATCGATTCTTGAGGGGGCCACGGCCCAATGTCTAATCGATTGTTTCTCATACATTCAAATGGGAGGAATCCACAGTTGTCTAATTGCTGGCTATGGCTTACGGACCCAAGTAATCGGCAATACAGCGGCTCGGGATGCCATATCACTCGCTAGCAGTGTTGCCATGAGTGACAGAAATTATCTGAATTTCTCATTTAACTCAATGTAAAATTAGGACAATTTCAGTCATAAAATGGCATCACTGCTTGCGACCAAAAACACAAGAGCAGGTGTTGGAGGTTAGGTTGGAGGAGTAGATTACGCAGCTACGGCGGTAAAAGAGGATGGGGAGGGGAAGAGAGGGACAGATCGTGGAATGCTGAAGGAGAGTGTGGGTGAGTGGGTATCCGAGGTGCCGGATTGCCGGGTTGCAGAGGTGATTTGTGAGCAATCGATTATCGCTTTTCTCTTATTGGAACGAATGCAAAAGAATCGCTTTCTTGAGGAGTTCAAGCAAATCACCAGAATCGATTTTTTTCCATGCACTGAAAGAAAAAAAAAAAAAAAAGAAAAAAAAAAATTCCCGTTCGTCTGACTAATTTATAGTGAAATTTGCGAATCAAAGTTATTGGTTGTAATTGGCCGATAAATTAGGTACTCGATCCAACCAATAAATTGGTATACTAGTACCAATAAATTAGTATCGGTATACCTACTCAAATTAGTACGTTACACCGAATGTTATTGGATGCACTTACCCAATATAATTGGTTCCATTGTTACAAATTATTGGTTTGAATATGATATTATGGTTATTGATATTATGGTTTGAATATTTTTATGTTAATTTTACGTTAGTTTATTTAATTTGTCTATTATAGATTACGTGTAATTTGAGTAATTTAACATTTTGTTTGTTTGTTTGTTTGTTTTGTTATTGGCTTTTGCCTAAAGACTGAAAATAAATCATTTATCATTTATCATTTATCATTTATCATATCTAAATTTTTGGGATAAATGGTCCATACAGGTCACTAAGGTCCGTAACCAATGGATAAGTATAGGTCTATATGGATGTGTATGGATATAGTATGGGTATACGTGCCATTGGCGGATACAGGGAATTGTCTTTCTCTCTCCTTTCATTTGAACTTTTGTGTTAGAAAAGGACAGCAGAGGGGGGCCATCACGTGACTTTGGCCCCCTCTTCTGTCCTTTTCTAACGCACGTTTTCAAATGGGAGGAGAGAGAGAAAGACAATTCCCTGTATCCGCCCATGATACGTGTTGATATCCTCACAGATCCATACATATCCATATATTCTGTATAGGGAATTAGTTATGTACCTTATGGACCTGTATGGACCATTTTTGCAACGTAACTACCGGGAATCGATTTTCTTCCCCTACAGGTTGATAAAGAGCTGCATTGATGAATCGCAGACATAGTGGTGGCTCGTGAACAATCGATTATCGTTTTTCTTCCATTTAGACAAATGCAAAAGAATCGATTTCTTGAGGAGTACATATTTGAGACCTCTTCCCGGGCATCAATTCCTTTCAATAGGTATATGTGCGTGCATAAGTATATCAATGAATTATATGTCACAGGCTGATTTGATGTGCCAAAATCGATCGGGAAAATCATTTTATTTCCAATTTACTTTAATGCACAGTGAATATCAACGCAGCGTAGCAATGCGACAACCCTGTTGGATATTAACATATACGGCTTTTGCCCACGATCGAATTATTTATATCGACGCGCGCACCAAATAAAGGAATAAAATGACAGTGACTACAACAAAAGAGAGGAAGTAGAAAAAAAAAAAAAAAAAAAAAACTAACATAAAATCGATGAAGAAAATTGCCAAGTCGAAATCAATCTCGACAAAGCTAAGAATCGATGATTAAAAGTAAGTAAAAGTAACATTTTCGGGAGTTTGCCATAGAATCACCTTAAAAAGGACTTTCATAGAATACATTCATTCCAGAGTTCATCAAGTTGAAATGGAATGATAACCTTTTCAGTTTTCACAGGCACCGCGACTCCATCGTAGTGGCATAGAAGTTAGCAACAGACTCATTACACCGCCGTTTGAGCTAAACTCACATCCCTGCTAGAAATTTTCCTTGCTTTTTGGCAAGGAAATGTTACATTTCCTTGCTTTCGGCAAGGAAATATTTCCATTTCCTTGCTTTCGGCAAGGAAATATTTCCATTTCCTTGCTTTCGGCAAGGAAATATTTCCATTTCCTTGCTTTCGGCAAGGAAATATTTCCATTTCCTTGCTTTTGGCAAGGAAAAAATTCCATGCTCATGGAAAACTTCAAGGAAGTGGAAATGTTTCCTTGCTTCGTTCAAGGAAATTTTTCCATGACCATGGAAACTTTCAAGGAATTTTTTCCATTTCCTTGCTCTTGGCAAGGAAATATTTCCATGCTCATGGAAAACTTCAAGGAAATGGAAATGTTTCCTTGCTTCGTTCAAGGAATTTTTTCCATGACCATGGAAACTTCCAAGGAAATATTTCCATTTCCTTGCCTTGTTCAAGGAAGTTTTTCTATGACCATGGAAACCTCCAAGGGAATGTTTATAATTCATTTTGAGAGCAATAAGGAAAAGGAAATACTTCCTTGTATTCAGCCAGGAAATAATTCCATGTCCATTGAGCCTTCCGAGGAAATACTTATTCCATTTCCTTGTTTTGTTCGAGGTAACTTTTTCATGATCACAGAAATCTCGAAGCAGGAGTGCAGAATCTCAGTGAATGAGCAGTCGATACAGACAGTGGAATGTTCCACTCATCTGTACTAACATTTTGGACTTAGAAAATTTTTCGCCGCCTTTCTTCGACTTATTTTTGAAAAAAAAATCTAGAAATTTCACACAAACTCGATTCACGCAAAATTTTTCACATTAAGACTTCGTAAATTTTTCGAGTTTGACTTAGAATTTTTTTTTTTCAAAATTAGGACTTGCAAAAAATGTTCACATATATCTCTCTCCTAAGTCCCTATAGGGACTTGAAAGAAAATTTCAAATGGGGAATTGCAAATTAACTTTACTCTCCTGAAAATTTTTAGAGTGGGACTAGGAAACTGAGATTATCACCTTTGGAATACCAATTTTTTTCTGGTTTTAGACTTGTTTTTTAACATTTAACCGATGCATATCGACACTGAACCGACAAACCGATTTTATATCGACCCATATCGACAATAAACCGACATCATATCGACATACCACCGACATCATATCGACAAAACACCAACATCATACTGGCACCGATATAACTTTTAACCGATCTTATACTTGCCATGAAGGTCGGTATGCAAGTAAGCATGCTTTTGTCGTTGTAATGTCGGTAAGTCAGTCAGTTTCATACCTGAATAAGGTCGATAAGTCGGTATGATCCTACAACGACATCGATATATTTTCAAATCGATCTCATATTAGCCATGCTATTATGCAAATTAAAGCAAGTAAATCTGTCGGTATGATGTTAGATGAACATTTCTCGAGTCAATTTTAAGCTGTTTAGGAATACTATAACATTTTAAAGGTTTTATAGCAAAAAAAATTGTCTGTCACAGCAATAAGAATGTTGTTAAGCTTTATTTCATTTTCTATCTTTTTTCTCGTATTATGCTTTAATTCTTCATCTGTAGGTATCCAAGGATTATTTTTTTTACTTCCATCGGTAATTAAATTCCTGGTAAAAGTGACGATCATTAACAACTAAATTAGTCGCACGACAGTCGTTAATGGTCGTATGGAGTTGTATAAAGATTGCCATCGAGTTGCACAGCGTCTCTGCAACTTTGACGCCTCTTAAAGCAGGGTCCCACAGCAACTTTACGACTTTGATGACCGTAAGTTGTATGGCAACTCTGCAACTTTGACGACTTTGAACCATAAGTCATACAGCGATTTTCTTGAAATATTGAACATGAGTCGTATTGTAACTTAACAACTTTGACGACTCTTGGTCAAGGAGTCAAATAGCACCTATATGACTTCGACAACTCTTGATGAATAACTGGAGATGGCGTCTTAACTACTTTTGAGGATTTTACTTTTGGAGTTGTAAAGTTGCAGAAAATAGTAAAACTACAACCATTTTGAAAGCTGAATTCACAAACTAATCTCTCATGACCAGAAAAATCATACATCATAGCAAAATTGCTGCAACTTTAATCCCCTTGACTGGAAAAAATAGTCATGCACTCACCTTACAGTTTAGAGGTATATGCCGTAAAGAGAAGAGAAATTAACAACTTTGATGAAAGAGTTTAAAAGTAAGCTCTCATGCATAAAAGAAAAAAATGTAAGACTGTAAAAAGCACTCACCACATTTGAAGGTTATCCAATCAATTGAAAGTTTTTAAGCCGAACAGCACCGATTCACAAATCAAACAAACTGTGACCTCATAGCCATTTTCATAAGACAATATACGTCACTTACAATAAGAGAAACTTTCAAGTATTTAAAATCAATTCACCACAGTGGCTGCTCATGCAATTTAGTAACATTGCTTTCATCTTATTTAAACTTAGATAAAACAATAATCGATTCTTGAGGAAGCAGTCAGCCTCCTCACGAATCAATTGTTTTACCTAATTTCAAATGGAAAAATTGCATGATTGCCAAATCGTACAGGCCGCCTCTGATTCACCAACCGAAATGCGTTGAAAATTGAGAAACAAAAATTTAACTCAAGCTCTGTTTTTAATTGTAGATCAATGCAAAGCCCGGATTTTATAAGATTTCTGGTTATTCTCCAGAGATAGGTAAGTATGCCGCACAAATTTTCAAGAGTTGAAAACGAACGAATCACAATTATTAAGTACACTGAGCAAGTTGTCGAATCACCCAAAAGGAATTCTAATCAATCCTGGTTTTGATTTGGTAGAAATCTTTCGAACTAACGCACCTGGCATTTCTTTCATGACTCCTGTGCCTTTGAACAAACTATCCGATGTGAGATGATTCAATGTTTCTACGACTGTCCCTACAGCACTAAACTGTACTTCCATCAGCTTAATATGTTTCAGGGACGTAGCAGAGAACGATACTAAACAGGGCAAGGTACCACAGTCTTGACAGAAACCGGAGTTCCTGTAAATGTAAATCAAGATCGAGTCAGAGTTGTAAGAAATCATTCTATTTCATAATTATAAGCTACCAAACAACATGGAAAAATTCTCTTTGGAAACATGAAACAAGAGTCAAGAGTCTGGCAGGGAATGCGAAAGCCCGTGGCATCTGTTGAAAAGGATTCTCTTATGAAGGCCCAAATAAGGGCTCATTTGTCAGATTATTATTCCTTTCTTTGGGAATTAGTTTTTTTTTTCATAGATAATAAGCTCTGGATGATCCCACCATCTTTGAATATACCTATCAGTGGTGTAACAAACAGGACAGCAAGGTAAGCGCAGTGCTTGTTGGCCCAAGCTCCGAAAAAGTTACCTCTCTGGCCCTCGGGAATAGTTTACTTGCAGGCCTCCACTTCTCTTGTTACGTCACTGATTTGTATCAGTGTGAGTCTCCCTTCACACATACACCACTGTAAAAATTGGCAGACTGACTGCTGATTTTAGAGCTCTCTCTAGACAGTAAGATTAAGTTGTTCTGCTCTGTAATCTGTATCAGTCTTGAAACTAAGGTTAAGTTGAGATTTGCCAACAAGAAGGAGTCTCGGAAGACTGCTTGAGAGTAGGTAGTCCGTTTCACGGACAGAGATTAATAGAATTCAAGCGGGAAATGAGCACAGCACTAATGTTCTTAAAGAGTTCAGAGACATTTTGGAACAAATGCATGATGACAAATTTTTAATGAATGAGATGGTTAAGATACCTGCTGAGCTGTGCAATGTGCATTGTGCATCCTTGGTGGGTCGAAATCATCCCACAGTAAAACCTGGCTCTTATACAGAATAGCATACGTGTACATGGATTACATTTATTCGATTGAAACTCGAAAAGAACAAAAATTAAAAAAGAATGCTTCCGATGGAAAAGAAATTACGATTTTTTGTGGACATTTTAGCGGTAGTTTGCTAATGTTTGTTTATCACAGATATAGGATGCTCCATGAGTCCGAGACTCCTCTCCTTGCAGGGACTTTGGGATGCGGATCGATCAATTGAATTTTGCAGTTGGTTTGATATCATTTCGATGTAATTTTAATCACAGTTGAAATTTTCGGGGTACGAATACTCTGTGGTCGATCCATCCAAAGAATAATAATAATTTGACACCGTTCAAAAGTCACCGGGGGCCTCAGACTTGTTAAGCACCCTATAGCATCTTCACTCATGAATCGTGATTCGTGAAATACCAGCCGCCATTATGCTCTCAAGAAGGACGCATGATCAACACACTCTGAAAGTCTCCCTCGTAATTCATTTATTCTCGAAGTAAGTTTCATCAAATTATTCTCAAAGTCTCCTGGTTGGATCTCCTCACCTTCAAGATTTGAAACCGGGGTGAGTAATTAATTACTTGTCGCACTTGGTAGATATTCGATTCTGAGCAAATAGAGGTGGCCGTTATTCACAGTCCCATGCTGTTCTTTGTAATTTCTTCACTGTGTTATTCAAGGTGCTCGCAGAAGGATGACTCCACTGTTAGTCTAGCTCTAATGTTTAAAAACAGCGTTTGTTTGAAATCTCATCCACCTAACTCCTTGCCGATAATTCTTGTTCATAATTTAGAATGAGCTGCCCCTGTTAACTTGGGACCTAGATTATTCTTTCTGTTAGGGCCCAGTAACATTCTTACAGGATATTTTGTCTCATTGAAACGCATTGGCGCATGAATCATGCTGCATAACAGACTTTTTCACTGTGGTGAGCCAGCATGGTCTGTGCGTTTGTCGGAACGGAATAAGCGAACAACTCTAAGTAGTCTCTTCTCTTATCACGGTCAGTTTTGACCAATCGAGAGTAATCAAGAGTTACCCGTCCCATCCTGTTTAATTAATAGTAAAATTGGCCTACCATTTAAGATGAAGACCTAAACATGGCTGTATGTAAGGAGTTTGCACGATCTCTCAGTAAGAAAACAGTAAGGACCTCATACCGGAAAGTGGCAGGTTTGAGGTTAGGGTACAACGTTTCTACAGCTGCTTATGGGAGATGGTGAGTAGTTCTCAGGTTTTTAGTTTCTTGAGCCAAATATTTAGTTGCTTTTGGAAAGTCTCCTCTTGATATTCCTGACAATTTTAGCTGCAGTAAATGGTTTTTTTGTTTCTCGCTTACATTGTCAGTAACATTACCAGAGCCTTTCCTTAGAGCAATTCGCCCAAACAAGGTCTGTAACTGCCAAGAACTCATTATCTCCCTCAAGCGGCTGTAGAAACCTAAGACATTACAGAAGACGACTGGCCACAGCTGTTTCATGAAGTGAAAGAAAAGTGAAGCCAGTCTTGGCACATGCAGATGGGTGGGGTTTGCACTGATCGGTACAGCTCGTCTCAGAAGACGAAGCAGAGCTCGGCTGATTATGTTTAGAATTTTGCTATCATTATTTCTCAGATTGTACGTAAGAATAGAATGAAATTAATTGGATGCTGAAGTTAGAGCAGGACCATTTTGAGTATTAGGTTCTGACAAGTAGCTGTGCATGCTACCAAATTGCATCAAAGCGCAGTGGTGAGTGGTTGACTAGCAATGAGTCAAAACTGCGCAAACCAACCTCTGACCGATGCGTTTTGATGCAGTTCAGTAGCACGCACCACTACTCGTCAGCACTCGATACTCAAAAGAGTCCTGGGGGGTGATCACGGAGGATCGTTATCGAGTAGAACAGTGTTGAAGAAGAAGAAATAAGACGATAGCCTACTACAGCGCGAGTAACTGCTGCACTCGAAAACGATAACGATCCTCTGTAATCACCCCCCTGCTCTAGCAATTTTCAAGTCTCAGGCAAGTTTTGTTTTGACTTGAAGGAATGAAAATTGAAAACCTGCCAATAATCATCATTTGAGCTCCACCCCCACTTCTGAAACAAGCTGTATGTTCAGTGAGCATAGCTCAAAATACTACAATCACAGTCACTGCCAACTTAGGTCAACTTAGGTTCATTTTGAACATTTTTGAAGTATTATTTTCTGATTAGACGTTCCAAACAATCCCTAATTCAAGCAGTGAAAAAGACAGTGAGAAACGTCTGCCATCTTAAGAAGTTACCAAACGATATGGGAGTTTCCAGTCTGATTGTATTATTCTGTGATCATGGGACTGTTCCGAACATACAGGGTGTAATAGCAAATAAATTTAAAAGAAAAAGGAAGAACATGAAGAATTCAAGCTAATTAGTCCTTATCCAAGCCATTACATATGTCAACTTGTCTGTAGATCTTGCAGGTCTTCACTCTCCCTTGTTTCATGTTTCCAAAGAGAATTTTTCCATAAGGTTGGTGGCTAGAGCAGATGCTTTCTGAGTATCCTGATAAGTCAGTTGAGGTACTGAAAATGTATCAAAACTAATCACATGGGCGGAGCCAGCAATTTGGCAACCATGAATTCATCCCATTTGAACTTATGAGAAACAATCGATTCTTGAAGGTGCTACGGCCCTTCTACAAATCGATTGTTTCTCATGCATTCAAATGGGAATAATACACTGTTGCCAGACCGCTGGATCCGCTTCTGACTAATCAGTGAGCAGTTGCAAAAGAGTTTATCTGGTTGCTAACCAACTGCTCACCGATGTGTTTTGATGCATTTTGAATGTATGCTATTCTACGAGTCAGCACCTAACTCTCTGCATGTGTCTGCTCTATAATTATGAAACAGAATGATTTCTTACAACTCTGACTTGCAGTTTTGATTTACATTTTCAGGAACTCTGGTTTCTGTCTTGAATTACGTGACTTCACACTGTTTTGTATCGTTCTCTGCTACATCCCTGAAACATGTTAAGCTGATGGAAGTCCAGTTTTATGCTGTAGGGACAGTGGCAGAAACATTGAATCATCTCACGGAGGAAAGCTTGTCTAAAGGCACAAGAGTCGCATGGAAGGAATGCTTGGTACCTCAGTTTGTATGATCTCTACAAAATGGATTCATCAGAATTCCTGTCGACAACTTGCTCATAGCTGTGAATAATTTTAATTTATTTCTTTTTTTGCTCTTGAAAGTGTATGTGGCATTAATCTTCGGAGAGTCACTGAAAATCTTTATTAAACAGTTTGGCTTTGCGTTGCTTTAAAATTGGAAATATGAGATTTCAGTTTAATTTGTTTTGGTTTTTTTTGGTTCGTGAGTTAATTTCAAGCATTAAAAAGCTCTAGTGATAAATCATCTTGTAAATAAGTCATCAAATAGCTGTGAGGCTATACGGTTGAAATTTTTTTGGTGAATCAGTGCTGTGCGGTTTGAAAACTTTCAAATAAATGGATAACCGTCAAATATGGTGAGTACTTTTTACAGTATTACATTGTCTTCATGCATGCAAGCATACTCTTAAACCCCTTCATTACAGTTTATAATTTCTCTTCTCTTTATTTGTATTTGTTCTGCAAGAGCTATGAGAATGAGGAAAGTAATGTTAGAGCTAGATCTAGTGCTACCAACGTTTGTAGAAAATCTGTAACAACGTTGGCTCCCTTGCATCTACAAACATTATTGCAAATCTGTACCAAAGTTGTTTCAAATTTCATAGTAACATCTGCTTACTAACGTTGGTTCAGAGTAGACCTATCAACGTTGGTACAGAGCAGACCTAACAATGTTGATACAGAGCAGACCTATATAACAACGTCGCTACAACAACCTGTACTAACCTGTACTAACGTTGGGTTCCAATTACGAGTACAAGGTTAGTACAACCTCAAACGTTAATACAACGTTGTACTACCTTCATTTTTACCAGGGATGTACTGTTACAGTTTTTTTTCTTTTACAATATAATTGAATTTAATTTGATTTAGTTTCATGTCTATCTTTTCCTGCCATCAGAAGAGTAGAGCTTGTTCTAAAATAGTTGGTACGCTGTTAGTTTTCAATGTTTACTGTGCAGAAGATGCATTTAGGAATCTGGGTTCAACAAGTGTATGGGTAGGTTCAGGAAACATTTCTGAATCAGGCACATGCATCCATGAAACCTTTCTGAACCAGATATGGAAAGCATTCCAAGCCAAGCAAGAAAAAGGACATTTTTCCATGCCCAAGCAAGGGCAAGGAATTATTTTCTTTCCGCGCGAGGCAAGGAAATTTTTCCATGCCGGGCAAGGAAAAGGAAAAATTTCCTTGCTTGGCAAGGAAAAATTTCCTCGACAAGCAAGGAAATATTTCCATGACTGGCAAGGAAATATTTCCATGACTGGCAAGGAAATATTTCCATGACTGGCAAGGAAAAATTTCCCGGCCATTTTTCCTTGCCACGAAAGTCATGGAAAAAAGTCAAGGAAATATTTCCTTGCCAGATGTCAAGGAAAATTTCTAGCAGGGATAGAATTTTCTCAAATACGTAAGAAAACCACATAAATTATCGACCAAAGCCTATTTTGGAGTAACGCACGTTGTTGATGAGACCAAGCGGACATAATTTATTTTCCTCATCAGCCGCACAGTAGGGAAGAAATTATAAATTAAGCGGCCGAAAAAAGGGACGTTAAAATCGCTTGGGTTATATTTTTAAAGCTTCCGGGACTGAATTTTACACACTTGAATTACTTCTAATACATGGCTCTAGCTGAAAAACGTATACATAAAGTTTAGGATATCGGTGCAGGTTTAAAAGGATTACAATATAAAATATGTGTGCTCAGGGTGGGGAGGGGGAGGGAAGGGGGCCCTGAAACCAGTGGCGTCGCGTGCCATCTGGCAACAATGCAACAGCTCCATTTAAACTCGTTAAATATATCGAATTTTCCTTGTGCACTGTGCACCCCCTGAATTCGATCTTTTACATGAGTTTAAATGGATATAATACATTGTTGCCAAACTACACGCGACGCCACTGCCTGAAATCATAAAATCCATAAATTCTCTATGTCAAGGAGGATTCTCCATGTTTAGATAAAGGAGGTTTTTTTCGTTGAGTCTCTGAACGGGGATCTTGCAAGCTTTTGAAGAGTTGATTCTTGAATAAAAACCTGTAAAAGTGACGATAAGTACACTCAAAAATCACGAAATTTACCCTCAGAATCGGGCTTAATGGCGGAGAAACGCAGGCATCACAGGAAATTCCTATCTAAATTGAGACATATTTCTGTGTTTCCGTCGAGAAAGTGACAAATTTAGACAGGAATCTATCTCCCATTATACCTGCTGCGTTGAACCACCATAACGATTTTGCCGTTATAGCTGTTTTGTGAGTTTGTTACTGAATTTTTAGAGTGGTTTTTTTTCTTAGCCCTTTACTGCGCGATTTTTTTTTTTCGTTCGAAAACATGATTTTTCAATTTATTTTGACTCAAAATGAAAGGGAAAAATAGTGAAAAAATTCCTAGCATTAATTCTTGCGCCAAAGAGATCTGCAAATTACTAAATTTAACATGGGCCAGTATAGGGAGAAAATCAAGGTTAAACGGTTAAATATATTTTCTAATGCTCAGATGGCGCTCAACGTGGGGCCTTGCTTTTTCAGACTTCGGTGAAAAATCGAAAATTTTCCTCGATATGTGCCGGAGGGATGACGACATGGGAAAAAAACATTTTTTAACTTTAAGAGTTCAAAATGGAGGAAATATATTATGTGCCTCAGGGGTGCCACGGCGCAGTTAAGGGTTAGAGTGGTTTTCGTGATTTTCGCTGGTTTTTGCATCAGGTTGCACGATACATTTGCTCACAGCAAAAGTTTGCAGGAGCATTTTCTATCCCCCATTGTCTGCATTGCACCCCCAGATTTTTTTTTTTCTTCTTTTAGAGGAACTTATATTAGCCTGTTCAGTAAAAAATCCTTTGGGGGGGGGGGGACATTTTCAGGAGACAACCCCCCGGTTACCAAGTAAAGTAGTATGGGTTTACAATAACGGTTAGTATGATTTAAACTAGTAGATTTTTGGCCGCTAAATTGCAGATTTCCGTTCACGGAGCGGCGGTTATTGCGTTGATCAGATCTTGGGGAAAAGAGGAAAGGCCTCGTTCGAGCGGGATACGAGTAATTACGCCGAGCCAAAAATAATTTATCTCCTCGATAAAAACGCAACGGGAAGAAAAGTACACAAACTCCTGGGTAAACAATTTGAAGAGGATTTTTATCGATCAGTGTTAAAAAAAAAAAAAAAAAAAAAAAAAAAAAAAAAAAAAACTTCCGATGTTTGTCAAAACACTTTGAGGCACCAAAAAGCAAATATTTCGCCCGAATCTGGTTGCTCCGTACACGCGCCTATAAGCCTGAGGTATATTAGCATAGGAAGTGTTCCTTCAAACAAATCTCTACCTTCTTCGGCGCCAAATAAACCGTTTAGGCGAAACGATGCTTCTATCGATCCCAACGAGCCGTAAGCATAGAGGGCACTGACGCAACCAGGATCTCTTCCATCTCTCTCATTTCCCATTTGAATGTTTAAGTAGGAAAAGGACAGAAAGAGGGGGTTTTTATCCCGTTGTCCATCCTTGTCTAACATACGTTTTTTAATGGAGAAAAGAGAGAGATGAAACTCTCGGTGCGCTACTGATAGAGGGGCTATACGAGCAATGTTATAAGTCCTATCCCAAAGTGTACTAGCAAGGACGATTTAATTTTGGTTTATTTGCTTCATTTATTTATTAACCTTAGATCAAAAAAGTAATTAAGTCAGTGGAAACTGTCAATGGGTCTGTTGCAAACTTTTGCTACAACGATAAAGAGTGTTTCATCGTATGTAAAATCGCCCGAAAAGTCCATTGGTGGCATCAGAAAGTTATAAAATGCAATAATAAACTCACAAGAGGCGTTTAATGAAATCCAAGATGGCAGTAAAATATCGAGCAATCTGTATGCGTGCACCTTGAACATCCAAGGATTGCCAACGTTAACAACCTAACAGCTTCAGAGGTTATGTGTTTATTTACGTTGTGATTGGGTGTGATCGATATTGTGAGGTTGGCTATCCTTGGATGTTCGTGGTGCATGCATACAGGTTGCTCGATATTTTACCGCCATCTTGGATTTCATTAAACATCTCTTGTGAGTTTATTATCGCATTTCATGACTTTCTGATGCCACCAATGGACTTTTCGGGCGATTTTACATATGACGAAACCCTCTGTATCGTTATAGCAAAAGTTTGCAACAGACCCATTTAAATGAAAGTATACATACAAGTGTTGGATATCTGGACTCAATGGAGTAGTTGCAGAATTTTGCTACAGGAATTCAGAGCTGCCGTTTTGCGTATAATCAACCGCATTTTTCAATTCACCGGTGCATGATTCCACCGACTGAGAAAAGATTACACAGTTCAGTCCAGTGTACGACTGTAATGTACGAAAATGTTCGCATCTGTAATCTTTTCTCAACCGGTGGAGTCATCGGTGACTTTAAAAAACTTGCGGATATTTTAATTAATTGACGGAATCTCCACCGATTGAGTAAATATTACAGATCACAGTATTTTCGTGTATTTCAGTTATACCTACATACTGAACTGAACTGTGTAATCTTTTCTCAACCGGTGGAATCATCGGTGAATTGAAAAGTAAGATTAATTATACGGAAAGCGGCAGCTCTGTACAGGATTATCAATAGTTGAATATGGTGTAAAACCCTGTAAAAATGACGATACTGAAAAATCACGAAATCCACTCCCAAACTTATAAAATACTTTCAAACGCGAGATTGTAATGGCGCTGATTATACCGCCTAAATCGTATGGCAATTGGATGCTTCTTCTTCTTCTCTTCTTCTTCTTGTGTGGTGTCGCGGCAACACCTCGTGGGGATGGAGCTTATTGAGAGGGGGATACCCAATGTAAAAGGCGGTAATCACCACTATTACGGCCTTGCGGTAGAAAGCATTTTATGAGTTTGGGAGTGGATTCCGTGATTTTTTAGTGCGCTTATCGTCATTTTCACAGGGGTTTACCACGGCCATAATCATCAACCATTAAAACCCCTGTAGCAAAAGTTTGCAACAGCTCCATTTAATTTGGGTTTGTTTGCTTCAATTTTTTTTTTTTTTTTTTTAAACCGTAAATCTAAAATTGTAATTAATGCAGCGGAAACTGTCAAATTTAAATGAAAAATCAAGTGTTTTAGAATAAATATCTGGATACGGAATTCTATAAAAGGCCCCTAAATTCCCTCCTTGGATTCGCCACTGAAGTCCGTCTAATATGATGTAATCGATGGCCTCAATATGGTAAAAAGACGTACCGCATTTTACCATAAATAACAGGCATGCTCGTTATTTCACAGCTGGCAGAATCACCGTTTGATTTATTGGCGGAATGAATTCCGCCATGTCCGAGGGCTAACGAGCAACCCTGCTTTTTAATTAAAAACTTCAAGTAACCTCTACAGCGTTTAAAATAGTTGTCAACACTTACGATATATTTTTTAGCGCGGGGGCCGTGTTCAAAATTTGTAGAGCTCGTTTTGACCATTTTGTAGACCAAAGAGCTTTAACTAAAAAGGGGTTAGACGCAATTTGGCAACGCTGCAGTTCGTCTATTTAAACCAATGAAAAATATCGAAGTATTGGGTCCGGAGAACACCTTCGCATGCGACCATTTAAATGTGTTTAAAGGGACAAAGTACAACGTTGCCTAGTTGCACGTAACGCTACTGGAGGCAGTATGGACGGAAGAAAAGTTTGTTTGCATCTTATTTTTTAAACCTAAATTTAAAATCCATGATTGATTCAATTGAAACGGTCCCAAAAAACCACGAGATAAGTTTCGAAAAATCACCAGAGAATCCCAGAAAAAATCCTCGGACTTTTCCTCTGAAAAAATCACCAGATTTCCCACAGATTTCATGGAAAATCACGATAAATCGCAAATTTTGTGAAATCGCACCAAAACTCTCAGATTCCGAGTTGAGCAAGAATAAACGCAAAAAATCTAGTATCGCGTGAAAAGTATTGACTGTTTACACGAATTAAATTCGAAACTAGAACGAGATAGATACTTATACATGGGGGTCACGAAAGAATGAGTGAGATAGTTTGGAACGCTACGCGAGTTTTATCACAACCGATTGCGACCGATGAGTGCATTGTTGTGGTTGTTGGCTAACCTTTGACTTCGCACTAAAACCGTCTATTGGCAAAAAATTACCGGTCTCCAGAAAATCCCAGAAATTTCCAAAAAATCCCCAGATCTGGGAACCCTCAGACCTGGCAGCCTTCTGAGTTTAAGTTTTCATTTTGTACATTTTTTTTTTTCCGACCTTTTGGGTATAAACGTACCTACTCTAATTTTGAGGTCTTCGCATTCCGACTTTCTATGACGGGTCGTTTAATTTGCAGATTTTCATCATTAATCAACCGGATCATTCGGCGCCATCAGTTGGCGAATTAGGAACCACATCGCTGAGGATTCATACGTTACGTTTTATAAGATAACTTCGTGAATCACATTTTGTCACGTAGAAACACGATAAATTCAATAAAACTGCAGGTGAGAGAGCTGATATCTTTTTCGAGGCTAAGAGTACAATAGCTAGATGGGTATACGGATGCTGACAAAGCAAGCATCTGCATCTTATACCCAGATCAGCAGTTCTGCTGATCGCGCTAGTTTAAATGAAGACAGTACCGGGTACCCCATAAGTTATGATAAAATAAAGATTATGAGATAACTCGTAACTCAGTTCAGTGGCGGCGGTTTCTTGCAATGTGGCAACAATGTTTTCTCTCCATTTAATTCTATGTAAAACACTCGATCCTCAGGAGGTATAATTGCCCCCCGCAAGTTATCGATACTTTGCATGGTTTCAAATGGAACAAATGCATGGTTGCCAACTTGCGCGAGCAGCCACTGGCTCAGTCTCCGAATCTGTGACAATCATGCTTCTGCAGGAGAAATATGAGAGTAATAAAACACAATTTCTCGCAAAAAAAAGACTGCAAGCATGAAAGAAGGTCAAATTAATTGAGGTCTGTAATTGACATTTTTTTTTTATTACTAACCTACAAATGGCACAGTCACATTTGCTATACGGGATACAGTATTACTGATGATTAAGGAAGGATCAAGACATTCACATAGTGGCGGCACCGCTCGTACAATGTGGCAACATCCTACTGTTTCCATTTAAACCTATACGTAAATAATCGATCTTCAGAAAGTACGTTGGACCTTCTAAAAATCGATACTTTTGCAAAGGTTTTAATAGCAGAAAACATGGTTGCCAAATTCCACGAGTCACCTATGGATCATGAATACCAGTTTTCTTTTTTATCCTTTGCCAATTCGGTATCTTTTTCCGGTTGATAAAAATATTACACAGCTCAGTTCAGTGTATGACTGAAATGCAAGAAAATATTCGAATCTGTGACGTTTTCTCAATAGTTGTGACTATCGTTAAAGTATCAAAATATCCGCACTTTTTTCAAAAATTCAGTGACGGAGACATCACCGATTGAGAAAAAATTATAGATCACAGTATTTTCGTGCATTACAGTCACTGGACTGCACTTTTACCACAGAATAATACAATCAGAACGGAAACTCCCATAAGAGCCAATGGAAGCAAGTTTGGAATTTAATGGCACCAATAGGCAACGCTGTGGTGCTATATCACAACATGGCGGACGTGTGTGATTTGTGTCGAAACTCATTTATTTCTGTAAATTCTGGAAAGAAATCTTAAGTTTCCGGCCTCACTTTTATTCTTTTGGCATTTCAGAACGAAAATTTCGCGGATCATGTCCTACATTTTTTTATTCGCGCGCGAATCCAGATGTAAACATCCTATATCCCAACATGGCGGACGCGAAACTACTTTGCTTCAAAATCCGACAGAGTTTCCGTTCTGATTGTATTATTCTGTGCTTTTACTGTGTAATATTTTCGCCAGCCGGTGGGATCATTGGTGAGTTGAAAAATGTAGCAATAAATAAATACAAAACGGAAGCTCTGTTTAGAATACCTTCTCACCTCGTGAATTTATTACAAAGATTAAAGTGAAACTTTGTTGACATCCTAAACCACATTTAAACACTGCCCGGTGAGAAGTACGCGGAAGCCGGCGATTCATTTTTAAAAGGAATCCACTCGTCATAAAAGGAGAGCTTACTCATTGGGAATGTCAAAAGAACGGATTGAACATTAAAAAAAAAAAAAAAAAAATGACCTTGAGATACGAGCGCACCCGTCAAAATATAAAACGTTGTCATTGCATTGAACGAGTTTCAGTTCTGGTCAAAATAAATTCAGAATGCATTTGAGATGTTTTTGCGGAGAACTCGCGGTCCGCAACCTTTGGTTCAACGCAACGGCAGTCGAGTTTCCGCTGCATAAATCAAGATCGAAGCGTGCGCTCTGACAACATTGCAATTTGCAATTTGTGCATTTAAAAGAGGTGAAAAGGTCAGTGGCGGCTCGCGCAATTTCACAAACATGCTTATTTCCCTTTTATAGCTATGCAAAAGTATCGATATCCTGGGAATGCAATTGCACCTCCTGATGATCGATTGTCTTACATAGATTTTATGGTTTTTACCACATTGCACGAACCGCCGCTGGAAAAGATCGACTTTGCGCTTGTTTTCTCGCGCCAACACTTTTCTCAAAGTATCCTCTGTCTATGGGAGGGCCCTTAACTTTGAGAGCTGTATATTTCAGGAACAAATATCAGTATGGCGTAATAGAAATGCGGTCATTGGTCTAGTTGGTATGTTTATTGCAGTTTTCGCGGACGATGACTTAATCTGCATTTAAAAAAATGTCTGCTTGACCATGAGGAAAAGCGTGAAATCATGGTTCACAACTATGTAAATAACGGCTCAAAACTAGTGTAATTTACAAGAAAAACAGTAATTCCGCACTTTCCTGGTTTTCTGTTTTTCTTTTAACAGGTTTATTGTCTCACGCTTTTTTTAAAGTACCCTCTGTCTGGGAGGGGCTTTTAGAAGAGCTATTTATTTAAGGAACGAATATCAGGAACGGCGTAATAGAAATGCGGTCATTGGTCTAGAATGTTTATTGCAGTTTTCGCGGATGACTTAATCTGCATTGAAGAAATGTCTGCTTGACCATGAAGAAAAGAGTGAAATCATGGCTCACAACTATGTAAATAACGGCTCAAAACAAGTGTAATTCACAAGAATAACAGTAGTTCAACTGTCATGATTTTCTGTTTTTTTAACAGGTTTGTCTAACGCTTTTCTTAAAGTACCCTCTGTCTGGGAGGGGATTTTAGAAGAGCTATCTATTTAAGGAACGAATATCAGGAACGACGTAATAGAAATGCGGTCATTGGTCTAGAATGTTTATTGCAGTTTTCGCGGATGACTCGTTCTGCACAGATGTCAACTTGACCATGAAGAAAATACTGAAAACATCACGATCTACAACTGTGCAGTAAACGGGTCAAAACTAGCGCAATTGACAAGAGAATCAGAAGTTGGATTTACCTTTCGAGCGTCAAAGATGAAAAACGCCAAATGGAGGTGGAGAGTGAAAGTGTTGGAGGATGAGTCAACCGTAAAAAAAACAAGCGCGAAACTCTTATTTTAGCAAGACACGCGAGACTAGACAACAGCAAGCCGCGGACGGAGCAGTTGACGTGAACTAGGCGAGCACGAATCAGTATTCCCGCGAACTGGGTCCAGCGAGCGTCAGCGAGTTACTGAAGAGAATCCGAGTCAAGCTCCATAAACATTCTCTGTTTGGGTTTTGTTTGGCTTTGGATGGAGGCTGCGGCCGGTTGGCCGCGGAGGCGCGGCGCGGATCGGATCGGGTAGGAATGAATCGGTCGGTGAACGAGTCGTTCTTTTGAACTATTCTGTTTTGGGAACGAACGAGTCGTTCGTTTATCATGCGTCTTGGCTTAGGTTAGATTCAATATCGTTTGGGATCAAGAGTCGTCGGAATGAGGCTGATTCTAACTTTGCTACATGCGATTGCTCATGTAGAGGTAGTTTCAGAAGTGTAGGCGCACCTAGACCGATAATCTTTGGAATTTGTCAACATTATTTCTGATATTACTCAATAAAAATGAATGAAAATGTACTTAATTGAGAGTTCACTTTTCAATAAAGAACACTTTAAAATCCAAAGAATAAAGTCAGAGGCAAGCTCGGTTTTGATTTGAAGGAATTAAAGTTGAAAATTCGCCAAAGATTATGGTTTAGGTGCGCCTACACTTCTAAAACGAGCTCTAGCATGGATTAGACTTTATTCCAAAATAGTCGTTGAATTTTGGCAATTTTATCATTTGACCATAAAGTTGCAAATATTATGAGGCGTAAAGTTGTGACGAAATGGCAAAAAGATGGAAACTTTTCGGAGCTGACTTTTTTTTCTGTTCAACTGTTGGAAGGCTCTTGCCTGACTTCATGCCACCCATGTAGCATTTTTCAATCTAAATGTTGCGCAATTTATGGCATCAAAGTAGCAATAAAATGACAATTTTTTAACAACACATGGACAATTTTCCACCCTTAAATTGCAACTTTTGACACATGCACACAGAGGCATAGGTGAAAGTGACTCATACACAAAAAGTATAGGGCAGAATAAAGAGCCAGCTCCGAAAAGTTTCAATTTTTTTGCCATTTCGTTACAACTTTTACACCATGAAAATGCAACATTGATGTGGTCATCAGATGATAAAATTGCAAAATTTTGCGATAAACTGCAATCCATGCTACTTATGATGTGTCTCTTTCTCCTATGCCTATGTGTCAAAAGTTGCAACTTTATTGCAACTTGAAGGCGAAGAACTGTCCATAAGTTGTTAAAAATTGCCATTTTATTACAACTTTATTACCATAAGGTGCAACATTTAGATTGAAAAATGCTACCACTCATGAGTGGTTAGTGAGGCTCTTGCGAACTTTAGCTGCAGGTGATTGAATGCATTAAAACCTGTTAAAATGACGATAAATAGGGGTCATTTCACGAAAGATGGCAGATGACAGATCGGGTTTCCTATAGCTGTTGGTGTGCTCTCGCATTGAAATTAGGGCTTAGAAACTTAAAGACTTCTATTAATACTAAAATACTATAGCTACTCATAATAAGATATAATTATAAGTCCTTACAAAAACAAAAACTCGCATACGCAGTAAACAAGGCTGTCTGTCATCTGCCAACTCTCGTGAAATGACCCCTACCTACACCAAAATATCTCAAAATTCACTCTCAGAATCGGGTTTAATGGCAAAGTTACGCAAGTATCATGGGATACTCCTATCTAATTTGAGACGTTGCTCTGTGTTACCGCAGATAAAGTGGCAAATTAGACAGGAAATCTCAAGGAATCTACCATGATACCTCTGCGTAGCTCCGCCATTACGATCTTGCCATTAGAGCTGTTTCCTGAGTTTAATAACTCTACTTTTTAAGATTTCTTAGAGTGATTTTCGTGATTTTTCCTGGTTTTTCCTTCAGCTTTAACGGCTCATTTGCTTTTATAGCGAAAGTTTGTGAGAGCCTCATTATTGCGTAAAAACAGGTGAAAAAGTCGATGAGCACAGTATACAGGGTGTCCCAAAATTCATAGTAAATATTTTTAGCGCGTATTTTTGGGGTCAAAATAAGACTTTTTTTCCTATAAACATGGGTCCGAAATTGTAGTCTTTTCGAGTTACAGTGTTGCAAAGTTTCCGAAAAACAAATTGAAAAATTGTCATAACTCCCTCGTGGATTGTTCTGAATGCTCGTTAATAGGTACTCTCGATGTAATTTTAGGCGCTCTTGCCGATTTTGGCCGTGAAAATGCTGTATGCAAAAATTTGAGGGGGGTTTCGGGGGTTTTTCTTGATTTTTCTCACTTTTTTGGCCAAATTATGTAAAAACATGCATTCAGTTTCATTTAACCCAAAAACGATTAGCATTATTCAGAAGTTCGTAAAAAAATATGCATTTTTGGTCCTCACAAGTTTTTCCATTTCGCAAACCATTTCCGAGAAAATCATCCCTAAAGTTGGAGAAGTCGGCCAAGAATTGACAAAATCAATGAAAAGGCGTTTATCGGCCGACTTCTCCAACTTTAGGGATGATTTTCTCGGATATGGTTTGCGAAATGGAAAAACTTTTAAGGACCAAAAATGCATATTTTTTTTACGAACTTTTGAATAATGCTAATTGTTTTTGGGTTTAATGAAACCCAAAGCATGTTTTTACATAATTTGGCCAAAAAAAGTGAGAAAAATCAAGAAAAACCCCCGAAACCCCCCTCAAATGTTTGCATACAGCATTTTCACGGCCAAAATCGGCAAGAGCGCCTAAAATAACATCAGAGTACCTATTTACGAGCTTTCAGAACAATTCTCGAGGGAGTTATGACAATTTTTCAATTTGTTTTTCGGAAACTTTGCAACACTGTAACTCGAAAAGACTACAATTTCGGACCCATGTTTATGGAAAAAAAATCTTATTTTGACCCCAAAAATACGTGGTAAAAATATTTACTATGAATTTTGGGACACCCTGTATATGCTGAAAAAAAAAAAAAAAAAAAAAAAAAAAAAGAAAATCACTAAATTAATTTACAGAATCAGGAAATGACCTCAAGTTTAAGGCACTACTTATGGCAAAGCTAGACGCAGGTAGTACCATGAGGTATTCCTATCTACTTTGAGACCATCTTCTGTGTATTCCTATGGAGAGAGGAGAGAGAAAAATTAGGTAGAAATCTCATATGATAGGTACCTACAATACCTGAATAGCTCCACCATCCTTACTCTTGAATGGTGGAGCAGTGGCGTCGCGTGCCATCTGGCAACAATGCAACAGCTCCATTTAAACTCGTTAAATATATCGAATTTTCCTCGTGCACTGTGCACCCCCTGAATTCGATCTTTTACATGAGTTTAAATGGATATAATACATTGTTGCCAAACTGCACGCGACGCCACTGGTGGAGCTACACAAATATCATGGCGGATTAGTGGATTACTGTCTAATTTGTCACTCTCTCTAATGAAACGTATAGAGGTAAGCCTCCAATTATTGACAGAAATCTTCTATGGTATACTAAGCCTCAAAACTTTAAAGTCATTTCGTGAGTCTCTATGAGTAAATTTCATAATTTGTAATGAGCTCATATCTTAATTTTAGCTGGATTTTACACTAAAGAGAGAGAAAAAAAAAAAAAAAAAAAACAAAAACCGGTTCAATCGCGTTTTCAAAAAACGTGGACATATTACACAATGAGTGATATTTGAAACTTGACCTTATTTTTGTCTAATATCATTGATTATACTTAACCCATTTACTGCCTTAATCAAAGCTATAAATTACTCAAATTGAGTGGATAGTTAACTGTTCCTGCTTTTCGGTGTTCATGTTGCCTATCCTAGTAATTGAAGGCGCTCGATGGAGCATCATTTTGCAAATGTTGACGATTGGGCTCAGGGCTCTTGCAAACTTTTGCTACAAGCAAATGAGGGTGTGGGTTTGGAAAATCCTTGATTCCTCCGCAACGCGTAAGCCAAATTTAATGAGCTATAGCTCGTTAAAAAGCTGAGAGAACGTCTGTTTCAATGCAGGATTCAAATTTTTCAGCATTGATAGTTTTAGAGAAAAACAATTGGTAAACTTACTGAAAAATCCATCCTCGTACACGGAGCAGCAGTACCGAATCAATGGCATAGCGTGCAATTTGGCAACATCGTAATGTATCCATTTGGACCCATGTAAAAAGTCGAATGCGAAGGTGTTCACCGAACACCCAGGAGTTCGATCTTTTTCATGGGTTTCAATGGACGAAAGCAATGTTGCCAAATTGCACGCTTCGCCACTGTACCTGTACCGGATCCGCGCGGAGCAGAACTATATAGTCTAATGAACGACTCATTTAAAAGAGCTTGGATCCAATTAATAGGATCTTCTCAGCAAACCAATCCGCTCATCTGAAGAGCTGCGCGGAGTAGATCTCCACTGGCCTCTGCATCTTCGAGTCTTCGACGTCATTACATCGAGATGGTGGCGGCGCATTGCTGCCAGCTCCGATAGTGAAAAAAAAAAAAAATACACACTGCAGTATATAAATATACAATAATCTTACAGGAAAAGTGTTTTTCTTCGCCGGGTCTGACATCACTGTGGCGGTGTTTGCAGAGAGCGCGCGGTGCGAAGAGACCGAGAAACGCAGTGTTGCTAAGTCTGAGGTTAAATGCCGGATTCTTTACATTGAGTCTTATGGGAAATATGCGGCCCAAAGTCGCACACCTGGCAACACTGGAGAGACGCGCGAGACTGCCTACGACTGCTGTTTGCCGCTCCGCTTGGCTCCGCTGGACCAAGATTTGCTAACGTTGCGTTGACTGCGCTGCAGTGCCAGTGTTGCCAGATCGAGGGATAAAAGCCGTATCGAGAAGATAGAATAACGTCAACTGAATAACGTCAACTTGCTCATTTTGGAATAAGGTAAAACCGGTGACGCCTGTATTAAAGGAAATTTTTAAACAAAGACAGCGCAGCTGTGAAAAAAGCAAGTATCTGCAGAGATCGTACATTTTTTGAATGAGTGGTAAAATATAGTTTTTGTTTGTTTACTTGAATTGTTCCATTTGCAAGGTAGATGATTTTGCCTGCGTCGGATTTTTTTCGGGTACCTATGCAGGTTAAGCTCATTGTAGGAGTAGTGGAGATACCCTCAGTTGATTTTAGGAAGTTTCCCAAACATTGCTCCCCTCAAACCAAGCTAATTTTATTAATTTAATTTAATTTTTTTTTTAAATTTTTTTTAATTTTTTTTTTTTAATTTTTTAATTCTTTTTTAAATTTTTTTGCAATTAATTTTAAAAGCTGGAGAACGGAGATGATGACATGGGCGGTCTGTGGGTTCAAAAATGGAAGGATTTGAAGAGAGGTGATGACCTTTTTTTCCTTCGATTCTCACTGTTGTTCTTGAGCCCTTCTCCATGTATGTAAATGTTTGGGGTTGGAGAGCTATAAATCTTTCTTTGCTTATTCCCTTTTTTTGAGCTCTTTCCCTAAAACGCAGGGGGCCTGAAGAGTTGTGACCACTGTCTCCCTCATGTAGGAGCTCTTTTCCAAAAAAGAGCAGGAGGGTGGCTTGAGCCCCCAAAGCCCCCCCCCCCCCCTTGGACATCTAGTGGGTGGTGGGTCTCAGGAACCAACTGTGGTTAATGGCACCCTCATAAGTTTTGATCTTGAATCAATTCTTTTGTCATTCATTTTTGAAAAATTTTACTATAGGAGAAGATACTATAGTGAATAGAAGGCGTTCTCAATAAATTCAGTGACCTTATGCAGTTTGGTTTATGAAGAAAGAAAAATCCGGTTAAACTCCCATGATTTATGTCTGCTTAAGTAGAATATACAATGCGGATGCGGGATGAGTAATCTAAAGCAGTTATCAACAAATTTATTTACATTTTTAACTATTTTTGTCCAGAAACACTGCCTGAATGTAGTTGTGTTCACAAGGGAGGAGAGATACTATCATCTATTTGTGTCTGATACCCCATGTACTCCCTTGGATTGTTTTCCATGGCTCAGTCTCTGGTACCTATAGGAAGTCGCTTGGGTGGGCCTCAAAGCGTGAAGTTTAATAAGGAATATTCTTCTTCTTTTCTTTTCCTGCTAATTATATGTTTATCCATTCTTATCCCTTCACCTTACAATTAACAATCTTCATTCAATACTTTAAAAACACTTTTCTTTTGTTTGTCTATAGGTGGCTGAAGATTCTCTCCTGTTTTAAACTGAGAATAAAGCCAAAAATTCTCTAAAAAAAAAAAAAAAAAAAAAAAAAAAAAAAAAAAAAAAAGGAGGAGAGACTCAGGGGGCTTCAGCTCCCTCCAAAACATTAATTTCTAAGGAAGAGGGGGAAGAAAGTTGGAGCCAATATTTCGTATCAGACATCACTGCCTGTATGCCCACATTTGTTGTATAAAAGAAAAGGAGCGAATAATTTTCAAGAAGCCTTGATGTACTTTGAAAATAATGAAATAATGATTTCTAACTGTTTTTTTGAAAATTATTCGTCAACACTTTACATGTATAGATTTATTTTTCAAGATTCAGATTCTAGAAACAATAGTATGGTGATACAAGATCTTGAATGGTGAAAACTATTTTTGACTTCCTATTTTTTCTCCTTTACTATATCTTTTACCGTCGTGAGAGCGCCATTTTCGGTTTCCTCATCACATTAGCCACAAATTTCGTGGCCCGGTGGGCAGCAAATTTTCATCTACCCTTTCATTTAGGAGAAAATTCAACAAATTCGAAAAATTCTTTAGCCCGTCTTTTTGAAATTGGTTACCGAGAACATGGTCCATAGCAGCCAACCACAACTTAGAATGAGTGAAAACTTTCCCGACTATATTCCCTGACTGGGGGTCCCGGATTTCTTGCACGTTTGAATTTCCTCGTAAGATTCCAAATCCTAGGCAACCCTTCTCGAAAATATACTCAAAATTTTTTAAATGCCTTTAAATCTCGAAACTTCTGAAACTCAGTCCGCCAAATGGTTAACACGTCAAGTTGAAAGTTTCCCAGTTGTAGCGTGAAAACAACTTCGCGTTCCAGGATTACATCACTTTTCCTTGTGTTTACAAATTATTCGTGATTCGCTTTCAGATTCGCCTTCACAATGTCAATCTCTCCGTGAAATTTAAAAAGAAAATATTCGGAAAGTCTTTAAACAGTAGTTTTCAGTTTTTAATGTTCATCAAGGTTCACTCTTGTGAGAAAAAATAATTTCAGATAGTTTACTGCCTAGAATTTTTACATTTTTCTGCAATCGCGGTGCGCCTCCCATGCTCAGAACGCCGGCACACGTCTCTTTTCTTACCAATTTCATGTATAGCTTAATTTCAATTCATCACTGGATGTAATTTAGAATTCAGGTTTTCATATTTTGGAAGATGACCGGGCAGAAGTAAAGCCTCCTTCCTGCCCATCAATTTGATTGCCTGCCTCAGTTTTGTAGTATAACCGCATCATTAACAACTTCCAATGTCTTATCATGGCCGGCAATGGTATTTTTCCCTTTAAACACTACTGATACTTTTCTCTTGTTTTTAAGTATTTCTAAAATTCAAACTGTTCTACTTGGCGTTTGATTATCCTGGGTAGAACTGGAGTTTGGCTTCAGAAAGTACTTTGACGCTCTTCCGTTAACTTTTCGCTCTACCATTGGTAAGTATTTATCAGTAAGTTGTCCAGTCTAGCATCTCCGAACCATTCTGAGCTATCAATTTTACATGCATTATTGAACGTTTAGAAGAGGCTAGAGACAGTTCTCATGCATAAATATTAATAGCTTGAGAATATTAATTCCTTCAAACCAAATTGAATCTTTGGCAAGACTTTTCTACAAGACATTTTAGCATTCTTAATGAATGAATACAAGTATTTAACATTGCTTGCATTTTCGGCTTGGTTTGGGAGGAGCAGCGTTTGAAAACTTCCCTAAATTAACTGTGGTTAGAGGTTATTTCATGAAAGATGACGGATTACAGCTTGCCCGGTTTCCTGCGTCGTAGATTCATCAGCGTCTCTGCACTCAGAAACACAAACCTTACAAACTTGCTGCTCTATCATCTGCCAAATCTTTTGAAACAACCTCTCTCTCCTGCAAAGCCAAGAATCCTTGAGGTGACGAACCATGCCACCATTGTTCTCTCAGACTAAACCCTGGTGCCTGTGTTAGAAGCTCTACGAAGACTTTCCAACTCAATATCTGCCTTCCTTTGCGATTAGCCTCGTTTTAGTGCGTTCACACTTGCGGTACACTAAAAAGTAGCCTCAGAAAGGGAGAATGAGATTGCGTTTGATCCGTTGCATCATCCTCTTTAGCCGGGCAACACTCTCCAAGCCTGTTGCGGACAATTTCTTAGAGCTTCCTTTGGGAATTTAACCTGTGGTAGAAATGAGAACTTGCAGAGCAAGTCCTGGGAGAGGTGATTTAGGGGCAGCAGCCTGAATTACAGGCAAATGCCGGGTGGGGCTGGATAGACTGAGAAAAATTGGAAAAACCCATGGCAATTATTATAATCAGTTTTAATGTCAAATTCAACAGTTAAAGCCATAGGTAGAGGCAAAGAGTATATTCTTTGGGTAGAGGAGAGCTAACAGAGAATTTTTGGTATGATCTAGGTCAGGATCATGAAGGAAAGTAAAGGCACCTACTAAAGGCACATAGCTTATTACTTGAATAATCCATGATAATAATAATAAGTAATTGATTGTAAATCATCATAATATAATTCATCAATTGACGCCATAAGAAAGAGAAGTACAAGAGAATTCCGTTAAAATCACGGTCAGGATAGAAACAGTAAATATAATAATAAGCCGTGGAGAAGAAGGCACATGATGGTCTATTACTTGCATAGACATCTTTTCAAAAAACATTGGGTATCCAAACGTTAGATTTTCTCACATCAGTTGACGTTATTCTACCGCGGTTTTGGAGTTGACGTTAATCCGGTGAAATTAGGCATTGACTTTATTCCGAAGTGCCTACATTTACTATAATCCGGTTGACGTTATTCTGCCTCCCGGCCGTATCGTCCCCATTTAAATCAAGGTAAAACGTACGACTTTTTCATCCCAATCTGGCAACACTGTGCAGTGCAGAGCTGCCGTTTTGTGGAAGTACAGTCAGGGACAAAAAGAATGTCAGACGTCTCCTTGAAGTAGGCAACATGAAATACATCTCTGAATGAATTTAAGCATTGCAGGTGGCCTACCTCAAGGAGTCATCTAACATTCTTTTTGTCCCCGACAGTACGTACCTGTAACGACAAGCTATTGCAATAGAGATGATTTGTGGGACGTGATATTGAAACTTCAAGGAGGCAGTGGCGACTCGTGCAATTTGACAACAATGTTTTTCCTCCATTTGACTCTATGTAAAACAATCGAATGCTGGTGAAGCGCTGCTTCACTATCGAATCGATTGTTTTACATGTAACCAAATGGAGGGAAAACATTGTTGCCAAATGGAGGTAGCCATAATGGAAATCTCTTAGGGACATTTTCTCACCCAGGCTCGGTTTGTTTGCCTCAAAGAGTAAACAAGAGTCGCAATTGCATATAGAGCCAGTGTTGCCAGATTTAGGTGAAAAAGCCGTACGCTTTAAATTGGTTTAAATGGGGACGATATGGCTTTTTACCCTCGATCTGGCAACACTGTATAGAGCCACCAGCGTGGCCAATGCTGGTAAGAGTCGGCTTCTGATTGGCTAGAAATGGAGGGGAATCAGTAGCGGCCCGTCAGATTTGGCAACCATGCATTTTTCCCACTTAAACTTAGGTAAAAAATCGATTCAAGCGGAGGCTGGCAGCCTCCTCGAGTTTCGATTGTTTTCCATGTATTTAAATAGGATAAAAACACTGTTGCCAAATCGCACGAGCCGCCACTGAGGGAAATGCGTGGGTCCAAGTTTCTTTTTGCCTTATGGGCCCAATAAATGTACGGTACACACGGTCCTAGGCCCCAAGTCCGCCCTAAGTACTTCAACAAGCATCAGCCACCAGCCAACGAACCGCATCGGACCGTTTTATAATGGCGAAACCACAAAGTTAACCTCAAAATAGCACTTAGGGTGGGTTAGAGAGGCTATAAACCCGCCCCAAGTAACGTAAAGTTGGGAGCGCACCCAACATTTCGATGTGCCGTTAAAGAAATGTGAGGTTGGAATCGCCATTTTTAGGTACGACCTAAAGCCCGTTTGTAACGTATGTACATTTATTGGGCAGTGGAAATTAACACGGGGTTATCGTTCCGGACCGTTTACCTCGAAACCTGTGCAAAATTGCTCCGTCGAAATTAATACGAGACGATTTAGCAGAATTTTCTCAACAAATTATTGATAGATCACAAGTATCATAGTATATTGCAAGTTCGAGAAGACTGTCTCAGTTGAAAATTACACATCATAGTGAGTGAACACACGCCAAGCATGTAAAAACACTACTATGCGTATACTTTTCAACTGAGACAGTCTTTTACAATTTTCAATAACTGGTAATTGTATGACCCATCAATTTGTTGAGAAAATTCTGCTAAATCGACTCGTATTCATTTATGCGGGGTAATTTTGCACAGGTTTCGAGATAAACGGTCCGGAACGCAAACCCCTTGTTAATTTCCTTACGGCCAAAAAAAAAATTGGACCCACGATTAAAGCCAATCAGAGGCCAGCCCGCGTTTCCTATCCCTTATCTGCGTTGACCACGAAGGGCTTCTATTCAATTGCGACTATTGTTTACTCTTTGGTTTCCCTCAATTTGCTAACCTTTAAATTTTGAAAAAAAGAGAAGAAAAAATTGTGATAAATACATTTGAAATTGGTTATAAACGAACGGTTATAAACTTTCGTGCAAGTGTGTTATAGAGTGGCTATCGGGACACAGAAATCGATATAGGTAACTGTTTCTTCTGGAAGAATTTAGATTTTTGCAAGATGGAGAAATTGACACATAACAGAAATATGCAAAATTTACTCACCTCTGGATAGTTGTATTAGAATTCTGTGTCGAAATCCAGACCAATGAGCTATAACTTTAGAGTGGCACATCAAGGAACGTTCCGCTGGTTCATTGTTGTCACCTAGGGCGCCGCCATCTTGCCGTAAAAATCGATTTTGAGGTTAAGTTTTGTAGGTTGTTTCCGGTCGTTTCGTAAACAAACTCGGGCATCGCCGGAAACGACCTACGAATCTGCCGTCCAAATTCCCGCCAAATTCCGAACGACCTACAAGATTTAACCTCAAAAATCAGAATCTGCCGTCCAAATTCCGCTTTTTCCCGGGATTCCTTCTACCCTGTGTGGCAAGAGGTGGACCAGCCCGCTGCCACTCTAAAGTTATAGCTCATTGATCCAGACAGCCACAGCTAAACAGGTATATGCGGGGGACGGCAGCTCCACCAGTGACGTAGCGTGCAATTTGGCAACGTTGCAGTTCGTCCATTGTTCTTCAAATTTTGAATCCGTAACATAAAATTCGTGCCGTTAAAGGTACAAAATTGCGTGAAAAGTAGTCAGACTCAATTTCTGAATTTCTCGAGGTCATTAATGGACTTCATACATAAAATTATCCTGAGACACCAATTTTTAGGACATTGGGTTCATAATAGTGGTCGCGAGTCCAAAAAAACCGTAAATTTGTTAAAACTTTGGTGGTCTGTAGCTCAAAAGGGGGGCATTTCCGGACACATGTTGATAGGAAGAAAAAGTCTTATTTTGACCTGTAAAAATCCGCCTCTGAAATCTTCGGGAACAGCTTTTCAACACCCTGTATATCGCTGTGGCAAAAGTTTGCAACAGACCCATTGGGCCAACATTTGTGGTTTCAATAAAAGATGTAAGACTTTGTAGGCTTAGTTTTATGAGCGTAATTTAGCTCTTATTCACCCTCAGCGGGCAGCTTCGGGGCCAAAATTGTGGATTTAGACTTTTCCTCATGAACAGAACATAACCTGATAAAAGTTTTCGATATGTACCTATCTTTGGAAAAAGAAAAAAAAAATCAGATATTTGTCGGCGCAGTAAAACGCGGTCCAATTCCCGCCCACAAGGGCCCCTTAGGAACCTATGTGATGATAGCTTGTTACATGCTTTATAGTACAAATAAAGTTCTTCAGCTTATCTCATCTCATCTCGGAGTTGCAAATGGAATGGAAGATGTGATGAAAAAAATGTGCGTGAATGAAAGCTCGCGGCAACGATTTTCACGCTATTACGACATAGAGTGTCCGGCTGTTATGAACGTAAAACCAGGTTTTCTCATCATAAGATACATCTTTCTCACCCCTTTCACGTGATTTCCCATGTGTTTTGGCCCGCTGATTTCAAATTCGGCCTTAGTTTTTACTCAGAACTCATACTTTTTCCAGAATTTTGAATTTTTTGCTAAGAAGACATAATTTCAATTTTACGTAAAATCTAGGCCAATTTAATAAAAACTGATAGCATTTTTGAAATCAGCGTCTCTAAATACACGTGATAGTGATGATAGAGTGAAATTAAAGGCGTAGAATTATTCGAAAACACTGAAAATTAGTAAAATTACCACTGATGGATGGTGAATATCGCGGACACATTATGTCGTTTTTTACTTTCTCATTTTTATGCTTACTTCGCGGCAACACGCCGCGGCCGCACTGTGAATCGAACGCGTGAGCTAGCTAGACAAAACCCATAACTTTTGAACGAATGCAGATAAAGTAACGAAACTTTCAGGATATTACCTTCCTTGTATGCTCCATCGATCCACCAAAACAGAATAAAAGAAAAAAAATCCTTCGGAGGTGTGTAAGGGGGGGGAAGGGGGGCCACAATTTGAAAAAACAAAAATCGGTTGATAAACCCCATCTTGTGATACATCGATCAAAAAGACTTAACAAACTGAGCATTTTGGCGCAATTCGGGGATCGATATCGTTTTTCGTATTCGAGATATCGAATATTAAAAGTTCAATTTTCACCCATCTTCAAAATTCGATATCTCGAAAACGAAAAACGATATCGAACCCCCGATTGCGCCAAAATGCTCAGTTTGCTATGTCTTTTCGATCGGTGTATCACTCGATAGGGGTCGAGGCTCGGAATTTTTGAGTTAGCCACCCTGAGGGGCCATTTTTTCAACTAATTTTGGGGGGCTCTAAAACCAAATTTTGACTAAACTAATGTCAAAACCGTATTTTTTTCTGGAAAGGACTTGCTCTTTAGAGTATTTTTGACTCCTAGTTTTTTAAATTCCGACTTTTGAAATGGGAATTCTGATTTTTTGAAAATGGGTCGAAATCGAACTTTGACTAACGATATATCGAAGATGAAAAACGACATCG
>VMOF01000013.1:18855828-18903743 GCA_011764245.1 Trialeurodes vaporariorum | reverse complement strand
TTTAGTATCGTACTTGCCTGAACTTTCGTATAACCGAGGTTTTTCCCGACGCCTTACACCCCTAGGAACCTGGAAATACCTCACACTTTTTGCGCATCTTTGCGCCAAAGGGTCTTAGAGGGCAAAAACCTTTCAATTTTTGGGTGGCGATTTCCGTCAAATCAAAATCCTCACCTTACCAAAGACCCGATCTGAAGAGAGACGTTGCTCTGTCTATGCCGTCCTCCTGATGAGACTGTAAAAAACTGATTTTACAGCATTTTATCTTCTCCAACTAATGCACAATTCTACGGAAAAATGAAGTGGCTGAACCATGCTTGCCAAATTGTGCAGAAAAATCATAAATGTTTACCAAAAGAATCAATGTAAAATGTGAAGACTTTTCTGCACGGCCAGCCAACCACGGGCTGAACCATTTGGTGGGAGAAAGGGTTGGGGGAAAAAATCTGGTGATTTTCCGGGAGATTCTCGCGTGTATTCGGGGGGGAAAAAAAACTTAGCGTCTTAATTACCAAATCAGTTGCGTTTTTTTATTTCATCGGCAATCGTTCACTGCATTTACATGCTCCCTTTTATTTTTTCAATCATTAATTTTATTAATTACCATGAGTAAATTGAAAAACCGTGATTCGTTCAATTTTGTAAAAATTCCCGTCGGATTTAAAATTACAGACGATTTATTGATCCACCTCACAGAAAACTTAAATTTAGTTATTCCTGTAAGGAGCTCTATTGCTTTTAGAAAGTTTGTCTACAGTTTTATTTTTCGGGTGCAAGGTTTTTTTGAAAAGTGTAGTAGGACACCAGATCGATTCGAGGATAAATAAATATGGAAGCTGACTAGAGGAAGAATTCCAGTTGTCCGGTGAGTTCAAAAAACAAAAATTAAGTGAACTCTTTAAGTCTCTTGTTTACTTTGATCACGATCTCTCCCTGATCTGGGCACTAATTAGGGTTAATCGAAAATTAAGTTTTATTTGCATGGGTAATCCTCCTCGTTAATATTTCTGTATGGGACTTCCCCCCCCCAATCTTTTGATCTAAACATTTTTTTGAAAATTGAAATATGTACTGTTTAAGTTATCGAAAGCCATGGGGGCTCGCAAAAAACGCGTCCTTTTATGTAAAATATTTCAATGTACCAATGCTAAGCTTCCTTAAAAAGTCCCCATTTTTCAAACATTTTTCGAGGCACGAAAATGCGGTATGGAGTGAAAATAAAGAAATTTACGATTCTGGGAGCTAAAGATTCGGATTCCTCGTGAAAAAATAAGTGGAATTTACAAAATACAGCTTTTTAGATAAAAGCTCAAAAAGCTTGTCTGAATCACGTTATAAGGAAATTTGGACTTAAAAAATGAAATCAGCGACCTAAAAAACCCCCGGTTACCTAATTTTATAAATATCGGAGCACTCTAAATGCTATACGGTAAGGCGATCGAAATCATTAAAAATAACGTTGCGTTAAATAAGCGTTGCCACGGGGTAGGTATCAATTTTCCTGAAAATCGCCGAAAACTTTAAGCGTGTTTTTGAGAGCTTAGACGTCGTCAGAGCGTAAAAACACGGAGGACCTTTCTTGTTGGAAATTACCTCAGAAACAAAAAACATGCATCGATTTTTTTGATATCTTGCATCGTTTTCGATATATATCGAAATAATCGATTTTGGGGCCCTTCCCCCCCCCTCCCCCCCTGCCCCCCTCCCCCCTGCCCCCCTCCCCTGAATTTAGCACAGCTTCTAGGCATGGGGACTTTTAGGTGGTCATTACTGACACTAAGACGAAGCGATTAAGCCCAAAAAACCTTTGATGGGAATTTGTTCTTCCAATAATCACCCATTGCCTGGGCTAAAGCGCGGCGAGAGAATTTTACGCATATCTTAAAATGGACTTTTGTGGCATTAGGACTGCAGATAAGCCAAAAATAATGAAAATTTCAGTCCTGTATGCTCCAAAAGTGGCTATTTTACACCATAATTGACTATTAAAACACCCAAAAATTCATATTTGGTACTTACGCCCTTTTTGCCGATTAGGGGCCACTTAGAGTCAATTTTTTTCAAAATGCTTGTTATGAGTCGATTTTTTAGACCACAAAGAACAAAAAATCGACCGTTCGCACCAAAAATACTCATTTTTGAAAAATAAGAATCACCCTACAGGAGACGGGTGGAAACATCCTTCACATGCAGAAACCCTCTTTGCCCCTCGCCTTTGGGCTCCACCGGTCTCAAGATTTCTTTACGGTGCATTAAGCGTTCGGGTCTCGCATCATAAAAGTGTCAAAATCTGTTTGACGAGGGTACATCGAAAAGAAGCGACGAGGTATTGATGAAGAGCGGGAGGGGTATAGAAAAGAGAGAGGCTCATTCATATCCTTAAGTAGACCTGTTTAGTGATGATGTCACGATCAGAATTGTTTCCAAACAAACGCTCCATCTCGCTCACTCTCGTGTATTTACCAGATCCAAATTTTCGAACGCAAATTCATGCTAGTTAACCAACAGTTTTCTCAGATTTTATTGCACCATTAGATTCCACTTGCCTTAAAGTATCTTTTCACTGTAACATAATTCCTGAAAGATCACAAGCGAATTTACAATGACAGTTATACCGAAAGATGTTCTACGTTTTGTCCTTGTCTTACTCACGGTCTCTTATGGGAGTATCACCGCCATGACACTCAATCATTCTAACTTCTCTTCGTATCAAAGCTATTGTTCGAGGTAAAACACATGCCGTGATGGTGCTGATGAGCCTATAGCCCTATATCCTAGAATTTTGTGCTCTTAAGAAACTGTGAGTGTGACAAGGACAAAACATAGGACTTTCTTCGATATAACTGTGATTGTGCATTGATGCGCGATGTTTCAGAAAGTTTGTGTAGTGTTCTCATATTTTATCACTGAGAAAAAAGTGGGTGTTAAAACTGTAAGAATAGAATCATAGATGTATTTCGCCTTATCCCTTTGAGGGGCAGTGGCTAGTGCCACTAGCCACCTTTTATTTATTTTTTCCTGAGCTTATGAGACAGTGGCTATTGTAACTAGCCACTTTTTTTGGTTGGTAAGATGTTCTAAAATGGGGAAAAAATATTTTCCACATGGTAGCACAGCGGTAAACATTATTTTTAGACCATGTAAATGTTGACATTTTGAGATTTTCCCTCCAAGACAGACCGGCTCCCGCTAATGTAGTAATATTTTTTTTTCTGGAAGGTTTAGGCAAATTTTCGAGGCAGATTATGAATTTTGAAAGTATTTTGAACATTTTAAAGTACTAGTGAGTAAAATTTGCTGATTTTGTAATATAATTACAAGCGTTAGAATAAGGTGGCTAGTACCACTAGCCACTGCCCCTGAAGGGGTCAAACAGTGATGCATTGTCTATTTCCAAGTTTTTCGCCTTTTAGAAGGAATTTTAGGGCTCAGATAAGACGTTCAGAGGCTTATTATAACTTGAACTACTTATTCACATTCTAAATTCTTGCATTCAGCCAATAATAGGCCTCGGAGATTCATTGAAGCAACATCGTCGTTTACAGCATTGTTTACAGCGTTTTGCCGTTTTACAGCATATTTTAGATTTTTTTCGGTACTTTCATAAAGAATGTAATTTTTTTATTCTATTTATATTATCTTTATAGTCTAGAAAACAACTTGAAAAAAGAAAAAAGTCACATCTTCTGTTGCAACATAGCCAACAATCACTTTTTAGCGCAGCTCGAAGCAAAAATGTTGCTCTGCCACACACTAAATTCGGATTAACTTCAAAAGTTACAAATTTTTGGGGTAAACTTTACTGGGCAATTTTGTTCTCTATAGTGTAAATAACAATTTTATGATTTTTTGAGATTTTTTGGTGCTCCTCAAGATGTCTAAAAAGTTGATTTTAGTCGATCATAGGTCAAAAAGTGCCATTTACGCGTTATTTTCAAGACTAAACCATGTTTAAATAAGTTTCTTGACTGTGTTTACAATTTTTTCTCATAAATAATTGTTTGATTGATTGATTCTAACTTATAGTTGTCATTGTTTGGCCCTTTAAAATTAATTTAAACCTGATTTTCGAAAAAATATGGTAACCAAATTTTCTAGCCCTTTGAGGGGCAGTGGATAGTTACACTAGCCACCTGTTTTCTCCTATACTAGTATATGGAATTGCATGAAAATTTTTTTGGGGTCTATTTTTACCCCAAGGAACCTAGAAATGCAAAAAAATTTGGAAAAAAATTATTTTCCTTAATTTGCCCCTCAAAGGGTTATTTCAATCATAAGACCTATCGTTGCTATAATCAGCGCGCTTGAATCTACACGAATTTCGATTGTCTCTATGGAATTTCGATTATTTTTATGGGAAATAAAGCGCGGGAATATATATCCAATCGGAAAATTTTTTGAAACAATCGGAAATTTTTATAAGGGACGTGGAACCCAATGGTGTGATAAACACAACTGGTGTAAAGAACGTGTTGTTTACTAGCACTTGTATTTGAAAATTTGGACCGTGTTTCGTATGGGAAAACCCACGAGAGCGAGTGAGACGGAGCCTTTGTTTGGAACCAATTTTTTTCATGACGTCACACTAAACAGGTCTTTTCATCGGAAACATTTGAAATTCTGGGGGATCGGCAAATTGAAAGCCCCTCAATGAGCGTCTATGGAATCAAGGGATTTTTGAGGACATTTTGGGCGTTTTGTTGAAAAATAGGTGTTTAAAATCCAGAACACAGGGAGCCAGAGGGGTAAAATTCGCACTAATTGCTCTAAAAAGTGAGAGGGGCTGTCACGTGTCTTCCACCCCTGGACAGCTTCCTCGCTGCGGCTATGGAATTGACTCTGGAATAACTTGTTTACCTATCCTAAAAAGTTCGTTGCGTGTACAGTATTTTTCACTGGAAGCTTCTTCAAATTTTGGAAACTATAGGTCCATATGGAACTTTGCTTTTCCAACACGAAAAATGATATCGACCGACGGCAACAGAAAAAAAAATAATTATGACAATGCGTTATAGTGAATAATGGCACAGTTTTAAATGTAAACTTTCGATACTTTTCAAGAAAATAAATGGGGAGAGGGGGAATTAAAATCCACAAACGTCTTGAACCTTCACACCTACTAATCTATACCCCTAGAATGCTTGATGTGTAAAGGGCGCTTGAAATGGTTAGTTCTGTATATTAAAGGATTATTTTTTCATGAATTCGCAAGTGTTCCATTTATGCATATTACGTATCTACATCGTGACAATCGCAATAAGTGCTGACAGCACCTAAAACGGAAAAAAGATAAAAAAACTGTTTATTATTTAGAATCACGGCTTTTCCGAATATGACACTTTTTGACTTCAAAAGAACGCAACCTCATTTTTGATCCCTGAACAAGCCGTTTAAAAGGTGGAGGGATTTATAAATATCTATTGTCTATAGTTTATGTGGGTAAAAAAGATCGAGCCTTATCAAATAATTTTCTCTTTTCAGCTTTCAATGGGTTTGTTGCAAACTTTTGCTACAGTGCTATAGAGTTTTGATTCTGATGTAAAATTGTCTGAAAATTACATTGACGGCATCAAATAGTCATAAAATCCATTAATAAACCCACAAAACGCATTATAAAGAAAGCCAAAATGACAGTCGTAAAGCCGAACAATCTGTGCACGCGAATACGACGAACATCAAAGACAGGCGATCCATTTTCCCCTTTTTCATAGAAAAGGGGGGGAGAAAATATCTCTACAGTCAAACTGTGATTTTAAAAATTTGCATGGTCAAGATGTTGTATTCTGTGAAGGGTGGCGGGGAGAAAAATATCAAGAATATAGGGTGTTGCAAAACTTAAGTGCCAAACGTATGGAGTGTATTTTTGGGGTCAACATATATATAAGACTTTATTTTCCTACATGAGTATGTGCTGCAAATGTTTCTCTTCTGAGCTAGAGCCCTCCAAAGTTTTGAAAACAAAAAACAAACACAAAAAAACAACGCCTTTGACTCATCTCCTTATAGATACATCTGATCTAAATTTATTTTTTTCATAATTTCTCACCAAACAAGCTCAATTCGACAGCACTTGTCACAAAAGAGCCGAGTGACATTTTTGATAAAATTGAGTTATTGATTGATAGAGCTAGCAATACTGAATCTCGAAGCAACAAGTGCTTCTTCTATAATAACAACTATTTCCCGTCAAAATTCCAGGTAAAAGTGAGCTGGTGAGCCTCATTGATGTCATTGTCCATATGATGAAATAAAATGAGAACTTGGTTCTTTTTTCTGATTAGGTTAAATCTTAATCCGAGTCACGTAAGGAACCAACTCCGACTTGGTTCCTTTTATAGAATTGGGGACGGACTTAAGTCCGGATTAACGGATTTTTAAATAATCAACAGTGCAAACCAACTCTGCCGTTTGGTTTCTCTCAGAGTTTCATTTTTCGTGATTATGCCAAAAAAAAGAAGAAAGGAACCAAGTCACTTTAAACGCTAAAAATTAAGTACCTTTCCTACATAGTAAATTCCACTTTTCCGGTGTTGAAATGCAAAAACACAACACGGTAGTTGAATGAAATCAAAACGTAAGTAATTCCGAGTTTTTTGTTTAAATGCTAGCTCTTCAACTTTGGACTCAATTTTCTCGAGATCAGCTCCATGTTGAATGCTGTGTAATTATTATCATTGCTAGCAAAAGCACTAAAGCTGTTCAGACTTTAGTGGCACGCTTTTCCAACACCTGCGTGTTGGAATTTTCCCTGCTTGTTTTTTTTTTTACTCATACCGTTTTCTTGGCTACCGTTATCATTTAGGTGACAGAGTAATCAATTCTAATCGTTTTGTTACTTAATCGTAGAAGTAAATCTTGATTGACGTTGTGCTATTTGACTCGACTCAAGTGCCAATGCTCGACATTTCCTTCATTTTCCTTCACAAATGCGAACGCATATAGTAAAGTGCGACTTTTCCTCACTTCTCCAGACTTTGTAAGTATTTTTAAGATCAAACTTTGTTTTAACCGTTCGGTATTTATTCCCAGAGATACAAAGTACCTACTTGGATTAATAAGAAAAAACGTTGGAAAATAGACCCTTGCAGATTGAATAATCACTACGGTGGACAGTGTGTAATTTTTGCAATCTACCGCCGGGAAACCTGCAAAAATTATATTGGCAGATCATCGAAAAAAGGACTGAGATTGACAAATATAAGACGTAAAAGGAGCAAGGAAATAGCATTCTATGAAGAGAAAGCACCGTTCAAAGGGGGGGGGGGTCCTCAAATTCATCAAACTTAGTGGAGACGAATCATACATCAGCCGGCAAATCTCAGAAACATACCGGGAAAAAACATTAAACATCTATTGATTTCATAAAGGTGTAAGTATTCAAAATCGGCAAAAAATCCCCCCTCCCAAAAATAAATTTCAACTATACAGGATGATTCAGTATCACAAGAGTCACATTTCCTAAAGTTTTTAGGTCCAAACATGAATTAGGGAGCGCACAGTGGGCTGTCAAAGTTTGAGTTTGGCCGAATCTTAAAACGTCGATATCCGAACGGGAAAAAAGATTTCGAAATGTATATACTTTGCGCGAAAAGAACCGGAAAAAACAGTGCTTTCGGCTCATATACTTAGTGGTGCGTGATCATAATTTCAGAACGGGTCAAATGGTGTCCCAACGAGATTACACTTTTCAAAAAGATCAAATAAGTTCTATGTTTCGATTTTTAAGTCAAAGGAACATAGTTTTATGAGGAGCAATAGTAAGAATTGATTTTAAAGTTCTTTAAATACTTATTTTAATTGTTTTATGGTACGAAACGTCCGTCGGTTACGCATCCCCCATTCGAGTCTTAGGTATTTAACCTAAGTTTTTGACCATATTTTGAAGCTGAAATGAATATTGAAGATCATGGAAATGCTCAAAAAACTCCGTAGAACATGTGTAAACCATCGATTTTTACGAAATTATTTGTCTACACGCCATAAATCGTAAAAAAATTGATGTCCCCCGGTTCCAAAATGTCCGTCGTTTACGCACGGATTTTCTGTTTTACAACATCTTTAAAGTTAATTTAGAAGTGAAACTGGGTAATTTACGATATTCTCAACCGCACCCTCCAACGTTCTAAGTAAACAGGAACTATCAACATCTGTGCTAATAGATTCTATCTGGAAACGATTTTCACCGACAAATCCGATCTCGTGATTTGCCTGTGGTCCTAGTCAGCGGCTTTTAAATAGACGAAAAAAGGAAGGCAATATTGTAAAGTTCCGCCCTATAATTTTTAATTCAATTCTACTACCGTAATTTGCTTCAAAAACTAACATCAGAGATTATTGTAACAAGTAATCTTGTTTTTATTAAGAAGTTTTGAAGTTGCGTAACCGCGTAACCGACAGCGTAACCGACAATCGACAAGTTTTCCACTTATTCATCATGCGTTTCCGGTTGTTTCCGCGGATCAAATGAGAAATATCGAAAATTCAGCGGAGCCCTTCAGTGCAAAGTCTCTTCTAGTAGTACTGAAGGTAAAAAATCACTCGTTGGGTTTTGTCTTGAAAGTTTCATGGAGCATGCAATCATGCATGATCAATTGGACCCAATTTAAAATTATGACCTTGGGTATATGGGGGGGGGGGGGTTCAACCCGTCGTGAAATTGTTCGTGTTTTTCGGTGCGGAAAAATTTCACAAATAAGGAAATTCGTTCAAATGCCCGTTTTTTTTAAATTTTGAGCGAAAACAGACATGGTTGTTTTACTGAAAATTCTGCGTCGAACAACGCAAACCGCATGTTGAGGAAACGATTCGTTCAAAAGTTATAGCTGTTGAAAGTTTTAAAAATGCCGGAAAATGCAGTATCCGAGCCCCCAATTTCATCGAAAAGAAAATGAAAAATCGGCAAGGAATGGTCGTATAAGTGGTAAATCCAAGATGGCTGCCGACGAATTTGAACAACAGTCATCTTATCGGCATCCGAATTTCGAAAAATTGAAGAAAGATTTAATGGCTTTAGCGATGAACACGCTTTTGAACTTTTTTTACGCTCAGACACCAATTTTCACACTTATACGACAACCAACTCCTTGCCGACTTGTCATTTTTTTTCGATGAAATCATCATTTCCATAGTACATTTTACGAGGAACACGAATTTTGAAGTGAAATTGCCGGAAAAAATATATTTGAAATTATATTGTGAGATAACTGAGGATAGATCGTCCGAACGGCCGCCATTTTGGTTTTTATGCTCTGGTGATCACCGGATTATTTCTGGACTTGACACCATCGACAATGGGATTCTACGCATCAAGACAAAGAGAATAAATGCATTTTACGGCATTTTTCAAGTAGGGTTACAGATGTACAAAAAAGGTGTTCCGTGGAATGCTTCGTGGAGAAAGTGTGGGAGTGGTGTTATTCTCTTTGTCTTGATGCGTAGAATCCCATTTTCGATGGTGTCAAGTCCAGAAATAATCCGGTGATCACCAGAGCATAAAAACCAAAATGGCGGCCGTTCGGACGATCTATCCTCAGTTATCTCTCAATATAATTTCAAATATATTTTTTCCGGCAATTTCACTTCAAAATGCGTGTTCCTCGTAAAATGTAACATGGAAATTACGCTCTTTCGTGACCATATCAACCATCCTACGGCTTCCAAGGGCGGTCAAAAGCGAAATAGCGGCCATTTCACCGCAAATTTCACGCTCATCACCTAAAAATGTTTCAAACTATAATTTTAATGACAATTTCACCCAACAAACGTTGATCGTAACTTCAGCTTAGCCATAATTGGCCAGAGCATCACTTAAGGGGGGGGGGGTTAAAATTTTCCCCATCCAACCATCCCGGATTGCTGCAAATGTCCGTCCATATAAGCTTAAACATTACTAAAAAATCACAAATCGGATGCTACGCTGAGCCGGTTTTCGGCATGAGTGAGGTGATAAGACATGATTACAACCATAAAAAGCGTGTTTCAGGGGTCTATTAAGCCCCCTCCCTCCATCCGACGATCTAAAAAAGGGCGTGAAGCCTCCCTTTTCCTCTAAATTAGAAGAGTTATTCACGTTTCTTATCACGGTTTTCCTCAGATTACGTCGCGTCGGCACAACCAATCTGACGTTAAAATTGGACTGAGCTCTTTTTAAAGAGGATAAAATTTCCTACTAGGTGGATTAGTCGGATATAAATTTTATTTGCCTGGCACTCGAGAAATAGCTGATTTTCTTCTCGCGGAAAGTCGCAAAATCGCAGATAAAACGCGTTTTTCAGTGCTTTTTAAGAAATTTGACTTCCACTACAACTTGAAAAACAACTACTGTGAGAAAACCGCATAGTAGGCTCCCAGCAAGTATTCTGGGGGTCGCCGCTCAAACAGGATACGTCAACGCCGAGTAACGCGGTTTATTAAATCTAAAAATGCGTTGAAGGTAGAAGAAATTTTAAAAATGTCTGAAAATTTCCAAAAACCCACTTCCAAAATTATAACAAACTTTGAAAGAGATTTCGTTCTAAATACAGATCAAACGGGCTGCGAGTACAGAATCGTCGTAAATCGTAATCTATCTCACCAAGGAGAAAAAGATACGGAGGTGTATTTAGGAGATTTTAATAAAGTTACGCAATTCTACACCGCGCAGTACACGATAACAGCGTCAGGGAAACTTTTGCCCAAAGTGTTTCTTGTTATACAAGAGCCAAAAGATGGCGATTTCGGTCCGTTAGTGAAAAAGAAAGTAGACACTCTTTCGGAACAGTTTGGCAACGTTCTCATAACCGCTTCCAAATCAGGGAAAATGACTAAGAGTCATGTTGATGTGTTTTTGAAAGATGTTATTTCACCTCATGTAAAAAAAAAAAAAAAAAAAAAAAAAAATTACTGATTTTAGACTCGTGGGGAGGCCATAAAGATTAAAGATTATTATAAGATTATTATACAGGGTGTTAATTAAAATAGGTTCCACTCAAGTTATCTCGAAAACGGTTGCGAATTTAGAAAATCGCTCAAACACGTGTTCAATGATTTCGAGGAGGACACCTTTTAAGGGGTTTGCCAATTTTGGGGCCCCCTCCGGGGGGCCCCTAGGGGGGGCACCACCCCCCTAAATCCAATACTTCAAATGGGGACCCCCATTTTTTATTCGATAATTGAAAAGAGGACCAAATTCTAAGACTTTCAGCACAAACCGGAAGTCGATATCGTTTTTAGTTTTTGATATATCGAAGTTCAAAGTTTGATATGGACCCATTTTCAAAAATTCACAACTTCCTTTTAAATTATCCAAATTTAAAAAACTTTAGAGTCAAAATGTTCTACAAAGCAAGTACTTTTCAGAAAAAAATACAAACTTTCTGGAAAATTTACCAAAAGGGGGTTTCTGAGCCCCTAAATTTTTTTGAAAATTTCGAACTTTTCAGAGGCTGTAGAAAAAAAACTACTTCAAATTTCAAATAACGCTGAAACATGGGTTCGCTTATTTTATAAGCCGAGCATTTTGGCGCAAACCGGAAGTCGATATCGTTTTTCGTTCTCGAGATCGAAATTATTCGAGCGAATTATTGACATTTGATCAACATCGAACTTTGACCTTCGATATCTCGAGAACGAAAAACGATATCGACTTCCAGTTTGCGCCAAAATGTTTGGCTTAAGACGTGCTTTCAAATGATGTATCACACAATAGGTTTTTATGACATCGTCATTTAAAATTGTCAAATTTGGGGGGCCGTGACCCCTGCTTCCGCCCCCCCCCCTGGGGGGCCTAAGAATTTTTGACCCCCTGAAAAGATGTACCCCTTAAAATAAGCGAACCCATGTTTCAGCGTTTTTTGAAATTTGAAGTAGTTTCTTTTCTACAGCCTCTGAAAAGTTCGAAATTTTCAAAAAAATTGAGGGACTCAGAAACCCCGTTTTGGTAAATTTTCCAGAAAGTTTGTATTTTTTTCTGAAAAGTACTTGCTCTGTAGAACATTTTGAACCTAAAGTTTTTAAATTTGGATAATTTAAAAGGAAGTTGTGAATTTTTGAAAATGGGTCCATATCGAACTTTGAACTTCGATATATCGAAAACTAAAAACGATATCGACTTCCGGTTTGTGCTGAAAGTCTTAGAATTTGGTCTTCTTTTCAATTATCGAATAAAAAATGGGGGTCCCCATTTGAAGTATTGGATTTAGGGGGGTGGTGCCCCCCCTAGGGGCCCCCCGGAGGGGGCCCCAAAATTGGCGAACCCCTTAAAAGGTGTCCCCCTCGAAATCATTGAACACGTGTTTGAGCGATTTTCTAAATTCGCAACCGTTTTCGAGATAACTTGAGTGGAACCTATTTTAATTAACACCCTGTATAGATTAAAGAGGCGCAACTATTAAAAAGGCCCATTGGCGAAAAAGGGCATAATGGGTTTGTTACACACGAAGCGTTTTAATGTATCAATTCTTATGTAAAAAGCCGAGAAAATAACAATGGCAGCATCAGAAAACACTAAAACTCAGTATTAAACTCACAAATTGCGAAAAACACTAGACACTATTCACCCCTGTATCTTTCCACCACGTGCACGATATTTCGCGAAATTAGCGCGGCACATTCAAATAATCACGGCTGACTGTCATCACAGCTGACTTCATAAACAAATAAACAGTAAACACTGACGGCGTCTGTTCGAATTCTTACGTCTCAATATCCTCAATTCCTCACAAAAGGTTGTGAAAGGTACGGAGACCGATATTTGTGTCGAAAACTTATCAAAATGAAACAATAACACACAAGAGTTCCAAGCATGATGATCGAAGTTGTAATCATCCTTGGAACTCCTGTGAGTTATTGTTTCATTTTGATAAGTTTTCAACACAAATATCGGTCTCCGTAGCTTTCACAACCTTTTGTGAGGAATTGAGGATATTGAAACGTAAGAATTCGAACAGACGCCGTCAGTGTTTACTGTTTATTAGTTCATGAAGTCAGCTGTGATGAGAGTCAGCCGTAATTTTTTGAATGTGCCGCGCTAATTTGGCGAAATATCGTGCACGTGGTGGAAAGATACAGGGGTGAATAGTGTCTAGTGTTTTATGCAATTTGTGAGTTTATTAATGAATTTTGGTATTTTCTGATGCTGCCATTGCTATTTGTACAGCTTTTAACATAAGAATTGATATTTCAAAACGCTGTAGCCGAAGTGTGCAACAGACCTATTACGTTAGTTAGGACCCTAAGCCCTACCCTTCTGCAAAATTTCAGCGCAAACGGAGGGGGCCCCAGCGTAACCTTCCCTTGTAAGTCAAAAATGAATCGAATTGAATTTTGTTTAAATGATCTTAAAGCGCTTTACAAGCCGCGTCTTTTAGTGAAAACCGTGTTTCAATCGAATGATTTACGCGGAAGTTATAAATTTTTGAAAGGTGCAACTTTGAAACGCTGTAACTCCCCCTAATTATTTTTAGAAAAACTGTATTTGAAAAAAGACTACTTAAATCAAGTACTATCGAAATACAAAGTTTCAGGATAATCCGTGGAAAACCTCCATTTTTAATCAAGATCTTTCAGTAGAAATTTTTACAATGTTACGATCACTTTTTCGAAAATGCTTCCAAATGAAAGTTCTATAATTTTAACAGGTACTCAAAAAATTGTTAATGTTGAGTGATTACAATTAAGAGAAACCCTCAAATATCCTCTTTTCTAATTTGCTAGTTACTGATATATTTCAGCTGAAACTCAGATAAATGAGGACCCCCTGATCAGGCTCATCAATAACGCACTTGCTTGTTCAATAAGGTCGTAAGGAAAATGGTGGAAAGAATCACATTTTAGGGCAGATCTAATTAAACTACTATTACACAAGATGAAATCAAGCTTTGGAACTTTTGACTAATGTTTTCTAGAAGTAAATTTTACGCTTTTTTCAATGAGTTGAGTTCACCAGATTTTTTCTTAGATAATCACGGCTGGAGATATGAATCAAAGTTTCTCCCAAAGTCAGTAAAAATGCGTAATTTTTTAGCTAATTTTTGAAGCAAACGTTAATTTTTCGACCAAACGATCAAGCTGAAAATTAAAAAAGACAACGTTTCCTGTGGGAAATTTTATCCTCTTTCTTTTGATTTTCTTGTATTTTTGGTAGAATAAACCGTTGAAGACAGATTTGCTAAAATGTGATCATTGATTTTATATATTTTTTTATTTATTTTAACATCGATACACCTTAGCTTCCCTTGCTATTGTACAAGTCATTTTAAACCATGCAAACAGTTTCACTTTGTAGATTACACTAACAAATGCATTAAAATTCCTTTACAACATAAAGTATAATGGAACAACATAAAGTATAAAGTACAACATAAAGGATTTGTAATGAATTGTAATTGTGATGTATTTATATACATATCACAATTACAATTCATTACAAATCCCTTTTTCTAGGTTTGACAATGTGTCCTCTTGAATTCCTCTATTGAGTAAAATGGGGTTTTTAGAAAGAATGCTTTGAGCTCTCTTAGAAATAGTAATGGGCTTTCTCTGAATTTGGCTATGAGATCTAGTGGGAGCCTGTTAAATACCTCGACGGCTCTGTATTCCAACATGTCTCTTTGTTGTTTTTTTTAATGTATTTTTATGAAACAGTTTCTCGTTTTTATTTGTTTATTGTTAATGCAATCATTAGGAGTAATTATATTGAGAGTTACTGCTCTTTTACTTACGGAGAACGTGTATAGTAAAAAGATGGTCATTATCTTATTTTTGATGAATAGTTCTTTACAAGGATAGCGATAGTGCTTATTGCTCATAATTCTCAATATTTTTCTCTGGGTGCGTAAGAGGCAATCGAGGTTAGTAGCATACCCCCAGTTCTCAATGCCATACACAAGTTGGGAGTTGATGAAAGCCCTATAATATGCTTTTAGTACATTTGGGCTGACTAATTTACTAAGGCATTTAAGGACTTTACTAGCGGGCAAATTGCACCCCCTCCCCGTCGGGGCCCGTGGATAATGGGGACCCTCAACGCCCCGAGCCGCAGCAGCGGCCGGTCGGCGACGAGGATCGGACTCGACCGTTCGCGGCGAGTCTGGCATCGGGTATGCCGTCCCCCGAACCAAGTGTGCAAACCTCTCACCGTAGGATAACCTGTTACCGTGCCGGGTCTCGGCGTGTGACTCTCCCTCGGGAGAGGCCGAGGCCCGCGCTCACCCCGGAGTAGGTACAGGCTCGGTCTTGCAGTCGAACCGCTACGGTTGAGACCAGGCGAACGGACGTGTGGCGCGTCTTCCGTGAGTGGGCCTTGCCCCCGTTTGCCTTGGTGGCTAGGCGAGACGCGGGTAGGATGACTATCCTGAAGTCAATCCAGCGAAGGGGCACGCTTGAGCACGCAGCGGAAGACGCGGTCCGGCCGGAGTGCGAACGCGCTCCGGTAAGCCGACCGGCGCATGACTCGCAGGGAGTCGCCGGAAACCCGAGGCCCGACCGGGAAAGCCCGAGCGATGCGAACGCTCCGAGAGGCTAGACCGGGGTAAACTGCGGCCCGGTCCCTTTTGTGTAGGGTCCCTGGGCGGTGAGCGACGGTGGAGGCCTCCGGGCGAAACCCGTTTAGCTCGCTGAAGGCCGAACCCGCAACATGGACCCCTATGTTGGCGGCGTAGGCGCCATGGTGCTGCGGGAGCAGTTGCAGGGAAAACCACTAGCCTCGACGATTTCGGTCAGAGCCCGTGTCGCCCAAGTTGGTCGCGAGACCGAGGCTCCTCCCGAGGGTCGGTGACTCGGGCGTCGGGTGCGGTGGGTGGCCGCTGCGACAGTATCGGGACCCTCCGCCACGAACGACAGCCGAACAGGGAGGTGGCACCGCCGGAGATCACACCCCGGCGACCCCGTAAGCCGCACCGTAGTAGTGCGCAGCTGGTCCGACTCGGCTCCAATGGCGGTGAGCCGCGGTGTTGGGCCACTGGGCTTGCGAGTGGCAATGGGTCCGAGCGCAGGAAAGGGGACTTAAGGCGCTCAAAGACCGGACCGATGCAACGGTGAGCTCTCGGCGGAGAGCTCGCATAGTTGGGGTCCGATGATCGCTCCCGGGGTTAAGGAGTCGATTCGAAATTCCCAGTGTAGCACCAGGGGCCTTCTGGGGCCGGTGTTCGCCGTTTAGCCCCGCTACGCTAGGAATCACTACGGGTGACACGGGCGAAACAAACCCCGAACGAAGCGCTCCCGGGCGCGGTTCACCTGCATAACTCCCCGTGTCGATGGGTACCAGAGGATCGAGACCGGCGGCCGCCGCCAACGCTTGTTCGCTTTGAAGGGGACACTGAGGCCGGCAGACCCCGCCATCCGAGACCCGATCCTACAGGGCTATGAGCCAGAAGGCGAAGTTCTGGGACGACGTCGCGACTTAGTCAGGATGATACCGCAACCACTCCAAGGCATTTACTAAAGCGCAGATAGCGGATTTTCTCAATTTTGCAAAATTCAAGATGTCGGCGTCCTATGAGTATCGGACAATTTTTCTGAAGGTAATATGGGCCGCTTCGAACTTTTTAGCACCTAAGAATCGAAAGAAATCCGTTTGATTCGAAGGGCAGAACATGACCTGAAAATTCTTGTGCGGTGTTATTCAATAAATATACAAACTGGCAACTGTTCCGCTCAATTCTTAGCAATAGCATTGTTAGTTATATTCCTCTAATAACGACAGAAGACATAGAAAACTGCATTATGCAATTTACAAGTAAAGTGCGCGAGGCTCTTACTTCAGTCATTCCCTTATCACCTTCCAAGAACTTGAGAATCTCAGTTCCCGCTAGTAATAAAATTCTACTGCGCCAAAACAGATGCGCTCGCCGATTATGGCAAGCAAGCCGACTTCGTCATCATAAAACTACACTTACTTCTCTCTCTAGAAAACTGACCCCCGCATTATATAAGCAACCCGGAGCAACGCACCGAATTGCTAGCCAAACGATTCGAAACAACTTTCCAATCCACTCTAAATTCCGAATCGGATGAGGATATTTCAACCTTCCTAGACTCACCAATCCAAATGGATAAGCCTTTCAAATCTTTCTTGCCGACAGATGTAAAAACAGTCATTTTTAATCTCCAAAATCGCAAGGCACTGGATTTGGGATTTGTTTTAGTCCACTCTACCGGGTGCTTGGGCAGAGAATTATAAAGGGTCTCTGACTTCAAGGTCTCCACCTGAGAAGTATAAAGGGTGTCTGACTTCAAGGTCTCCACCTGTAGAATATATTTTAGTGCTGCTCACTCAATAATTATTGTCGATCGCTAAGGTACCCGCATTTTGAAATGGAATTTCTTCCATTTTAAATTATGGAATTTCATATTTTAAGGTCAAGAGCATCTGAAGTAAGAGCAAAGCAATGAATAACTATACACGAATAAATAGAAAGCGTTTGTGCAAAATTAATAAAGTGCCCCAATCTACTTTAACCGCTCCGACGTAAAGACGACACTTTCTATTACCTATTGAGTTTCTCAATGAAACTTGATTTTGGCAGAAAAAAACTGCACAGTTGATAAATTTAATAATGTCAATCGAATCTTTTGAAACAGGTACTCAAGGTTCCTCGGGTGGCTCACCGGAGTCGAAATCCAAGGAGTCAACTTATCATTATTTAATTTTCCGACAGAACACTAATCACTGAAATCTTACTAAATATAGGTAGTAAATAAGGGAAAAGTGATTCAAAATGTTCAAATGTTGGCATATTTTTGGGGTAGAGATAGAGAATGTCGTCTCAGTTAGAAATGAGTCATTGAAATGAAAGTAAATTAAAGAAAAGGGGGCGGGGGTCCACTTTAATAATCCAATGAATGATGTAATTTCCAAACTTTGCTTGGAAGCTGTTACTCTCAATTTAAGGATTGAGTAAACAAATAACTGAATGGAAAGAAAAAACTCAACGCTATGTTGAAACAAAATGAACAATTAATGTGAAGAAAAATTTGTCAGTCTCATTTTTATAGAATTCTATTTTTCGGTTTAGTTGAAGTTTATTTCCCTGTCAGAATAAATACCAAATGCTATACATTGAAATTAAAAACATGGCATTCAACGGCGCATGACTCGCAGGGAGCCGCCGGAAACCCAAGGTCCGACCGGGACAGCCCGAGCGACGCGAACGCTCCGAGAGGCTCTACCGGGATAAATTGCGACCCGGTCCCGATTGTGTAGGGGCCCTGGGCGGTGAGCGACGTAGGACGCCTCAGGGCGAAATGCGTTCAGCTCGCTGAATGCTAAAACTGCAACAGGGACTCCTCTGTTGGCGGCAAAGGCGCCATAGTGCTAAGGGAGCACGTGCAGGGTAAATAACACTAGCCTCGATGATCAGTCAAAGCTCGTTTCACTGACGGCCGCAAGGCCGTGGCCCCTCCCGGGGGTCAACGACTCGAGCGTCTGGGGCGGAGGGTGTCGGCACGACAGCATGCGACAGTGTCGAGACCGACCGCCGACAGTGGGGTGGCATCCCAGAGGCACACCACAACAACCAGAATAGTAAGTCGCAGTAGTTATGATTGATGCGCGGCTGGTCTGATTGGCTCAATATGGGATGGGACGCGGTGTTGACACATCAGGGCTTGTGAGTGACGATGGGTCCAAGCGCAGGAAAGGGGATTTAACGGCGCTCATAGACCGGACCGATGCAGCGATGAGCTCTCGGCGGAGAGCTTGCAAAGCTGGGGTCCGATGATCGCTCCAGGGGTTAATGAGTCGATTCGAAATCCCAAGGATAGCTCAGAGGCCTTCTTGGGCCGGTATTCGCAGTTTAGCCCCGCTACCCTGGGGATCACTAGGGGCGACACAGGCGAAACAAGCCTCAAACGAAGCGCTCCCGGGCGCGGATCGCCCGCACAACTCCCCGTGTCGTTGGGCACCGGAGAACTGAGACTGATGGCCGCCGCCAACGCCTGTTCGCCGTGAAGGGGAAACCGAGGTCGGCGGCCCCCGCCATACCAGACCTGCGCTTATAGAGCTACGAGCCGGAAAGCAAAGCTTTGGGCCGGCGTCGCGACCTAGTCTGGATGATACCGCAACTCTCCAGATAGGCGAAGCGACGATTCGAAAGGTTGATAGCGTCGGCCATCTTTGATATTTCAGAGTGCACGTGTACAGGTTGGTCGCCACCGGTCGGCTTTACGACCGCCATATTGACTTTCTTTCTTTCTTTTGACTTTCTTTCTTTCTTTCTTTCTTTCTTTCTTTCTTTCTTTCTTTCTTTCTTTCTTTCTTTCTTTCTTTCTTTCTTTCTTTCTTCTTCTTCTTTCTTCTTTCTTCTTTCTTTTTCTTTTTTTTTGTGAGTTTGTTAGTGGATTTTATATATTTTGTTGCCGCCGATGTGTTTTTCACGCAATTAAGTACATCTAAATCAACACTCTTTAACGCTGCAGCAAAAGTTTGCAACGGACCCATTTTACGATTTAAAAAAAATTAATTTTTCGATCATGGGAACTGTGAAACTGTGTGATTAATGCTGCGATCACTCGAACTCGACTCGAAACTCGTGTATTTCTGGCAAATCCCGACTCGACTGAATCCGAAAATTTAATCCTCGAACATCTTTATTATTAAGCTACACGAACTAAACTCTCTTTTCCGCTTCATAAAATGGCACAAGGGTCGGTTACGTTCAAAACATCGGGGAGCAGAATACGCTGTGGCGTGGTCTTAGAAAACCGCATTTTCCTATTTCTCGTTGAAAAAATAGGGAGAAAGAAAGATCTCTACAATCAAAGAATGATTTTAAAAGTGTGCATGGTCAACATGTTGTCTTCTTCCAAGGGAGGGGGGGGGCAGCGAAAAATCAAAAACAGGGTGTTTCAAAACTTAAGTGCCAACCTTACGGAGCGTATGTTTTTTGTCAAAGAAATACGTTAATTTCCTGTATGAACATACCTACGCTGCTAATGTTTCTCCCTCTGAGTTAGAGCCCTCCATAGTTTTGACAAAAAAAAAAAACTCCTCTGTCGCATCTTCTCAGATACATCTGATCTTTTATTATTTTTAATCATTTCTCACCAAACAAGCTCAATTGGACAGCATTTGTCTGAAAGGAACCAAGTGAAATTTTTGGTGAAATTGAGTTATTGGTTGATAGAACTAACAATACTGAATCTCAAAGCAACAACAATTATTCCGTCGAAAATCCAGATAAAAGTGGAGTTGGTGAGCCTCGTTGATGTCATTGCCCATATGATGGAATGAAATGAGAACTTGGTTCCTTTTTCTGATGAGGTTTAACCTTAATCCGAGTCACGTAAGAAATCAACTCCCACTTGATTCCTTTTACAGTATTGGGGACGGACTTAAAATAATCAACAGTGTGAACCAACTGCCTCTTGTTCTCGGTATCTTTTGGAGATTCGTTTTCCGTGATTATGCCAAGAAAAAAAGAAATGAACCAAGTCACTTTAAACGCAAAAAATTAAGCACCTTTCGTGCTTAGGGAATTCCACTTTGTTGGTGTTAAAATGCAAAAATATAACACTGTAGTTGAATGAAATCAAGATGTTAGTAATTCCAAGCTTTTTGTTTAAATGCTAGCTCTTCAACTTTGAAATCAATTTTCTTGAGATCAGCTCCATGTCACTTGGTTCCTTTCTGATGAATGCTGCCTAATTATCATTGCATGCAAAAGCATCAAAACGGTCCAGACTTTAGTAGCACGCCTTTTCAGCAACTGCGTGTTGTAATTTTCCCTGCCTTTTAAATTGAGAATGTTATGGCTTTGAGTAACTAGATTATCGAATACAACAAATTCAAACCAGTGGCTCGAAACCTCAACACACGCCCCTAACCCTGCAGAATACCGGAGAGAGAGAGTGGAGGGTATCTCAAAACGGCACATGAAAATACATTCCTCTAAGGGGTCTAAAACCCAGGATAAAGTATCATGCGAAAGTTGCCAACTTGCCATTCTCAAAAAAAAAGGTGAACGGGTGGTCAAACACACCCTGCATAGTAGTCTTCCTTGCAATAATAGTAGCAAATGTTTCTCTCATAGTTATTATTCCAATTTGTTTCAGAGTAAAACAAAAAAAGCATTAAAATGTTCCTCCGAGGCTGGGTTCTGCCGATTTCAATATTATCAATTATAATGGTGAGAATGTAATTTCCTAACGTTTGTCTATTGCTCTCTGTATTTTGCGCGCAGTTTTGACTGCCGTCTCCATTTTATTTTTATCAAATCTTGTTCGATCTCAACCAAAAATTTGGATTTCAGAGGTCGTTTTTAAAAGCATGCTTATGTGAACACATGTAAGTACATTGCACCGTTATTGAAATCACTAGCTTTAGATACTAGAGTGATCACGTGACCTCAATAGAATCAAATGGATAAATCCGTCATCTTGACGCCAGAATCTTGCGATTTTAACTGAGCCTCGCGGTTTCGATTCTCACGAAATACTGAGACCGTGCCTTTGAAAGCTGTTTCAAATACGCAAACAGAACTCCCTAAAATATTTTTGATTGCATATTTTCTCAATAATTTTTGGACACATTTTTGTTTTTCTTAGAGTTCTAAGAAATTATAATTGAAACGCCGCTCCCACGCGAAATTCATACATGCCGCGTTTTGTCCAATGCTTAGAGGTTTAACCGTGATTTGACTTTATTTTCTGGCAAATGTTTTTGACACCTGCCAGAGACTTGGTGATGTGAGAAAGATTTTAAGGCATAAAAGATAATCGTCGGTTTTGTTTCCATCTAGATTCGAAAGGATAAAAAATGGAAATGAGAAAGTGCTTAGCCGCCATGTCATGAGGGTCCAGGATTTTTACGCTTTTAAGACAGGGAAATGCCCGAACATCACTGTTCACCAAGGGTGTGCGGTTTTTTTCGATACTCATCGGAGCTCATTATTAGGCGTTCAGAAAACGTCAGAGCAATGCACGAATTCATATCTTTCATGCTTCCACATGCTTCATTCTTTTTTGAGTTTCCAAGCATTTCAAAACTTACTGAAATAATGCTGCATTATTGTTTAATACGAGTATGTGAGGTGATAAGAAGCCTTTTGTTTTTGTTCATGATTTAACTCGCCAGTTTAACTAAGTCATCATACCTGTCCATGTTCAAGAGTTCTCTCTGGATCTTCCGAAGGAGAAGCCTTTGAGATCCTTACTGAAGAGTTGCCCTTTTCATTGAGCTCCTACTCTGCGAAGTATGTTTCCCCACTTTTCATATGTTAAAGAGTATTTCTGAAATTTTCACTGTCTCGTACATTTTGCATTTATTGGCTACAGTTTGATTCTAGAAAGCTCTCAATGACCATCTTACAGGTCAGCACTTTTCCTCCGTCCAAGCGTGTAGGTCCTTCTTTTACCTATTTTTCCATGATGTAACCTAACCCCGTAACCTCAAAATCCGATAAAAAATTATAAATAAACAGTACTACCAACCCGATTTTCGTGAAACAAAAAATATCCACCAGAGAGCAGCACTTCCTAGACCTACTGTAAGTGGTACGAACCTTGTACCACTGCCCGCCTTCCCAAAAAAAAATATTTTCGAAGTGGTACAACAGTTGTACCACATTGCTGGAAAGGGTTAATAGGTATGATTTGATGAAAAAAACAAACAAACAAAGAACTATTGTTTGTAATTAAACAAACCGAGCTCTCTTACCATGTGACTGCCAAAAAGTAACAATACTAGACCAAAAAAGCATTTAAAAAGCCATTCCGTAATTTAACTGATACTTTTATACATTAAAGTATGGTTATTTTTTTAACCTCATAATTCCAGTATTTTTCCTGTGCTTCAGAGAAGGGGGTGTAAGCAGTGGATTGCAGGACTTCTTCATCTCTTTGTTTTTTCCATTATTTTTTTGCCCTCCGCATTTAGTCCTTAAAAATCCGCCCCATCAAGTTAAAAAAATTATTTAAATTGTTTCCTCACTCTTGACAGTGGCATTCATGATATTTTAATCCAGCGTATTATTACGTCCAGACTTTGTCTTTAGTCCTGCAATATTGGTTCGAATTATCTAAGTCCTAAAAAATTGTCGTTTTGCCCAAGAGCGGTTTAGTGATAAAATTTGAGAAGATGAAAGGTTAATATCAGAGATCGTATTCAATCGGACTGCCGTATGAATTGATGAACTACGGGATTCTTGTTGTGTTTTACGTGATAACGCGTAGATATTAGCACCAGGAATGACATCTGAGAAAATTCACTCAAAACGGAATGTCAATAAGAATCTTGTCATAAATCAATGGATTGAAGGCACGTTTGATCGAGTATACCATGGATTTTCCATAAAGAAGAACGAAGTACTATCAATTTTGTTCATCTGAAGACATAGTCTTGATCCAATGTCATATCTTACTAAAAAACCATGGACGCCATAGTTATGGACGAATGAGAAAGTAAATAAAAAAGAATTGGACGAAACTTGATTGGATGAGTTTTGAGGACCATACATTGCAGGACAATGCAAGAACAAAGAAACTAGTAGATGAAAAATCCTATAACTAAGGAGTGTCACCATGTTGATCATACCCCTACCCTCTCTCAATAGTTTGAAAAATAAGAAAATATGAATCATTGAAGCCTTGAAGCGGTCATTTTCTAGTGAAAACTGTGTAGTTAAAATGTGCATGGGCAGGTCTGTGGGTTCATAATTAGGGGGGGGGGAGGCAAGAAAAGTTATGACTTCTTTTTGTCTTTACTTAAAGGCTCAGGAGCCAATATAAGGTAGAAACCTGCATATGTAAGAAGGATCATTGTCTTAAGGTGGATCCTCAGCGTTTAGTTCCGTATTCTGCCACCAGAGAAAGATACGATCTTTAAATGGAAAAAAACAATGGTAAAAGCAAAAAAATGAAAAAAAGGGCTTCGATGGAGCCTCGGAAGCAATCTAAGGAACATTTTAGCACAAACCGTATGCTAAAATGTTACGAAATAAGCGAGAAACTATTGAATTTCGTAAACCCCTTAATGGCGTCCAATATAGAATTGGACGCCATTAGGGGGTTTACGAAATTCAATAGTTTCTCGCTTATTTCGTAACATTTTAGCATACGGTTTGTACTAAAATGTTCCTTAGATTGCTTCCGAGGCTCCATCGAAGCCCTTTTTTTCATTCTTTTGCGTTTATCATTATTTTTTTCCATTTAAAGAGCGAATTTTTTTCTGGTGACAGAATATGGAACTAAACGCTGAGGATCCACCTTAATGAAGTAGGAGCTGTCCTCCCCCCCCCCCCCCCCCCCCCCACTGAAAATTTTACGCAACTTGTTGGGTACTATAGTCCCTGTTTTGAGCCCTTCTCCATGAAACTGTGGAAAGGAGGCTAGAGCCCCCCCCCCTTCCGCAGATCGCCTATAATTATTTGTAAAAAGTATAAAAGAGAGAAGAGAGTGAGAAAGGTTTTAAACACTGGACAGAGCCATAATTATCATTACGAGCTCTTCAAACTTCCAGAGTTGAAAAAGGTGGAGGGAAAATGATACGTCTTAAATTATCTGAGTAACTTAGCCTAAGATAATTAAACATTTACATTGACTATCAATAAGAGTAGTCAAGTACTATTTTTTGTTTCGTTTTGATCTTGTTTCAGTGATATGCATTAAACCTGATTATCATTAGACTCATCATTTGATCGCTGAAAATCAAACGGTGTCGAGAGAGCGTTTAGCTCTTGATAAAACTAGCAGTACTATACGGGTACGTCCACCCCAGTCATCCCGATTTACAAATTAGTCCAAAAATAATATCAATTTAACCGAAAAAACCAAATCCAAAATTTCTTGAAAAATAAATCTTCAAATAAACCATTACTTTTCTATTATTATTAACCATTTTTAACTATTTTTTTTTTAGCATTTTCATGATGCGCACAAGTGTGCAGGCAAGACAAAAAAATTTCAAAGTTAATTTTTTTTTTTAATGGGTGCTTTGAGGACACTCCTACTAATTTTTCAATTTGTCCAAAAATCAATGCCAATTTTATTAAATTTTCACTTTTTGATTTTTCCAAGAAAAATGAAATATTTGAGGCTTTAAATTTTACTCTAAAAACTACTTAATAACTCTGAAAAGTGATTAATTTTCCAAGTATTTTTTGTTGTGCACGAACGTGCAGCTCTGAAAAAAATTCAAAGTGAAAATTTACTCTTATTTTATAATTTCCCCACGCGTCTAATTTGTGAAATTTTTAATTTTTTTTTGATCGGGCACGTTGAGGACACTCCAGCCAATATTAAAATTTGTGCAAAAATAGTAACAATTTTTACTAAAATCTCGCTTTTTAAATTTTATGGAAAAATGAAATAATTTGGGATACAATTTTTACACGGGGAAAACTACGTAATTCACTCTGAAAAATACATATTTTTACCCAGTATTTTATGTCGCACACAAGCGTGCAGGCAAGAAGAAAATAATTTAAAATGCCCTTATTTGAGGTTTTTTCCAAATGTCATCAAAATTTCACTTTTAGTGAAATAGTACATCAAACAACGTCTGCATATGATTTGCGTACTTGATGTACCTTGTAGGATCCCTACCCAATGCGTCTCTCAACTTGTTGATACTTTCGTCTTTCATCTCATCACCTGCCAAAAGTATCCACAACCATGTCTTAAAATGTACGCTTCCACTGAGTTGGGATGCTTGAATAATCTTGCTTTTAGTCTTTTTGTCTTCTGGCTTTTGGAGTTTTTCTATGAGTTCCAATACTGATTTGTTATAATTCTGATTGTCCTTGGGTAAACCTTTGCCGTTATGCCTTTCATATTGAGCAAGTTGTTCACGTGCGAAAAGTAGAAACTCTGAGAGCTCTGCATCCTTCACTGCTCATTCCTATAATTGAACAACAAGCAAACAAAATTCTATTAGCTTGGCAAATCTTAACCTAAAAACTTATTTTTATCCATTTATTTATTTACAACTGACGTACAAAATATGCAACGGTTATCAAATGTATTCCATAAAAGTACAAAAGACGCACGAGAATAGGTTTGCAACTCTCTTGTACACGCCTGAAACTTTGTAAAATCAAAACTACAAAACGCGGTAAGTATAGTAGTTTTTGAGAAAACCAGATTACGGAAACCCATAAAATAATATACGAAAATTCCATGCAAAATAGATCATACAGGCTATTCTCTACGGTAAAGCTTTGGCGAGCAAAGAGTTATTTTCGAGGTTAAAAGTCAAATTCCTGTAGAAAAACATTCGAACGTTGTTTATCAAATTAATTGCAAAATTGTGACGCAGCATACATTGGCCAGACTAAAAGATACTTATAAGAAAGGATACGCTCTCATAAATATGATAAAAAGGAAGTAACAGCACTGCATCAGCATACCAACGATCAACATCATGAATTTAATTTTTCGGAACCAACCGATTTAGTCAGAGAGCAAAATTTAAGAGCAAGATGATTCATGAAGCATTCAAATCAAAAGATGCCCGTTGCTATCAATTTCAGGAGTGACACACAGGCTCTGAGTGTTGCCTAAAATGAAGTGTTGTAATTTGTATGCAGTTTCCTTATTCTTTCAGTGGTCACCTTTATTGAAAATAATATATATATATATATATATATATATATATATATATCTATTATATATAATATATATATATTATATATATATATATATATATATATATATATATATAATATATATATTTTTCAATAAAGGTGACCACTGAAAGAATAAGGAAACTGCATACAAATTACAACACTTCATTTTAGGCAACACTCAGAGCCTGTGTGTCACTCCTGAAATTGATAGCAACGGGGCATCTTTTGATTTGAATGGCTTCATGAATCAATCTTGCTCTTAAATTTTGCTCTTGACTAAAATCTTGGTTCCGAAAAATTAAATTCATGATGTTGATCGTTGGTATGCTGATGCAGTGCTGTTACTTCCTTTTTATCATATTTATGAGAGCGTATCCTTTCTTATAAGTATCTTTTAGTCTGGCCAATGTATGCTGCGTCACAATTTTTGCAATTAATTTGATAAACAACGTTCGAATGTTTTTCTACAGGAATTTGACTTTTTAACCTCGAAAATAACTCTTTGCTCGCCAAAGCTTTACCGTAGAGAATAGCCTGTATGAGTCTATTTTGCATGGAATTTTCGTATATTATTTTATGGGTTTCCGTAATCTGGTTTTCTCAAAAACTACTATACTTACCGCGTTTTGTAGTTTTGATTTTACAAAGTTTCAGGCGTGTACAAGAGAGTTGCAAACCTATTCTCGTGCGTCTTTTGTACTTTTATGGAATACATTTGATAACCGTTGCATATTTTGTACGTCAGTTGTAAATAAATAAATGGATAAAAATAAGTTTTTAGGTTAAGATTTGCCAAGCTAATAGAATTTTGTTTGCTTGTTGTTCAATTATAGGAATGAGCAGTGAAGGATGCAGAGCTCTCAGAGTTTCTACTTTTCGCACGTGAACAACTTGCTCAATATGAAAGGCATAACGGCAAAGGTTTACCCAAGGACAATCAGAATTATAACAAATCAGTATTGGAACTCATAGAAAAACTCCAAAAGCCAGAAGACAAAAAGACTAAAAGCAAGATTATTCAAGCATCCCAACTCAGTGGAAGCGTACATTTTAAGACATGGTTGTGGATACTTTTGGCAGGTGATGAGATGAAAGACGAAAGTATCAACAAGTTGAGAGACGCATTGGGTAGGGACCCTACAAGGTACATCAAGTACGCAAATCGTATGCAGACGTTGTTTGATGTACTATGCCAGGATATTCCTGGCAAGTCGCCGTTGGAAATTAAACACATGAAAAAGGAAAATTTCGAAGTATATATAAGATTTTTCACTGAAAGCATTCGAGAATCCTTAGGAAAATTTTTAGAATGTGTATTTTAAGCAATGTTTTCAAAAATTTAAACCTATTATTCATCTTCATCTTCATTAAATTATAACCCATATCAGCTTTTTCAAATTTAATTTCTGCTTCAAATTCTCAAAACTTCAAATTTTTTTGGCAATTTCAAATTTTAATTTTTATTAGACTTTGTATTTATATTTTTATTTCATTGCATTTATTTCTGTCCTATTTTATCCTGCTATACAACGCTTTTAGCACACTAAACTAAGGACTAAACCAAGTATGTTGTTGGCTTTGTTAGCTTTTATGTAATTTTTTTAAGAAAACTTGTAAAAATATACCACCTGTGTATAGAGCAAAATAAAACATATTCCAAAAAAAAAAATTTCTAAAAATTTAGAAGTGGATATTTTGGTCAAATTGTTGTATATTTTTGGACAAATTGAAGAGTTGGTAGGAGTGTTTGCGAAATGGAAAAACTTGTAAGAACCAAAAATGCATATTTTTTCACGAACTTTTGAAATATGCTAATCGTTTTTGGGTTTAATGAAACCAAAAGCATGTTTTCACTTAATTTGGCCAAAAAAAGTGAGAGAAATCAAGAAAAACCCCCGAAACCCCCCTCACATTTTTGCATACAGCATTTTCACGGCCAAAATCGGCAAGAGCGCCTAAAATTACATCAGAATACCTATTTACGAGCATTCAGAACAATTCACGGGGGAGTTATGACAATTTTTCAATTTGTTTTTCGGAAACTTTGCAACACTGTAACTCGAAAATACTACAATTTCGGTCCCATGTTTATACGGGAAAAAAGCCTTATTGTGACCCCAAAAATACGTGGTAAAAATATTTACTATGAATTTTGGGACACCCCGTGTGTATATATATATATTATATATATATAAAATATATATATATATATTTATATATATATATATATATTTTATATATATAATTATATATATATATATATATATTATATATATATATAATATATATATATATATATTATTAATTATATATATATTTTATATATATAAAAATAATTATATAAATATAATTAATATATATAATATATATATATATATATATATATATACTCGTCCCAGTTCGGACGCCAAAAATGTTAATGTGTAAGAAAAATCGGAGAAAAACTGAAATAAATTGAAATGACCAAAACGAAAAGTACCTTTGTAGAAATGATGAATTGATGAGGGTTCAGGTTATGAGGGCTAGCCCAGCTGATTTGATCTGCGATGAAGGTTGGAGAGAACAAAATATGAAGCTGCGTGAATGAACCGATGATGGAAAATAATACGTAATCACAAATAAATAATTAGGATAATATCTGTGCGTAACTTGAATAATAAGAAGAGTAAAGAGCGTAGAAAAAATAGAAAAATCGAGTGTAAACGGTAGCGTGATTCAGAATAACTAAACTAACACCGGGGACCTGTCCCGCGGCGCGGAGCGCGGTAACGCATGCGCACTTGCTGAATGGCGCGAGATCTGAAAGTGTCGCAAAAATCCATTTTCCCCCGCTCTAGGCCCAAAATGGCGCATTTTCAACTAGCCGTACAATCACTTTACGGACACTTTGGTAATCCATAACTCGGTAAAAAAGCGGTCTTCGAAAAAATGTCTCTTTTACTTGCTTGTCCAAGAGCTCTTTATACATCGTCTCCTTCATTTTTGCATGAAAAAACTGGGCCACCCTGTATGTTTACGTTCGTTCGTAAACACGTAAACAATAATTACTTATCATGATCCAACCTAATTTAGAAGTGGATTTCAAACAGAAATGCTTCAAAAATGCCGTTTAATCCTTGAATTTAGTCCTTAATAGCATTCAGGTACAGTTTTGGACTAAGTGTGACCATATTAAAAGCCTTGACTCATTGAGCGCCATTTGTTGACTGCCTTGGCTTTAAAGAGTGCTACCCATTTTATGTTCCCCCTTCAATCACTGCCCCTTTTCTTGAGCTCCCAAACTGTGAAATATCATATTTTTCCACTGTTTAACCATTTCAGAGATGTTCCAAAGTTTAAACTGTCTCGAAAATGTTGCCGTTTTAAGTATTTTCCAAGAATCTACTTATTGCAGAGGGTGCGATGTTGGATTTTTCGAGAAATTTTATCAAATGAGCACGTTTCATGGTCCCCTGAGTGAGAAAATACCACTCGTTGAAAATTTTATATATAAATATATATATATATAAATATATATATATATATATATATATATATATATATATATATATATATATATATATATATATATATATTGTGTGTGTGTGTGTGTATATACAGGGTGTAAAAAAAAAAGGAGCAGCTCCGAATAACTCGAGTTTGGGTTCGAATTTAATAAAACGCTGAAACACGGGTTCCATTATTTTGAGGGGGGCATCTTTTAGGGGGGTTGTCAAATTCCAGGCCCCCCAGGGGGGCAGGTACGGGGGTCACCGCCCCCCTAAATCACATTTCTCAAATGGCGACCCCTAATTTTTATTACATAACTTTGAAGAACATCAAATTCTAAGCATTTTGGCGCAAACCGCAGGTCGATATCGTTTTTCGTGTTCGAGATATCGAAAGTCAAAGTTCGATTTTGACCCATTTTCAAAAATTCATAACTCCCACTAAAAAAGTCGGAATTTAAAAACTATTAGCTTAAAATGCTCTACAAACAAGTCCTTTTCAGAAAAAATACAACTGTCCGGGAAATTTGAATTTTAGGCTCCGAAAAAAAATATTCAAAATTTTCGAAAATTTTGAATCGGCGATATTCTTGTAAAACGGCCAGAATCGACAATTTTGGCTTAAAACCTGTTGGCTGAGTCCAAATGAGCGATGCAAAGCTCTCTTAAGCCCCCAAACCCCCATTAAAGCCCGAGAGAGGTGTTTCCTGACTCTAAATTTAGCAGTGTTCTCAATACCGAGTTTGATCATTTTAAAGGTGATTTTGAGACTTTCTTGAGCTTCTAAGCGCTTTGCATCGCTCATCTGGACTCAGCCAACAGGTTTTAAGCCAAAATTGCCGATTCTGGCCGTTTTACAAGAATATCGCCGATTCAAAATTTTCAAAAATTTTGAATATTTTTTTCGGAGCCTAAAATTCAAATTTTCGGGACAGTTGTTTTTTTTTTCTGAAAAGGACTTTTTTTGTAAAGCTTTTTAAAGCTAATAGTTTTTTAAATTCCGCCCTTTTTTAGTGGGAGTTATAAATTTTTTGAAAATGGGTCAAAATCGAACTTTGACTTTCGATATCTCGAAAACAAAAAACGATTCGCCTGCGGTTTGCCCCAAAAATGCTTAAAATTTGATGTTTTAAAAGTTATGTAATAAAAATTAGGGGTCGCCATTTGAGAAAGGATTTGGGGGGGCGGTGCCCCCCGTCCCTGCCCCCCTGGGGGGCCGGGAAATTTTGGGAAACCCCCCTAAAAGATGTCCCCCTCAAAATAATGGAACCCGTGTTTCAGCGTTTTTTTAAAATTCAAACCCAAACTCGAGTTTTCGGAGCTGCCCCTTTTTTTTTACACCCTGTATATATTATTTATATATAATATATTATATATATTATATTAATTATATAATTATATAATATATATAGTTTTCTGCACCCCCCGATCCTGGTCAAAGGGATAGATTTTTGACGTGATCCTGGTCGTCTTGGGACCAGGATCGGGTCCGGAATCGGCGTCACAAAAAAGGGATTGATTCTGGCCCCAGCGCGGAGCATTTATACAGGTTTTAGCAAACTACGCTTGACCCTGGTCCTCGTCTAAATGACCGCTAACAACGTTGCCGTGTTCCGTATTCTCTAAGCGTGGTGGGTATTTGTTTTTTGAAAGGGTTTTCCCTCCTCACGCTTGTTATCCTCAGACTTCCTTCGTTTGTCCTATTTTTCACTCAAGGTCTTTCCCCCTTCCACTCAACTATCCTGCGCCCAACACATTAATGTTCCTCTCGTTCCTCCCAAAAACTACCAACAGAGTAAGCCGTTTTCTGTGCCCTTGTTGTGATTGATTTTTGCGGCGGCACCTGAGATATTTTTAATTAAAAAAACTATTCTTGCCAAATTTGAATTTCCCAATCGTGATTTCGAAAAGTTCCAAGCTATCAAAATTAACTTGCAAGTTTACATTTTGTATATATTAATTACATCGTAGTGAACTATTTAGATAGAGCACGCTGCCATATTCCAATTCCCAATTTGCGTCACTATGATGATTCATGCCAGTGGCGGATCTAGAATTTTTTTGGGGTGTGGGGGGGGGGGGGGGGGGGGGCACGCCCATGAATGTTAAAATTTTAAGTGTTGTAGTACCTAGTCAACTATTTTCTGATAAAAAATGCAAAATTTAAGAAAGCCTCTCTGTTGGAAAAGATACAATGAAAAGATGTAAATTTGAAATTAATACAGCACCTAGAGAATCAGTGATGATTGAGGCGTTGGGTGTAAGGGAGTCCATTTAAAACCTTGCTATGAGTAAAGCGCATAAAACTTCAACTTGCATTTTTTACGAAAGGAAAAAATATGCACTTGTTAAAAATTTTTGGGTATAATGGGGTGGGAGGTGGGGTGCCTTTTACAATAATTAAGGTCGATTTTAAGGACGCATTAATTCTTTTAACTTTGTTTTACTATTCATAACATGGTGGAAGGTTGGCGAAAGGAGTGCCCCCCCCCCTTTTTCCATAGAACTTGGAGTAGCACAAAAAAAAGATTTTAACATTCAGAAAAAAAACACTATCACGTGACCTAAAACAAAGATCTAATGGGATAAATACTCGCCTGAACCTATTAAAAAACGATCATAAGTGGCGTTGTTTATACATCTGATTGCCGTGGCATTGGTTATCTTAACATTCTATCATTTTTCCAAGGACATATAGAAAAAGACTGGCCCCTGCTCTCTCTTTGCACGGAGGAAAAGTGAAGCCGGTCTTGGCACGGGCTGATGGCCAGGGTATTTCCCCCGCGCGGGGATATGAACCAATTTAACATCAGCTTTTATAGAGCCTCGCTCTTCAAACCTATTTTAAATCATTTTAGCGAATAACAATGTCGAGTCTCACATATGCTATTCTGTGTAGTGTAACATACATTTAAACTGAAAATTTGGATCAATTTAAGGCGCCCGTTCTTTAAAAATCGAAGTTAACGATCGGTCGGTCATTGTTTACTTTAGCACCAGTAACCTATCTGCCGTACTTTCTATCGTAAATATATAGCGGATAAATTGACCGAACCTTGCGTTTAAGTTCGTCAATTTCAACTTTGACATAAGCTGACATAAGCTTTGCGCCTGATTTTGCTGTATTTAAATCGTAGATGAGGCAGCGGGGGGTATTGTAGAGACCCCGAATCCCGTCGAATTAAGCTCAAAATAGACACGCAGTACGACAAGACATGTACTTTTCATTTGTCCAAACCGCGGTGTCTTTTCTCGAATAGATCGCGAGAGATCGATTTTCTAAATGTTCGACGTAAGTTAGGAATTTCGAAGAAATGGCCCATGAATGGTCGAGAAATGAATATTTTGTCTATAGTGTGCGAACCCATTGTGACCCCTTTGACATCGAGTATCGACAGAGGTAGTTTTAGAACCTCTGATTTGTAAAAACTAGCAACGGGATTCAGAGAACGCTATAGTAAACGGGGCCCCTGCAATAATCAGTGGCGAGGTGTGCAATTGGCAACGTCGGTTTTAATAAATTTAAAGTCATAAGAAAGGTCGAAATATTGGAGGTGCACAGAGCACTTCCTCGAATCAATTTTTTTCATGGATTTAGATAGACGAAATGCAACGTTGTCAGATTGCACGCGCCGCCACTGAACGAGATGGAGAAGGAGCGTGGAAATTTTTCGGGTATCCATTAGTATCAACAACTCAGCCCCGATTAGCTGGTAAAAGCACAGAATAATACAATCAGAACGAAAACTCTGTGGGATTTTGAAGAAAATTCATTTCGCGTCCGCCATTTTGGGGATATAGGATGTTTACATCTGGATTCGCGCGCGAATAGAAAATATATGGGTATGATAAGCGAAATTTTCATTCTGAAATGTCATTAGAATAAAAGTGAGGCCGGAAACTTAAGATTTTTTCTAGAATTTACAAAATAAATGAGTTTAAACACAAATCACACTCGTCCGCCTGTTGGGATATAGGACCACAGCGTTGCCTATTGGTGCCGTTAAATTCCAAACTTGCTTCCATTGGCTCTTATGGCTCTTATCGTTCTGATTGTATTATTCTGTGGTAAAACCCGTGCTCAGAAAATTGCTCTAAATTGTCTTTAAATTGCCAATTAGTGGCAGTTCTTGTTTGTAAATCCCTCTTGAAACATCCTCGAGAAATCTCAAGGCATTTTGGTTCAATGTGTGTTTCTGCATAGCAAATTAATCTGGAGGACGAATCAAGTCCAAGCCAAGCCAAAGAGATCTAAAGTGAAGTTTTGGATTGCATCCTCCTAATTTTATATACGCATAGTAAATAAATATAAATTTTAATACCCAAAAAATATAAGGACTCGCGTTGTTATCACTAAGCCTGCAGGGAAAACTTCAAATGACTTTTAAAAGATTGTGGATCACAATGATCACAATGATCTTCCTGAAAAGTCCTCTTTTTAGGTAAAACTTAATTTTAAAAGGGAAACAAAATTCGGCACACAGACGAGCAGCGAACAAATCAATCAAGCATTTCAATTCAGAAATCATGGAACAAACAACGAGGTCAGTGAACGCATCGATTATACATAGCTGCTGTTTAAACGAGCGCGACCGGAAATACCTTTGAATGGCATGAGTCTGAGCGATTGAGGCTCTCTTCACATCGTCCCCCGGAATGTGCCGTTCTCGGACCCCTCAGTTCCGCCCCCGGGAGTGAAAATAGCTACAGTGGTGAACGGTAAGAGGCCAGTCTCTGTTTTTCCTAGCGCGCGCGATTTGAATTTACGGGTTGCACCCGCGTTGCGGTCACCAGCAATTTGTCATTTAGAAGTTTTAAATCAAAACTCAATCGGTTTTTTTTTCTACGTAACACTCTGTCTTTCATATTTGCTTACATTTTCAACTATTTTTTACTATGATCGAGCAATATTTTTCGACATTAAGACGGTTAGTTGTACGCTTGGTGGATATTAACGCAGTCTCAGCACTGCACTAAAAAAAAAAAATTGTTGAATTAACAATTTCACTGTCCAGAATGGAACCCTCAATTGGTTTGTTAGTTCAACAAAACGAAATGCTGAATAAACAAAATAAGATTGTTAAACTAAAAAAATAGATTGTTGAATCATCAAATTGTTTGGGAGTTTGCCTCACTTTTTGTTGATTTAACAATCTATTATGTTAGATTAACAATCTTATTTTGATGATTCACCATTCTGTTTTGTTGAATTAACAAAACCCAAATTGGGGCTCCATTCTGGACGAATTGAATTATTTTTAAATTCAAACAATATATATATTTTTTTTTTTTCAGGATGCTCACGACCGAGGCTTTTACACTCTGAAGCATGCGAGGCTGATTAATCGAGTGTAATCGTTGGACCATGTAACTATATCATTACTTTACATCAGCTCTTGACGTCTTTTGTTCGCAGCTATGGCTCAACAATCTTTGATGGTTTTAATTTTATTTTTGGGGTCCCGGAATGATGATTTACATCTGACAATTAATATTCTCCTGAAAAATTCCGGCTAAAAAGTATCGATTCATGAACGGGCTGATTTAATGTTAATAAATTTTCTTTATTAGGACCATTTACCCATAAACAAGGGTCGAAAAAAAAATTGAGAAAAGCGATGAAATTTACTTTTCTAGGAACCAGTTGACATTATTATACTCAAATAACGAAAGGGTAACACGAATCATTTCAACCAATGTATTATTCACTTTTTAAAAAAAAGCATGTGCCAAACGCTGCCATTTTCTCAAAGTATACCACGAGGATGGCACATTTCTGGGTAACGGCGTCGTAATAATTCGCCTCCATGCAATGGGTCTGTTGCATACTTTTGCTAAAACAAAAAGAACCTTGATTCTTATTAAAATTCGGCGAAAATAATGATGCGCACATTAAAAACGCTCAAAATTCACTCATTAACTCAGGAAATCACTTCAATTTCAATCAGCCCACGCTACACTAGACACTATTGCACTGGTATACTACTACATAGAAACCACTGTGCTGAGTAAACAACATCGTAACTACAAAATGATGGAATTCCCTTCTAAATACATGAGCTATTGGCTCATTTGCTGTCTGGTCTTTTCGGTTTATCAAAGATTACAAAATAATATGAGAAATGTACGCATCTAATCGAAACATTCAAATGTGTGTAAGTTCTGTTCATGTTTACGTAAACGAGATGGTTCCTTTTATGTAGTTATAAGTCGGTGATATAGTGTCTATGAAGCGCGGGTTGTTTGAAATGGAAGGTATTTTCTGAGTTAATGAGTGGATTTTGAAAGTTTTTAATGTGCGCATCGTTATTTTCGCCAACTGTTACGTTGGAAACAATGAGTTATATTGTTTAGCAAAAGTACGCAACAGACCCTTTTAAGAATTTCACTTGTTCAGTATCAGCTGTAATCAGCTTGTAGTTTTTTGCCAGTAACGCGCTACTTTTTCGCACAAAACATGTGTAGTAAATTTAAATTTTTAAAGTTGAGGGGGTCGCACAATGTATTATTGTTTGTTACAGAACCATGAAAATGCAGGAATGTTTCATTCGACTGAAACAACCCTAGATCGAAAAAAAAAATTCTTCGGAAGGTCCGCTCGATCGATCGATCGATTGAAACTTCTAAAATTTCATGACCGACAGTGGCGCCACTTGAGGGAGGGCGGGGGGGCAATTGCCCCCCCCCCCTTAAGGATTTTCAATGTGGCCGAAAGATCAAGTCAGAGAGGATTTTTGAAGATGCACGGGGGGAAAAAAAAGGGTCACCCAAAATTTATGGAGCCCCCCCCCATTTAAGTCAGAGAGATAGAGAGATTTTTCAAGATGCACGGCAAAAAAAAAAAAAAAAAAAAAAAAAAAGTCACCCAAAATTTTTTGGAGGGCCTTCCCCCCCCCCCCCCCCCCCCCCAGGGAAAATCTGAAATGGCGCCACTGATGACCGATAAAAATTGTCGACATTTTCAAAGAATTTAGTTTCGATCGTGTAACAGATACGGTCGCATGCACAGCTTTAAATACCCAATCCTTAGTACATTCACTTAGGCTCTTTTGCAATGACGTTCATGGGCGCCCATTTGTTACAATCCAGGTTGGGAGGCACGGAAAAATTCCAAAAAATCTGTTTGCTTCACAAGGGAGAGGACAATTATAGTGTTCCTTTTCTCTCTCTCTCTCCCTCTCTCTCTCTCTCCCTCCCTCTCTCTCTCTCTTTCCCTCTCTCCCTCTCTCTCCCTCTCTCTCTCCCCCTCTCTCTCTCCCCCTCTCTCTCTCTCTCCCTCTCGAAATGCTTGTTTCCCTCGGGAGAGGAGAGGATAACATTGCCCGCCAGTGAGTGCTTACGATGATTTGTGTCAAAACAAAACGTTTATAAAAGGCAGTGTTGTCACGATGAGAGTTAGAAAAAAGAAATTCCCTGATTACAGCGCTGCATAATTTATTCAGATTTTAATCTCGGCGACACTGTTTTACACGGAATCGTGGAAGAAAGAAGACAGGCGAGAGAAAGCGAGGGTGAATGGGGTAAGTGTGCGGGCACCCAAAGAAACACAGCGGCAGTTAGTAACAACGGGATCCACAATCACACGGTCAATTATTAAGGTTTTGTGATATTTCCCCTTCTATTTTTTTAGAAGAAAGGGTTTGGCACGGCGCCGGCGCGGCGGCGGCGCGGGGGCCAGGGGAAATGAGTGTTCCTTCACCTCCAGGATTCTTCAAAATACATCCTGTCTCGGCAAAAAAAAACATCACCGTTTGGATCAGCTGTTTCACCACTGTCGAGTTATAGACGTTTTGTCGGTCAGAGCTAAAAGCTAGCCTGAACGGCGCGCAGCCGAATCCTGGTGAATTCATAGAACCTTTTTGTGATGACGTCACGATCGAATTGGAATCAATTAAAAATTCTTCCTCGCTTATTCTCGTAGAGTTACCGAAAAGAAAATTTGGGCACATATTTTCCAATGCAAATTCATGCAAGTAAGCAACCTGTTCTTTAAAATCTTATTGAACCGGCAAAGCCCATACCTTGAAACATGTATTCGCTTCAACCAATTTGTTGAAAAATCTCAAGTTATAATTTACAGTCACAGGGGAAAATGTTGCAAACTTTTGCTAAACTTTTGTGAAAACTAGCACACACTGAACCACAACGGTTTCCCAGATTGAGTCCAAATCGAAGCCGGCATCAGCACCGCGCGCCGCACAGTGGTCAAAGGGGACCCGGATCTTTGGCGGAAAACCCCTAGCATGCTCGCATTTCATTGAAACTTGGTACTAACGGTTTTTTTTTTGGTCCTAGATTTTATTTTTTATACCAGATTTAACATCAATTTCATTAACTATTTTTTTTTTTTTATTTTCGTGAAAATGACTAAGCCCCACACAAGCCGCAGAGTATTGAACTAGTCAGGGGAAAATAGCTCAAATAAGGGGGTAACCCGGAATAAATTTCGACAGAAGCTTTATGGACGTAAGTTGCTAATTGGTACTATCTGAAGAGCATATAAAAAATTCGCCAAAATCCGAGTAGGGGGAAAAGGGGGGTTTGCCCCCCCTTTTTTCCCCAAATTAGAGGATATTTACGTCTTTTTTCCCGGGTTTTCCTCAATTTGCGCCAAAACTATCACTCCAAAGCAAAAATTGGACTCAACTAAATTTTTAAAAAGGGTAAAATTTCCTACAAGATGGTTTAATCAGATCAAAACAGTCACCCGGAGGGCGGGAAACAGCTGATTTTCATTTCGCGGAAATTCGAGAATTCGCGGAAAAAAACGCGTTTTTCGGCGATATCTCGAGTAATTTGACTTCCGCAGCAACGAATGTGGAATAACCGTATTCTAGGCACCAAATACGTATTATAGGGGGCCCATATTGAATATAATGGAGGTGTGGAGGGACCAAAGGGCCCCCTTGACCCCCCCCCCCCCCCCCGCGACCCGACTCTCAATACATAATAAATAGAGCACACATTCTCCATGAACTGTGAAGTAATTCCTTTTTTGCTCGTCAAATGGCTTGTTCATTTTTTAACTTTGCGTATTTGGCTCAACTAACCCCCCCCCCCCCCCCCCCCAAGAGGCCTAGCAATCGTGAATGCTCAATTTACCTCCTTTTTCAGGGGAAAAACGTACGCTTTTTTAAACTAGTAGGAATCAACCGTGGTCCTGGCAAACCCCTACAAACGTGGCGTCACGCCAGTACATGGCAAACCAATTTTTTTTGCAGCTGCAATGCATGGTGTCACACAGTTTTCAACCTTTACAGTGGTCGACTAATGAAAGAATTTACGGAACAGAAGGGTGAAGGCTTATACGTGAGTCTAGGTAGATATTTTTTGCACTCGGTGATCCATCCCCATGAGATGGCATCCAGGTCCAGGTCGTTTGTGCCCATCCGCTCCTGAATTTGAAAATAAGCTCGCTGCTAAGAGTGATTCTTGATGCCGGTGAAGTGGGTGGTAATTTTTCCCGGTTTGGGCCCAAAGTCTTTGGGTTTAGGCGACCTTTCCTTTATAGAGACAAAAAAGCAGAAGCTCTATCGTATCATCTTTTTTGCCTCCATAAAATTGAAGAATCGCCAATTTATACCTGCCGTTTCAATATCCAAATGGGTTTTCTTCGGGGATATATTGGGAGATTCCCATCTAAGAATACTGTAACTCCATCAAGAAGTGACCAATAAGAGACGAATTTATGTGACACCGGTGCCTCTAGGTGTCGCGACTAATTACTCTGTGAATCATCCTTGTCAGCATAGAGTAAAGAAAGAATAGGAATCTCCCATCATTACAGCCCTCAGCCATCATTACGTCCTCGCACATAAAAGGTTTATTGAGTTTAGGAATGGATTTCGGGTTTTTTGTGCTGCATCGTTAGTTTTGGGGGTTTACAGACCAGAATCGACTATTAAATCGCGTATAGCAAAAGTGTGCATCAGCCCAATGGGCCTTTTGCACACTTTTGCTGTAAGCGATTTAATAGTCGATTATGGCGTAAAAACCTCAAAAAATAACGATGGTAGCACTAAAAACTTCCAAAATCCACTCCTAAACTCAATAAACGCAGTTATTCGCGCGAGCGTAATGGTGGCCGAAGGCACTAACAATTGGAGATTCCCATCTAACAATTCTGAGACTCCATAAAGAAGTGACCAATAAGAGACGACTTTCATTTGATACCGGTGTCACTAGGTGTTGTGGCACCATTCATCGGATGTGGATCATCACTCTGATGACGAATTACTCTGTGAATCATTGTCAAAATAGAAAGAGTGACGAAATTAAGATAGGAATCTCCCTTTTTAGTGCCTTCGGCCACCATTACGCTCGCGCAAATAACTGTGTTTTTTGAGTTTAGGAGTGGATTTTGGAAGTTTTTAGTGCTGACATCGTTAGTTTTTGGGGGGTTTTCAGACCAGAATCGACTATTAAATCGCGTATAGCAAAAGTGTGCATCAGCCCAATGGGGCCCTTTTTCACACTTTTGCTGTACGCGATTTAAAAGTCGATTATGGCGTAAAAAACCCCAAAAAATAACGATGGTAGCACTAAAAACTTCCAAAAACCCCTCCTAAACTCAATAAACACAGTTATTGCGCGAGCGTAATGGTGGCCGAAGGCACTAACAATTGGAGATTCCCCTCTAACAATTCTGAGACTCCATAAAGAAGTGACCAAAAGAGACGACTTTCATTTGATACCGGGTCATAGGTGTTGTGGCACCATTATCGGATGTGGATCATCACTCTGATGACGAATTACTTGTGAATCATTGTCAACATAGAAAGAGTGACGAAATTAAGATAGGAATCTCCCATTGTTAGTGCCTTCGGCCACCATTACGCTCGCGCAAATAACTGTGTTTATTGAGTTTAGGAGTGGATTTTTGGGAAATTTTTAGTGCCGCCATCGTTATTTTTTAGGTTTTTTCGCCATAATCGACTATTAAATCGCTTATAGCAAAAGTGTGCAATAGCCCCATTCAGGAGTGGATGGGCACAAACGACCTGGACCTGGATGCCATCTCATGAGGATGGATCACCGAGTGCAAAAAATATCTACCTAGACTCACGGATAAGCCTTCGCCCTTCTGCTCCTTAAATTCTTTCATTAGTCGACCTCTGTAAAAGTTGAAAACTGTGTGACACCATGCATTGCAGCTGCACAAAAAAATTTGGGTTTTCCATGTACTGGCGTGACGCCACGTTTTTGCGGTTGCCAGGACCACGGTTGATTCCTACTAGGTCAAAAAAACGTACGTTTTTCCCCTGAAAAAAGGGGTAAATTGAGCATTCACGATTGCTAGGCCTCTTGGGGGGGGGGGGGGGGGTTAGTTGAGCCAAATACGCAAAGTCAAAAAATGAACAATACATTTGACGAGCAAAAAAGGAATTACTTCACAGTTCATGGAGAATGTGTGCTCTATTTATTATGTATTGAGAGTCGGGTCGCGGGGGGGGGGCAAGGGGGGCCTTGGTCCCTCCACACCTCCATTATATTCAATATAGGCCCTATAATACGTATTTGGTGCCTAGAATACGGTTATTCCACATTCGTTGCTGCGGAAGTCAAATTACTCGAGATATCGCCGAAAAACGCGTTTTTTTCCGCGAATTCTCGAATTTCCGCGAAATGAAAATCGGCTGTTTCCCGCCCTCCGGGTGACTGTTTTGATCTGATTAAACCATCTTGTAGGAAATTTTTCCCTCTTTAAAATTTGTTGAGTCTACACATGTGTTCTAAATGAAGACTAAATGAAGTCTAAATTGGACTATGAGACAAAGAGTATTGTTTTTTTACAATCATATGTTAACCCCCCCCAAGTTGACTCAAAATTCGCGTAAAAACCTGTACTTTCACATGTCTGTGAGGGCAAAATTGGGTCTTCCAAATTCTCAAATATGGCTAAAAAGCATGTTTTATACCCTTTAGAAGGGAGGTAAGGCCCTTTTAAAACCCCCTTCCGAGCCGATTTCAAATTTGAGGTTTCTGCCACAGATCCGGGTCTCTCCGAACAATGTGCGCCTCCGGCCGTGCCGTCTATCTTTTCAATGATACAGTTGAAAACTATTTTTACAGACAAGCGAACTTTCAGTTTTGGGGTGAAAAGCAGCGAAAGCAAAGACGGTGTGGCCCGGGCACTGTGACGATGTGTCAGTAGGAAAACCCCTTATAATGCAACCTTAATGATAAAGAAAAAGATTGAATTGCACGTATACAGATCAAGTTTCCAAATACCAGTATTTTTATCAGAACCCTACGCCGCACAGAGTGGGGTATGGCCAAAATAGCAAGACAAAAGTCGAAAAACAATGTGATCAAAATGAGGTAAAAATTTGGGCTTAAATTATAGCTGAGAGTATGCTGATCATGCATCGATGTTACGATTTTTTGATGAGGCAAATAGTTACAGAGCTTGAAATCTACTCTTGATTGTGGTATTGATGTAAACAGTTGGAAGCCATTGTTAACGCTGAATAGTTTCTGTCAATTACAGTCTAAAAAGTAAAAAAAAAAAAATCAACTTTTGAATGAATATTGTAGACGAAAGGGATGTAGATGCTTTTGACACATTAATTTTCATTGTAGACCGTATTTAAAGTTTTTTTTTCAAGCTGTGAAACAGTGATGGTTTTTAGACGTAATTTTTCCGCGAAACCCCATTTTTTTTAGATCGTAAATTTTGTTACCCGCCTTTATACCTTTTGTCTAGCTATTTCGGTCATTTCCCACACTAACTCAATCTCTTTCGCACTCATTGAACATAAGCCCGAAACTGCGTCAATAGATCGCTTTAAAATTGAACAGGTTTTAATGGTTAATGGGGCGTGGTTTAAAAAATTTTTTAAAACTATTACGAAGCCGATGTATAATAATCTTGTTTGTTTCATTTTGATTATCTGAAAGTAATGATATATCTAAAACTGATGCCGTGGTTGGAGTGTTTGGGCGAAAGATGAGAAACTCCATCGGTATATGTTCTAGTCCTAGCGCGTTCTCTGCCTTTTAAAAGGGCATACAGTTGAAGAGCGTTTATTGAGGGGGTTTTAGAGTTTTTCAGCAACATTAGGCAGTTTCGCTCCTTTTTACCCCAACAATGTACTTCTTTTTTGGCAAAACCTTGCAACAGCCCATTATTCGATAATGATTTATTATGATAGGTGTATAAAAAATCTGCCTGCTTAATTCCAATAAGTCCAAACCAAAAGTTTAAAACCTCGTATAGGCCGCAATAATAGATTATTCAAGCACCAAATTTTCGACCAAATTTTTACCAAAATATTTTTTATTCACCCGGAGGCTTGAAAAGTGACTATTAATACTATTTCAAATAAAATGAAGACTTATACGATATCTATAATGAGAGACAGAGGTGGCGAGGGAAAAGGAACCATGAGAGGTATCAATTTTTTCTATTATTGAATGTTTTTTTTTTTTTTTTTTTTTGTTTTTTTTTTTTTTTTTTTTAATCAACAGTTCATCGACTGGTTCGTCACACTTCTCCACCTCTTAAAAATAATACGTAGTATTAAAATGTGATATCTTATGTGTTTGATGCAGGCAAAAAAAATGGTGGGGAAATATTCGGTAAAAATTAAATAATACGATTCGATAACTGAAGCGGACGAAGGAAACGGTGGGGGGGCGCATTTAAATGAGAACGCGCGGAACCAAAGAAAACAACGAAAATGTGACAGAATATAGCATGTCTATACCTATAGCCCAAAGGAAAAAACTCTCAACCAAGACGAGGGTGTGGTGCTTCGAAAAGGGTTTGGGAAAAAACGTCGTTTCATTCATGCAACAGCGCATTAGGACTGGAATCTAAGGATGAGACACGCGAACGTATAAAAATCCCAATGGGCTTAGAATCAACCGTTAATTGCTGCGCGTAGGGATTGGAATTAAGGGTGAAATGCTGTACGGTTAAGAAGTCCGTAAATGATTGGAATTGATTGTTAAAGTCACTCGATATATAACGCTTTTGAAGGTCAATTTTTTTTTTTTAAAGGATATATATGGAACCAGATTTTTCATCCTAATATGTGTGACAAATCTGAGTTCACTAAAAAAAAATTTCAGCCTTTATAGCATGGGGTTCAAAAAGGCTTGGGATTGATTGTAAGTTGCTGCCAGGACCAGGATCGGGGGATCCAGGTGAAATATATATATTATATTATATATATATATATATATAATATATTATATATATATTTTAAAATATATTATATATATATATATATATATTATAAATATATATATATATATATATATAAACGACCACCATTTAATTTTGCCGAACCTAAAATATTGGTGAGAGAAAAAAACATCAAAGCCAGGTTGATTCATGAGGCGATTCAGGTGAAGCGGGTCCTGGGGGGTCAAATTCAGGACTGACACGGTCATGAGTGTTGCCTACAGCTCCTTATTTTTAGGTTGGTCATGTCTGGCTGTCATAGTCCGTACTTATTTGTAATTGTGTAACTGGTTTATTTTCGTTTTTTTGTCTTTTCGCTTTTGTCGATATCGGTGTCTCAGCTGAGCCGCGGGAAACTCATTGTTGTGTTTTTATTTCGCGTTTTTATTTCTCGTGTTTCCCTTTGTTTAGTTTTAATGTCGTCTTTCATTACGGTTCGATTTAAGTTTCCATCGTTTTAGTTTTAGTTTTAGTTTCGTGCATTTCACTGAGGATGAGCACTAAGATGCTCGAAACGTCTGAATAACTTATTTTTCAATGGAAGTCGCATGCTTATGGAGGTAAATTTATATATATATATATATATATATATATATAATTTACCTCCATAAGCATGCGACTTCCATTGAAAAATAAAGTTATTCAGACGTTTCGAGCATCTTAGTGCTCATCCTCAGTGAAATGCACGAAACTAAAACTAAAACTAAAACGATGGAAACTTAAATCGAACCGTAATGAAAGACGACATTAAAACTAAACAAAGGAAACACGAGAAATAAAAACGCGAAATAAAAACACAACAATGAGATTCCGCGAGCTCAGCTGAGACACCGATATCGACAAACAGCGAATAAGTACGAAAATGAAACGAAAATAAAACCAGTTACACAATTACGTAATAAGTACGGACTATGACAGCCAGTCACATGACCAACCTCAAAATAAGGAGCTGTAGGCAACACTCAGTGCACGCGTGTCAGTCCTGAAGTTGACCGCCCGAGGACACCGCTTCACCTGAATCGCCTCATGAATCAACCTGGCTTTGATGTTCTTTTCTCTCACCAATATTTTAGGTTCGGCAAAATTAAACTGGTGGTCGTTTATATATATATATATATATATATATATATATATATATATATATAGACATATATATATATATATATTTATATATTTATATATATATATATTATATAGTTTTCTGCATCCCCGATCCTGGTCAAAGAGGATAGATTTTTGACGTGATCCTGGTCGTCTTGGGACCAGGATCGGGTCCGGAATCGGCGTCACAAATAAGGATTGATTCTGGTCCCAGCGCGGAGCACTTATACAGGTCTCTAGCAAACTACGCTTGATTCTGGTCCTCGTCTAAATGACCGCTAACAACGTTGCCGTGTACCGTATTCTCTAAGCGTGGTAGGTATTTGTGTTTTTGAAAGGGTGTTTCTCCTCACGCTTGTTATCCTCAGACTTCCTTCGTTTGTCCTATTTTTCACTCAAGGTCTTTCCCCCTTCCACTCAACTATCCTGCGCGCCAACACATTAATGTTCCTCTCGTTCCTCCCAAAAACTATACCAACAGAGTAAGCCGTTTTCTGTGCCCTTGTTGTGATTGATTTTTGCGGCGGCACCTGAGATTTTTTTAACCCTTGTGAGCCTAAGGGGGGGTAAATTTGTACCCCAGGCCAGTTTTTTTGACGCCATTTTGTCAAAACTGCTCAAAATTTTTTGGGACTTCATGACATTTTAAGTTAGGATACTTAGAACACGTCCACCAAATTTCATTAATTTTTATGAATTTTTGTCGAAATTATAGAAATTTAAAGTGTTGAGGAACAAATATCCCCCCCCCCCCCTTCGTCCTGCCAGTTTTAAGTTTGGAACCATCTATTACAGTGAATTTTACAAAAATTTTATGTAGATTAAGAATATTAAGTCAGATCATTGAAAAAAAATTGGAAATTTATAAAAAAGGGAAAAAAGATGATACCTCATTTCATTTTTTCCATTTTTTTATTTTGACATTTTTTTTAAAAGTAGGTGTAAATTTGGCAACATAGCAAAGATTTACTCAAATTTCTCATAAATTACTCTCTTAGGGTACTAAGTACTAATCCCCCCATTAAAGTTTCAAAATTATTGATACTGACTGTGCTGCTGAAAATATCCTTGGGGTAAAAAAATACCCCCCCTTAGTCCTTTGTGTTACCGAAATACCTTAGGCTCAAAAGGGGTTTAAATTTAAAAATACTATTCTTGCCGAATTGAAGCTCCAATCGTGATTTCGAAAAGTTCCAAGCTATCACAATTAATTGCAAGTTTACATTTTGTATATATTAATTACATCGTAGTGAACTAATTAGATAGATGCACGCTGCCATTTTCCCAATTTCCCCAAATTTTGCGTCACTATGATGATTCATGCCAGTGGCGGATCTAGAATATTTTTCGGGTGAGGTGGGGGGGGGGGGGGGGCACGCCCATAAATGTTGAAATTTAAGTGTTGTAGTACCTAGTCAACTATTTTCTGAAAAAAAAAGCAAAATTTTAAAAAGCCTTTTGTTGAGAAAAGATACAATGAGAAATGTAAATTTGAAATTAATACAGCACCTAGAGATCAGTGATGATTGAGGCTTTGGGGTTAAGGGAGTCACTTTTAAAACCTTGCTATGAGTAAGCGCATAAAACTTCAACTTGCATTTTTTTCGAAAGGAAAAATATGCACTTGTTCAAAATTTTGGGGATAATGAGGTGGGGGTGGGGGGGTGCCTTTTTCAATAATTTAAAGGGCGATTTTAAGGACGCATTAATTCTTTTAACTTTGATTTACTATTCATAACTATGGTGGAAGGTTGGCGAAAGGAGTGCCCTCCCCCCTTTTTCCATAGAACTTGGAGTAGCAACGAAAAAAAAAGTTTAACATTCAGTAAAAAACACTATCACGTGACCTAAAACAAAGATCTAATGGGATAATATCGCCTGAACCTATTAAAAAAAAAGATTGATTATACATCTGATTGCCGTGGCATTGGTTATCTTAACATTTCATCATTTTTTTCCCAAAGGGCATTATAGGAAAAGACTGGCCCCCGCTCTCTCTTTGCACGGAGGAAAAATGAAGCCGGTCTTGGCACGGGCTGATGGCCAGGGTACTTCCCCCCCGCGGGGGTATGAAACCCAAATTTTAAAATCAGCTCTTATAGAGCCTCGCTCTTCAAACCATTTTAGTCAATCATTTTAGCGAATAACAATGTCGAGTCTCACATATGCTATTCTGTGTAGTGTACATACATTTAAACTGAAAATTTTGGGTCAATTAAGGCGCCCGTTCTTTAAAAATCGAAGTTAACGATCGGTCGGTCATTGTTTTTTTAGCACCATAAACCATCTGCCGTACTTTCTATCGTAAATATATAGCGGATAAATTGACCGAACCTTGCGTTTAAATTTGTCAAATTTTAACTTTGACATAAGCTGACATAAGCTTTGCGCCTGATTTTGCTGTATTTAAAACGTAGATGAGGCAGCGGGGGTATTGTAGAGACCCCCAAACCCGTCGAATTAAGCTCAAATATAGACACGCAGTACGACAAGATATGTACTTTTTATTTGTCCAAAACCCCGGTTTTTCTCGAATAGATCGCGAGAGATCGATTTTCTAAATTTCGAGTAAATTAGGAATTTCGAAGAAAAGGC